>ML977028.1:24303-140038 GCA_010015675.1 Byssothecium circinans | reverse complement strand
ATCTAGTTAGCTACCTCTTATAAGATCTTAACGCCTTTAAACTAGAGCTAGTTAATAATAGAGCTAGTTACTATAGGAAGCTAAAAGTTAATCTTGCTATCATGATTAATCCTATAACCACGCGTCTTCTAGTTAAGATAAGAAGCAGCTAAGGACGTAGAGCTCATGACGCAGTACTTACTACTACTAATTTTATGCGTGTAGTAATAGTGATAGAGCTAGTAGTTCTATTACTTCTTGCGGTGCTAAATAGGCTAGCCGTACTTATATATCTAGCTTGGTTTACCCTTTAGATACTGCGTAAAACGCTTCTATAGGTAAGGGACACACGCCTAGTTAAGGCCTTTAAATAGATAGTCGTTGCTATTATTATTAAGGGGTGCGAGGGCTTAAGTAGCTTAAATCGCGTTATCTAGAGGGTTAACAAGCGTCTCAATGGCAGGCGTAATAGAGGGCGCTTTTTAGGGTAGATTTCTACAGTATTCGCGCGTAATGGTCTCCCTAGAGACCTTCTTAAGGTTACTATTTATCTAGGGCTTTAAAATAGTATAGGATAGGCGTTAGTAGATAGGTAAAGGTAGGTAATAGTAGCCTATTAATACGCGTCATGATGTTTACTATTAGCTTAATCTCACTTATATTACCTAATTAGGTAAATTAGCCTAAGGCTTAGAGACCTTAACACTATAAAACTATCATGAGATTCTCTCCATTAAATATACGGCATATACTAGTCTGATAGTAGTCAGTCCTAGTCAGTCTAAGGCCTTCAGACTAACTGACTGCTATAAATCATGGCCTCGGACTGACTGTTGACATCTCTGCGCGAGGCAGATCGCGGACTTGCTCTTGTGGCTCATATGAAGTGTGAGTCAACCCGCCAAAACTCGGGACAATCCATCTTTCCATGAACGAGCAGCCTGGTTGTTCGATCAAATATCTGACACCAGAACTTATCGTCAGTCATGGCCGCCGACTTCGATCCTGAAGACTGGGAGAATGAAATAGAGAACAGCGACACCCCTCACCAGATTGTTGAGCGGGCACCTGATCCTGAGCAACTGCTCGAACCATGGACGATCGTTGCATTGGTGTTAAATAGAACGATAGGTAAGTTGCTGAGTATATTGATTTTAAATGAGAGTTTCTAACCTCAAAGTAGGATCCGGGATATTCGTGTCACCGGTGAAGGTCTTGGTCGGAACGGGGAGTGTTGGCACCTCACTGATCTTCTGGTCTTTCGGTGCAGTCGTGAGTACCTGCGGCTTGCTCGTCTGGCTCGAACTTGGACTCTCTGTACCGTTTCGGCAAGTAAAAGTCTCACCAGGACCTCATGGTGAATTCAAGAAGAAGAGTGTACCTCGAAACGGAGGCGAGAAGAACTATGCAAGTCAAAACCACCCAATTGTTAGAAGTAGTACTAACGAGAATGCCAGCTCGAATTCCTGTACACCAATCCGAACAAGGAAAAGTCAGGATTTCTGGTGACTTGCATGTACGGAATCCCCTTTATCCTGCTGGGGAACCTTGCTGGCAACGCACTCGCGCTTGGCTCCTTCGCGATGCATGCCGCAGGAAGAAAGCCGGATGGAGCCAAAGGTGAGGTCATCGGTATTGCGATCGGAGCTTTGTCTGCAGCATGCCTACTCCACATGTTCTCTCGAAGGGGTGGAATCATCATGAACAACATCTTTGCCGTTATCAAGGTCGTCTTGTTAGTGGTCATCATCGTACTCGGCTTCCTGAAAGCCGGTGGAGTCCATCTGGGAGGCTTACCAAAATCAACCGACAACTTCCACATTCCAGAGTCCTTCGACGGTGCGGGCAGTGACTTTGCCAGCTACACGACTTCCCTGCAGTACATTTTGTACTCGTACTCGGGATATCTGCAGCCGTTCTATGTTCTCGCGGAAGTAGCCAGACCCCGAAAGGTGTTTCCAAAATACACCTTGCTCGCAATGCTCATTACCGCCATCTTGTTCGTCTTGGTCAACATTTCGTACTTCTGCGCCGTGCCACGAGATATGGATGGTATCGCAATCGCACAAGACATGGCATCCGTGTTCTTCGCCCAAATTTTCGGAAACGAAGTCGCCAAAAGAGCGATGAATGGATTCATTGCTTTCTCGATCCTGGGAAACATTATCGTCATGACCTTCACGGCTGCTCGCGTCAAACAAGAGATTGCGAAAGAAGGAATCCTTCCATGGTCGTCGTTCTTCGCAAAGGGAAGTACAACACCATGGGCTAGGATCAGAGAGACATTCTTCCCTGCTCGAAGGACGAAGCAGGCAATACCGAATTCCAGCAATAAGAGCCTCCCAGGAGATGTGGCGGAAACGGAAGAGATTCGAAGGTTGGAGCAGACTCCAATGGCTGCACTCGCGCTTCATTGGGCCACTTCCATTGCGCTGATAGCCTTCACAGCCAGATTGGATCCCACTCGGGCTTACTTCGTGATCGTGGGAATCTACATCTATGCCGTCAGACTCCTCGTCGGTGTCTTCGTCTCGAGCGGGCTCCTCATTCTGAAGCTGACTCCCAGAAGGAATTGGAACAACGAGGCGAATATCAGACTCTGGTCTGATCCATGGCATATTGTCCTCTTCTTCGTCACAGACTTATTTCTCTTGATTGCAGCGTTCGTCAAGCCCGGCGATGCATCGCCTTGGTCGTACAAAAACGCGCACGTACAATGGTTCATTGTACCCACAATCGGTCTCTCGACTCTGACTTGGGGAGTCATCTGGTATTGGGGTCTTCATGGGGTAATGCTGAAGAAGGCGAAGAAATTGATAGTGACGCGTCGTGTTTTGGCCGTCAGGGATCCCGATGATCCAGAACAGTGGATACAGAAAGGAGAGGTCGTGACCCATGAGTGGCATATCAATATTCAAGCTCCTGAGGAGGGAGAAGGTGTATAAGCGCAGATACTATATTATCCGCCTATCTGACAGGTTTAAACCTGCCTACTCATCCTACGTGTTGGAATTGTTATCATCTCAGCACTTATGTAGACAGCTAGCCTAAGTGAAACGTACCACTTCAGATTAACCAATATACCAAGCGTGACTCACTGCCAAGCCTTCTCCCCCCCGGGGCGGCCCTAGATTCCACCCACGCAGCCCTCCCTTTTGACTGGGAACACTCTACCCATTTGCACCTTTTCTTACACACGCGCGATCGTTGTAGACGAGTCCCAGCTGTCAATCCCCGGCCTACAGTTCGACCCAGCCCAGCATGGCGGTTGAGGGCGCAAATGCCACGCTGTCGGCCCCATACGCAAACAAAGTTTCCAAGAACGCGCTCAAAATCGAAATGTACGCATGTCTCTCACTTCTTTAATTCGAAGCTAATCTGATCTCAATCTAGACTGAGAAACGTGACACGCTCGTCGCTACTGAAAAGATTTACCAACGAGCATGGGCCGAAGCCCATTTGTTCGAAAGCGATGCTCGGATCACGGCTGACATTCCATTTGGCTCGATTGCGCCCGCCTCCCTCCGAAAGCAAGAGCCCAAGTTCATGGGGACCATGGCATATCCATACATGAATGGCGTCTTGCATGCTGAGCATTCCTTTACGCTATCCAAAGTCGAGTTTGCCACGGGCTATGCGAGGATGCAAAGTAGGCAGGCCCTCTTCCCGATGGGTTTCCATTGCACGGGCATGGCGATCAAAGCGTGTGCCGACAAGCGTGTGCCGACAGGCTCGTGCGCGAGGTCGAAATGTTTGGCAAGAACTTTGAGGGATACAATAACGAGACGGAAGCGGACGACCTGCCAGCGCCCACACAATCAGACACCAAAGATAGACGTCACCAGATTCCGGTCGAAAAAGGGCAAAATGGCGAGGTTAGTCAAGGCCAAATATCAGTCCCAAATCATGCTCTCCATTGGCATTCCAACCGACCAAATCCATCTCTTCGCAGACCCATACCACTGGGTTAGGACCTTCCCCGCCCTAGGTAAACAGCATCTTTCGAAATTTGGTCTGCGTATTGACTGGTGGAGGTCTTTTGTTACAACTGACGCCAACCCATACTATAACTCCTTCGTACGCTGGCAGATGAACAAGCTTAAGGAACTTGGAAAAGTTAAATTTGGAAAGAGGTACACCATGTATTCACCTAAAGACGGACAACCTTACCTAGATTATGATCGCAGTTTAGGAGAAGGTATCAATCATCAAGAGTACACAGCTATAAAGCTCAAGGTCTTGGAGTGTTCAGAGGCTGCCGTAAAGGCAACCTTATAAATCCTAGACGGATCCAAGGTATACTTCATGGCTGCTACTCTGCGCCCTAAGACTATATACGGGCAGACCTTCTGCTTTATTGGTCCAGGAATCGTCTATAGAATCTTTCAGTTATCTGATAGTGAATACGGCCTTATCACGGAACAAGGGGCTCGTAACATGGCATTTCAGGGTATATTTGCTGAGTGGGGAGTTGTCGAGAAGAATGCGGATATATTAGGTGCAGATGTAGTTGGGACCGTGGTCAACGCACCTCTCTCAGTCCACGAGCGCATCCGGATCCTGCCCATGGAGACTGTCGAGGCATCTAATGGGACCGGCGTCGTGACATCAGTTCCCTCTGACAGCCCCGACGATTATGCCACCGTGGTTGACCTCGCCAAGAAAGCAGACTACTACCCAATCAAGAAGGAGTGGGCAGCGCGAGATATTATTCCAATCATCAAGACGCCCAGATATGGCTCCCTCATCGCCCCATCGCCCGTCCAAAGCATGAAGATCAACTCTCCCAAGGACACCAAGCTGCCAGAAGCCAAGGAAGAAGCGTACAAAGAAGGATTCTACCACAGAACCATGGTCTACGGAGAGTTCAAAGGTCGTCTTGTGTCTGAAGCCAAAGAGCTAGTCAAGCAGGGTCTGATAACTTCAATTACGCTGAACCAGAGGGCGTCGTGATAAGCCGGTCAGGGGACGAGTGCGTAGCCGCCCATTTAGAACAGTGGTATCTAAACTACGGTACAACGGAGAAGGGCGGCGATGGGGAGTGGTGCGATCAAGTCCTGCGCCATGTCAAAAATGGGTTGAATACCTTCTCTGCAGAGGCCAAGAATCAATTCGAGCAGACATTAGGCTGGCTTAGCCAGTGGGCTTGCGAGCTCGGTCTTACGGGCTCGGGTCGAAATTGCCCTGGGATTCACAGTTCTTGGTCGAGTCACTTAGCGACAGCACCATCTACCCGTCGTACTACACCGTGGCACATTATCTACACAAAGACCTCTTTGGCAAAGCAGCTCGTCAAGAATGCGATCAAGTCAGGTTCCTACGACTTCACTTCAGCTCGAGACTTCCTTCTATCGTGAAGCCACCAAGTTGGCAGGACTCGGTCTAAACCACTCGCTTGCACGCCAGTACATCGAAGTGCAGGCGTTGCTCATTACGCCTATAGCACCTCACTGGACCGAATCCATCTGGCTCGAAGTGCTTCAAAAGCCCACGACTATCCAGAACGCGCGATGCCCCGACCTCGGATCAGTAAATCCACGATTCACGGCCACTCAAGCATACATTCGCTCCACCAAGTCCAGCATCACGTCAGCAGAAAGCGCACAGCAGCGAAGACTCGCCAAAGGCCAGGCCAGGCCGTCAAGTACGCCCCCAAGGCACCCAAAAAGCTCGCCGTGTTTTTCGCCAAAGATTTTCCGCCGTGGCAGGACCGATACATGACTCTTCTCCAGGAGGCTTTGGACAAACTTGGGTTATAGATGTTTCGGAACTTGACTTCGAGTAATCGACAAGAAGGACATGAAGAAGGCTATGCCTTTGATACAGACCATCAAGAAGCGCCTGGATTCCGGGGAAGACCGATCAGAAGTATTTGACCGAAAGCTTCCATTCAACGAGGTGGAAGTGCTAGAGGAAATGGCGCCTGCGTTGAAGCAGGTGATCAGGGGATGCGACGAGGTTGTCGTCATGGCGGTCCAGGTCCATGTCCAGACACAGGGTTTGCCGTCGGTTGCTGAGACCGCGGAACCAGGTAATCCGGCGTTCTACTTCGAGAATGCCTGAGGAGAAAAATCGGCCATGGCACCTCCAACGTGTTATTGGACTGTTCTGGGGATTGTGGGCTTCTAGTCCCAAATGCTTCAAAAAAAAAAACATGATTCACAATTTCACAAATCTATGCTGTCGTTTCTAGTAATAACCTCGAGACGTGTCCACCTCATCCCTCGTAGCAAGAGAACCTGCCAGCTACCATGGTACCCCGTAAAAAGGTGAGTAGATAATATCTCACTAAAAGATATTAGTTTTAGCTCCCGCCTGAATATTAGTTAAGCTGCACTGCTGTAGGGGGAGGTTTAATTTATACAGGGCATATATTAAGCCGTGTGACCATTCTTTTAAGTGCCCCCTTTTAGATTTAGATGCTATTAATGCTACTAATAATAATAATAAAGTTAGGCAAGTTAGTAATACTAAAGAAAGAAGCAGGCTTAATAGGGTAGCTATCTTAATAGTGCTTTATGTGAACTAACTATCTTCTGTTTTAGGAAGCCACGATCCCCGTAATGCACATTCCTACCTACTACCTACTCAACGCTGTACCCTTCCTTTCCCCTCTACCCACTTCACTCACACCCAACCACCCCTCTCCACCCACATACCCACATATCCACATACCCTCGCGCATCCCACGGCACTGAGCCATATATGAAGCTCCCTGAAACGTTTCCACAGGTTTCGAATTCAGACCAGACGATATAGTTTATAGGGTATCACCTGCCTACCCCAGCTAGCTAGCCAAAGTCGCGAGAGCTCCTTCTCAGCTACATTCTAACTCCGCGCGGTCAACGAGGGGGGTAGTTGAGCATCACAAGACACGATGAGGCATTGATTGATTTTGATACAATAAAAAGGTTGAGACAAAGAAGCTTAGGTAGAGACACTCTACCTAGGTTAATATTTTCCGAAGAAAATGAATTCATCACCGAACTCGATCTCACTTGACTTCCTTCAACAGTGCCTCTGCATCGGCGTCCTTCTGGCTTACGCTTCCACTCCGCTCTGCAGGTTTCAGCTCCCCAGAAGACGTAACTTCTTTACCCTCCGCCGCCTTCTTCAGTCGTTCCGTGTCCTCGGCTTTGATGTCTTTGGTCTTTGCATCCTCCTCGTCACTGTCACCCAGGCTGAAGGGGTCGTGATCGTCAGGCTCCGGATTGGGTGCGACCGATGTGAGGGGTTGCCACTTCTTGTTTCCCGACTTGCCTCCTGTTACGCTAGTGGATTGGCCGTTGTTGGGCGAGGGTTTGCGGTACAGGGCGTCGACTTCATCAACCGGGCCGCTCTGGGGTGGTGACAGTGGAGTGGGCTTGAACAAGTCGGGGTTCGCGAGCGGGCGATTTGACCGTTGGGTGGCTGGGCCTGCTATGAACGTTAGTTAAATATTCATGAACCCTGTTACGTGAACGTACTCTCGTTGTCTTCCATTTTGAGAGCCTCGAAGTCGTCCCCAATCATGCGGTTGTCGCTATCGTAGCGCTCTCGGTCCGCGGACCGGCGTGCCTCGGCCGACTTGCGAACACCATGAGCCTGATCTGATTGCGACGGGCCAACGTTGTCTCGCTCGTTGTGCTTGGGGACGGGGTTTCCGTACTTGTCATACTCGTCGGGCTCGCCGTCAAGCTTCTTCTTGAAGTCGGTGATCCACCTGTTGACCTTGGTCTGCGTCTCGCGGAAGCCTTGTTCAATGTTCTTGCGGATCTCGGGCAAATCCTCTGCAAATTCTTAACCATATATGTAAGCGACAGAAGCACAAAACTGGGGAGGAGGCATACCATCGAAGAAGTTGCGATTCGCCTCGGGGTCATTGTTATCAGGCCCTGCGGGACGACGCTGCGCTTGGCCTTGGTCACCCTTCAAGCGCTGCCCATAGCTTGAGTAGCTGCTCTGGTAGTGGTCTGCGAGCCGGCGGGCGTAGATCTCGTCTTGCTCGACCTGGCTGCGGGGTTGGCTTGGGCGCGGTGGCTTGGGCGGGGGAGCTTCGTCCGACTTGAAGCTAGGATCTGACATGCCTACTACCGTCAGTGTGTCATCCTCCTTCCATGTCTATATGCGATTACGTACTCAGCAGAGCATTGAATGCAGGCTCGACGTTCCCTCCACTCGCTACTAACACCGCCTTCACGACCTTTGCGTCGATGCCCGGGAAGGCCTCGATCAGCGTGTTCTCTGCCTGCTGCTGGGGACTCATCGGGCGCGGTGGCTTCGGCGGCGGTATCTCTGTGGCTTCTTCGGAGAAGTGCACGCTCGGCTTTGGTGACTTGGAGGGAGGCGGGGGTGATGTGACCGGTTCGGTGGCACTTGCTGGAGCTGGAGCGTCAATGTCGTCGTCAAAGTCGAGCTCGCGGGCGGTCGTTGGGGACTCGGCGTCAGAGGTTGCGCCTGTTTTGGTGGGCTAGGCAGGCAGTCAGTGTCTGTGATCCTCCCAGAGCATTGGGCATCGGGGGGCTAAGGCGGGGTTTAGTCACTGACCTTGTCGCTCACTTTCTCGGACATGCTGTGTAGCTACTGAGGGGTGTGTAGAGGGTAGAATCTTCTCTAGAGCCAAGCAGACGTATGCCGTTGTGTCGAGCGTTGGTGGTTGCGCATGAGTTGTGGCTTGCGTGCCACTCCATGCACCATGACGACGGCCCGCCAAGAGTGGTAAGCGTCCGTCCGATCACGTGCTACCTACCCTACCTAGGTACCTCACTATGTGCATCATTGATTCATCTTTTGCTTCTCATCAACACTTCTCCCATTAGTATTATGTTTTATAATAGAAAGCCTGGAAAGTTGTAGAATAAAGTCCGTAAATAAGAAGAAAGCCACAAAATATGACAATACGTTGACGCCTAACGTTCCACCAAATCTGTGCAAATAAAAATGGTTCTCAATAAAAATGTTCCATGAAAATGATTCAAAAAGAAATATTAAGAAAAGGACAAAAAAGAATGGACCCCAGGTTGGCCGGCGCTCAAATCCCTCAGAGGCAATTACTCGAAGGCAATTTTACTTATTGGGACTCGAACTGACCTTCTCCAGGAGGTCAATCACCAAACGATGAAAGTAATCAAGCTTTTACACTAGACCACCCATGCTCTATGACCCTTTTATCCATTCTCGAGAAATTTTGTCGTGTTTGATATATAAATAGCAGCATATCTGTTTCTGTAATATAAACTTTGCAGCGAATGGGGAGGGGCCCGGGGAGTAAACAGCGATCTTTCGAGACGCAGCTTAGAGTGTGGAAGTATGGAAAATAATACACAGAATGGACGAAGGGTGGGATTGACAGACAAATATGCGCGACGCAATAGAGAGTATAGGATAGTATCGACGTCGTACCTACCGTCTGCCGACTGACTCTATGACCTGAGCTCAATCGAAAACTGATTAAGCTCGTGGGTTTAAATAAGCTTCGCGCCTACATCTTCGACCTACACCCTTGTTTCCGGCGCCAAATCCATGATCCTTCCTCTGTACCAAGGTCCAGTTTCGTAGGCGCTTCATCCAATAGGAAAACTTGGAAGCAGGCGCGGCGATGGTTGTGTACCTTTACCCCAACTCTATCAGATCTGCCTTTTGCCCGAAACGTCAACCTCCGTTCACGTATCACGGGGCGGCTAGATGAATTGCAGCCACGTGTAAATAATAGCTAGAGCATGCATATCCACTTGAGATGTACGTAGTGTTCCGTAAGTGGGAATAACTGCAAGGCCTAATATCTAGTTGGTTCTCTATCTCTCTAGCTATCCCAAGCTGTCTTTACATCGCAATAATAATAGACAACTCTAGCACATACATGATTGAATTTCATCTGGCCACCCTGTGGTACGTAACCGTCTCAATAATCCGATGTTGTGATTCTATAGACAATAGCTGTTATTTGCATTCCCTGTAGAGTGAGAGACCCGCATAGGCATTCAGTCAGCATCAGCACCTCTCATCGTCTTCGGAAATAACACACCTCAAGTTACCATAAAGACGAGGTCGCAATCTCTCCACCAAACATATCGCGGGGCACTGTGGGGTGATGGCGTTCTTCGAGTTCCACAGCTCCCCGCACTCCCCTCCGATGCTCGCTCGAGGAAGGTTTGCCGAGCGACATCGGTCTCATTAGCAAAACCACCGGCTGGCGCAAGCATGACCTTAGCACTTACACTGTTCGTGGGGAAGTATAAAGGGGCATGAGGGAATCCAGCATTTTTACGTTGGAACGGCAATTTCTCTCGCCAAGTGAGATAGCTACTTGACTGATTCCTCAAACATTCAGCGGCTTTGAGCTCCCTACGTCATCGTTCTATAGAAGCTCTTATACCAACATCCAACACCATGGGCGCTCACGATGGCGCAGGTCCTTCGAGCCACCGCGTCGAACCAGGCTCCGTCAATATACCATTAGGCGAATATCCCCAAACATCGACATCATCCAACGTCGACGCGCACAAAGTCACTTCCAACCTCCTCGCACGACTCACCACATCCCTCGCCCAAAAAGACTTCCCCGCTCTTCCCAAACTCTACCTGGACGACAAAAGCTACTGGCGCGACCATCTGGGCCTGAGCTGGGACCTGCGGACGCTGAAAGGAAGTGAAAAGATCGCGGCTTTTGTCGAAGCGAGCAAAACGCCACTTACAAAGTTGGAGGTGGATACGAGTAGGCCGAATCGAGCGCCAGCTTTTGGGCCGATTGATGGCGGGATTGGCGATGTGAATGGCATCCAGTCATATGTTACTTTTGAAACGGCCATTGGGAGGGGACGAGGTGTGATTACGCTTGCGGAAGAGAACGGGGAGTGGAAGTTCTTCACCATCTTTACTGTTTTGGAGGAACTAAAGGGGTATGAAGAGCCAATCGGGCATCGAAGAACGAAAGGTGTGCAGCATGGAGGCGATCCGAACAGGAAAAACTGGAAAGAACGACGAGAAGCGGAGAAGAACCTTGAGACTGGTGTGGAGCCAAAGGTGCTGATTATCGGGGCGGGACAGGGAGGCCTGACGGTTGCGGCGAGATTGAAGATGCTGGGCGTGGAGTCCTTGATAATAGACATGAATGAGCGGGTTGGTGATAATTGGAGAAAGAGATATCACCAGCTAGTCCTTCATGATCCAGTCTGGTAAGAGAGTCTTCTCCCATCCTTCCAACAATTCCCAACTAACCACGCCAGGTACGACCACATGCCCTACTTCCCTTTCCCTCCACACTGGCCAGTCTTCTCCCCCAAAGACAAACTCGCAGATTTCTTCGAATCCTACGTCGAGCACCTAGAACTCAACGTGTGGACCTCCACCTCCCTCCAATCCACCACCTGGGACGAAACCAAAAAACAATGGACCATCACCATCCAACGCCGCACCTCCTCCGGCACGCCGCAAACCCGCACCCTCCACCCCAACCACATAATCCAAGCAACCGGCCACTCAGGCAAAAAGAACCTCCCCACCATCCCCGGCATGGACACCTTCGCCGGCACACGCCTCTGCCACTCCTCCGACTTCAGCGGCGCCTCCCCCAACTCCCGCGGGAAAAAAGCCGTAGTCGTAGGGTCCTGCAACTCCGGCCACGACATCGCGCAGGACTTCTACGAAAAAGGCTACGACACCACCATGGTCCAACGCAGCACCACGTGCGTAATCTCCTCGTCCTCCATCACCGACATCGGTCTCAAGGGCCTGTACGACGAAGACGGGCCCCCAGTCGAAGACGCAGACCTAGCCGTCTGGTCCATGCCCAGCTCGCTCCTGAAAACGCAGCAGATAAAAATCACCAAGCTGCAGAATGAAAACGACAAACACACCCTCGACGGGCTCCGCAAAGCGGGGTTTGGCATCGACATGGGCGACGCGGAATCCGGCCTCACCGTGAAATACTTCCAGCGCGGCGGCGGGTATTACATCGACGTCGGGGCGTCGCAACTCATCATCGACCGCAAAATCCGCATCAAGCAAGGCCAGGAGATCTCCCGCATCTTACCCCACGGCATCGAGTTCGCGGACGGAACGGCGCTCGAGGCCAACGAAATCGTCTTCGCGACTGGGTATCTGAATATGCGCAGCCAGGCTAGGAGTATCTTTGGAGACGAGCTGGCGGATCGTGTGGGCGATGTGTGGGGGTTCGACGAGGAGGGCGAGTTTCGGACAATGTGGCAGGCGTCGGGTCATCCGCGGTTTTGGTTCATGGGCGGGAATTTGGCGATTTGTAGGTTTTTTAGTCGGGTTTTGGCGTTGCAGATTAAGGCTGTGGAGGTGGGGATTTTGGAGAGGGGTGCGGAGGGGGAGGGGGAGGTGGGGGGAAAGGGTGCGCGGTAGACTTTGAGTCTCTAACTTACTATTAAACGTTAAGGAAACATGAAGTGGTGGCGACCATATACTGCCTTCCTTAACACTATAATATTCGCGTAAAAGTAATTGTGTATATAAGAGCAGATTTGAGAGCCTACCTGTTCAATAGCGTATTGGGCGCTGGAGCTACCTTGGATAAGTTTTACAGGTAGTGTCTTCGCAGAAGTGTTTATTTACTTTAGGTTCTGGGTCTGGTAGTATGGAATGACTCTGGTATCCTGCGCTCTCTTTCTTGGGAGGGAGGTTTGTAAAACTATGTATCATTAATCTCAGATTGGTGGCTACAGATATGGCGGCACTGGCCCTTGTAACAGTCAAGACCTACAAAGAAGAGCAATCATCGCCACTAGTACTGAGTACAGTAGGGTATCAACACAAGGAAAAAACACGATAAGGATAAGGCGCACCGGCGAACTCGAACGACTTCGGATGAACGATTACGTAAGCGGAGCGGATTAACCTGCGTCCGACGTCAGGACCTACAACGTCACTGTAGATATCCAGCCTAGTAACGCGAAACCGAAAAAAAAAATTTACAATTTGCAGATAACTTGCTCAGCAAGACGCTTTTGTGCACGATATTCGTCCTCAGTGTCTCAATTCACTACCTTCCTGCCTACGTGCGCGTATCAAAGCCGCCGACGTCAACTTGCAACTATCTCGTACGAGAAACCATGCAGTTCCAAATACAATGTACCACCTACATACCTCAAGGCACGACAATTCCTTTCCTGCTGCAAGTCAACATCGAGTCCATTACGCATACGAACCTTCCTATTGCAATAATACGTCACCCCAAATACGGCCTTACGACGACGTTGAAAGGTGGAATTCAGAAAAACCCGTCGTATAGCTTTCTCCAAATCCGTCTACGCGTGCAGCGAAGCTCGACTCAGCCCTGGCGCTAGGCGCATGCTGCGCATCCCGTGGCTGAACGTTGTTAGAAGGCGTTATCGTCCGTACGATGGTACATATTGGCCCCTGCCTGCACCGTCGGCAAAATGTGTTACCGGAAGAGTGTGCTGGTGAACGGCGGAGTATCTGTCCTATCATGGCTGGATTTGTGGCCATGATGACGAGGCATTGGGGGCCTTGGATTTAAACTTTCAGCTTGCTGCTTTGCTGACCAAGGCCACTGGGATGACTTGCTTCAACCTCCCCGCGCTTGGACAGTATCTACGATCTGCATGGTCTGGTCTCCAACGGTCGTGCACTCGGAAGATTTTGGGAGGTCAAAGCTCCAGCACACTGTGGCATTCTCCAAAGGATAAAGCATGAAGACGTGAATACTATTCATTTAGTCGTGGTCGCATGAACGTCAACGCGACCAAGACCAGAGTAGCAGCCGTGTAACAACAGTACGTGTACTTGTGGTCGCCTTCGGAAGCCATCTGCATGTCAGCCAAAGCGAGAATGCAAGTCAAGGTGCCAAAATTACCCAGATGATTTATCATACAGCATCCGAGGCAATTAAAAAAAAAATTCAAGAGGTGTAAGCATTGGGGTGGGGGCACTGAGGGGCCGTCCCCTGAGACCTTTTCGGTCTCCGACAATCCTTGCATGCAGGGCGGACGCAGCCGCATATGCAGCCGAAATACGCCTCGAGGAATGGCTTCCGACTTTAATATCGATGACCGCACAAGCGCAAAATCGTTCCAAGATAGGATACCGTAAAGACTGGGTATTGCGCCCTGGGTGTTTAACAAAATCGGTTGTTTTGAGACGCCTTGGGGACTGGGCGTAATAGAGAGCCTGGGCGTATTTCTCGGGGGGGCGTATTTGGATGACCCAGATTTACTATTTTGGTTAGCAGTCCTTAGTAATGCGAAAAATCTATTATCTAGCAGCGCTCAGGCTTGTATACACTAACAGTTTCTTGATTAAAATTGTCACTTTTCGTCTGTTGTTTGTCTGTTGTTTGTCTGTTGTTTATCTCCAATGAGCTCCTCAAGACCCAGGAGTACAGCAAATTAACGACTTTTTTGCAGGGCTAGACGAAGGCGTATTTAAGGACGATAATAAGGGTGTAATAGAGGATATATTGGACGCCTTTAAGCCGTCTTCTAGCCCTTACAACCCAGAGACTGCTGAGGATCCCGCCTTTAGCGACTTCATGACAGAAATCTCAGGGCTTTATATTGATAGTCTTCATATTAACGGTTTTTAAGACACCGTTGAACCCTCTAGAATGCAAAACCACCACTTTCTCCATACAAAAACGCCCTTCCAGCATCTCCGGCGGCCTCGGCCTCGCCCCACCTAGACTGGGCGTATAACCAAAACACCGATTTGTCAATCCTAGGCCCGACGGGGACTGGGCGTATTACCAAGCCTGGGCGTATTAGTAGGGGGGGCGTAATACCCAGTCTTTACGGTATGACCTGCTTCGGGTTCTAGGGTGCAAGAATGCTGTCGTGCCTGTGTACGTATTCTGAAGAGAGCATGTCAGAGAGGACTTTCACTCCATGTCTGGAAAAGGAAAAGCGTGGTGCTAGTGCTTCAGCTGGAATTCCAAAATGTGTCCGCCATAAGCTACGATTAGCTCGCCGGTCCGCACCGTTGCAACTGTTGGCCATCTGGTCCACCATTTGACACCGTGCCCAAGCGCCATGACTTTAGGGGTGGAACCAAAACGCAAGCAGAACCCTGCAGTCCACCAGGCGTTGTGCATACGATTAAATGAAGACCCAGATTCCTGGACGAGTTTTTGCGCCCTACCTACTGGAACTGGATAATTTCTTGTGCCTTAGATACCAAAATAGCCCCAGACGATGCTGCTAAATTGCGTGGCATCGAGGTTAACGAGGTTGTGCAAGCATTGCCCTCATTAGGTCTCTCCTCCGGCTCGTCATTACCTAGGCCCCCAAAAAGTTTAACACGATTCACTATCACATGGGCCAGCCACATTTGGGGATCATTGCGATATTGATCAGCCTAAGATCTCGAGTGTCGGACACTGATGCTCAACACTTCGCCTTCCACCTTTGCGCTTGTCAATCTGCGTGAGTTTCTTCACCTACGCTCTTCAACTTTAAGCCAATGCAGTATAGACCCACCATCCTGCTCTAGACGATCGCCTCTGAGCAAAGGCTAGCGCTCCCCATACTTTTGCTCCCGCACAGACGACGTTGCGCTCCGCCTCCCGGACCTTTTGCATACCACCAACCTGAATACGTTCAACCCCAACACCTGTCGGTCCGAGATCAACAATGCCTCACTTTGAGTCACCAGCGGCGCCAAATGACCATAGCGAGAGCCTCAGCAACGGTGTCTCGACAAATGGCCACACAGTCAACGAGTCTACACTCAACGGTAACGGCAACCCCATCGCCAATAGCGACGTCCCCATTGCTATATGCGGCTTGGCGCTCCGACTACCCGGAGGCCTGAAGACTCCAAAACAGTACTGGGACTTTCTAGTTGCCGGCGGTGACGCGCGATCCCGAGTACCAGAGTCGCGGTACAATGTGTCGGCCTTCCACGACCCTTCGGGTTCGGGCAAACCAACCACAGTCCCCAGCGAGTATGGATACTTCCTTGACGAAGATCTCGGAGCCCTGGACACATCGTTCTTCTCCATGCCGCGATCGGAGGTGGAGCAAGCGAGTCCCGAACAAACGATGATCTTGGAAGTGGCGCGAGAGTGCCTCGAAGATGCTGGGGAAACAAAATATAGGGGCCAGTGCATTGGGTGCTATATTGGAAGCTTTGGAGAGGATTGGGTGGAGATGTTCGCAAGGGAAAATCAGGCATATGGTCAGTATAGAATGTCTGGCCCGGGTGACTTTGTCATTTCGAATCGGCTTTCATATGAGCTCAATATAAATGGCCCAAGGTGAGTCTACAAATCGTCTCCTTTATGATATGACCTAACAAAAATAGCATGACTGTGCGGACCGCATGCTCGGCATCACTAACTGCGCTACATGAGGCTTGCGTAGCTTTGTCAAGAGGAGACTGCAGCGGCGCTGTTGTCGGTGGCACTAACCTCATCATGACACCTGGCTTGACCTCAGCGCTTTCCGATCAAGGCGTTCTATCAAAAGATGGTTCCTGTAAAACGTTCTCCGCAGACGCTGACGGCTATGCTCGTGGCGAGGCGATAACCGCCATATTCATCAAGCGACTGGACGATGCAATACGGGACGGTAACCCAATCCGAGCCGTGATCAGAGGAAGCGCGGTGAACAGTGACGGCAAAACCCCTGGTATCACCTGTCCAAGCGCCGACGCCCACGAACGATTGATAAGAAGGGCGTATCAAGTTTCAGGAATCGAAGACGTCTCGAAAACAGGCTTCGTGGAATGTCACGGCACAGGAACCCCTACAGGTGATCCGATAGAAACAACCGCAGTGGCTAGAGTCTTTGGAGGTACTGGCGGTGTCTACATAGGCTCGGTGAAGCCGAATCTTGGACACACTGAGGGCGCTTCAGGGCTGGTCTCTGTGCTCAAAGTCGTCCTTTCCCTGGAAAACCTCACGATACCGCCGAACATCAAAATGGGAACACCGAATCCGAAGATACCTTGGAAAAAGGGGAATCTTACTGTTCCGCTCAAGCCAACGCCTTGGCCAAAGGACCGGCTGCAGCGGGCGAGTGTTTCGAGCTTTGGTGCAGGAGGAGCGAATGCTCATTGTATCATCGACTCGGCAGCTAGTTTCAAGGCCAAAACACTACCCAGGCGATCGAAGGAGACACATCATTTGCTGCTATTCTCAGCCAACTCGCAGCCGTCATTGACTAGCATGATCGAGAACTACCGCGAATACGTCGAGCATAACCCTGAGAAGATGGCAGACCTCGCGTACACGTTAGCCAACAGAAGAGAACATCTACCGCACAGAGCCTTTGGAATAGCACACGCCGACAGTATACAGTCCACATCTGCACCTACAAAGCCTGGCCAACCCCCTTCCATCGTCATGGTCTTCACAGGTCAAGGTGCGCAGTGGCCACAGATGGGCTTGGAACTGCTGCAGTCAAACCCAACATTCCTCGCGACTATTCGGTCCCTTGACGCTATCCTCCAAAGAACAAAGGACCTCACGCCTGAATGGAAGATTGAAGACGAGCTACATAAGCCCGTGAAGAAGAGTCGAATGCATACCGCGGAGCTTTCTCAGCCCCTGTGCACAGCGATTCAGATTGGTTTGGTTGACGCCCTGCAAGCTGTTGGCATTCAACCTAGCGCCGTTGTTGGTCACTCTAGCGGCGAGATTGGAGCCGCCTATGCGGCTGGCGGCCTCACTGCTAAAGAAGCAATAATAGCTGCCTTGTGTCGCGGCCATGCTTCGAAATACTCAAACAGAGCAGGTGCTATGGCGGCTGTGGGTCTGAGCTGGGAAGATACTGAGAAGCATTTACTACCGGGCATCAACATTGCGTGTGACAACTCTCCGAATGTAGTGACGATTTCTGGCGACGCAGATAAAGTCGAAACCATCATTGCCAACATCCGCGCGTCGGAGGCAGATGTTATGGCTAGAAAGCTGCAAGTCGACAAAGCGTACCACTCGCACCATATGCTTGAGCTGAGCGATGGATACTACTCATTGATCAACCCCTTTGTGACTGGGAAGACGCCGGCAATACCTTTCTTCTCAACCGTCACTGGCAAATTGCTGGATGAATCCCGCGCTACAGATGCTCGATACTGGCAACAGAACTTGGAATCACCAGTCAGGTTCCGTGCTGCCATCTCCAACCTCGCCGAACATCCCATTGCAAAGAACGCCATTCTTCTCGAGATCGGACCTCATTCCGCCCTTGCAGGCCCACTTCGACAGACATTGGCAGCAACACCGGCGAAAACTCTTCCCTACGTGTCAGCAATGCTCAGGAACCAGAATGCGCACCAAAGCCTGCTTTCTGCCATTGGAACGCTCTATACGCTGCACGCCCTTATTGACTTCAAGGCTTTGTTTCCAAAGGGCGCATGTCTTCCAGACTTGCCAAGATATCCATATAACCACGACACTAGCTTTTGGTTTGAGTCGAGACTGAGCAAAGATCATCGATTTCGACAGTATCCTCATCACGATCTGTTAGGAATTCGAGTGCTAGAGAGCGCCAGCATCGAACCCGCATGGAGAAACCTGCTGCATCTAAATACGGTGGAGTGGGTTCGCGATCACAAAGTCGGCGACGACATCGTCTTACCTATGGCTGGCTACATAGCAATGGCCGGCGAAGCCGTCCGACAAATCAGTGGAATCCAAGAAGGCTACAGTGTACGACGTGCAGTCATTGGCACTGCTCTTGTTCTCGCAGAAGGAGCCCCTACAGAACTAATAACAACATTCCGGAAGCACCGCCTTACCGATTCTCTTGACAGTGACTGGTGGGAGTTCACCATCTGCTCCCACAACGGCGTGGCCTGGAAAAAGCACATCAGCGGCCAAGTCAAAGCGCAATCCCAGCTCTTCGGGAAAATTGAGGCCCCGTCACCGCTGCCTAAGAAAGTACCCGCGAAGACATTCTACCTCGGTCAGGGTCATTTGAACTTGGGCCCTGCGTTCCGTAACTTCAAGGATATCACAAGAGCCACAACGTACCAAAGGACTATTGCAACCATCCTCAATGGCAGACTTCCAGATACGAACAAGTACCATCTGCATCCCACAGTTATTGACAGTATCCTGCAACTTTCGGGCTGGACGATGCTCGACGCTCATAAACCTAGTCATGAGACTTGGTTGCCTATTGGAGTGGAGGAAGTCAATATCTCGCGTTGTTCTGTGCCGATGCTGGGTGACAGCTGGATGAGGATAGTCAACAAGCATATTCCAATCGGCGAAGCTCATGCTATTGTTGATGGCAATATCATCGCTAGTGTCTCGGCGATGAAGGTCGCTCAGGATCTTGATTTGGACGTTGTTGAGGGTGAGGATACTCATGCAGCGGCAAGACAAGCGTGGGGGCCCGACATTGAGTTCCTGAACGCTGCCGAGCTCGTCAAATCGGTCAACACCTCCGATACCCACGTTTTGCCCCCCTTCTTGAAAAGGCTTACACATTGCAAGCCTAACTTACGGGTTTTGGAAGTTGCGTCGGGTGCGGATGTTCCTTCTGCTCAAGTGGTGGATAACCTGAAGACGGCAGATGGACGGACGTTGTGCTCGAGGTATACGTTCGCTTCCAAGGACGCCATCACAGCTCCAGAAGATCAGCCGCCTGCGCTACCTAACTTAGAGTACGCAGCTCTGGATCTTAGTGAGGACTTATCGAACCAGGGTTTTGAAGATCAAAAGTACGACCTCGTTGTCACATCCAGCATTCCAGACCGCAGCAGTGCCAGGCTGAAAAATATCAAATCACTCCTCGCTTCTGATGGCTACCTTCTGTTGACTGGATCAGGCGCAGACGAGTCAGGCCTCGACAAACCATCTCTCAAGGACGAACTGCTTGCGGCGGAATTTGAAGTCATCAGCGAAGACGTAACGGTCATTGCGAAGCCCTCTACAACCGCTCCTATACCAAAGCGCATCCACCTCATATCGAGCGAAGACTCAAGCCTTCTTCAACAAGAACTAGAAAGCCGCGGATATGAAGTTTCCAAACGTACCCTCACCGACTCCGTTCCCACCGGCGAGGACGTCATCATTCTCCTCGACAAAGAAGCGCCCTACTTCGACACTCTGAACGGCGAAGCCTTCAATTTATTAAAGAACTTCTTACACAGCCTCAATAATTCAGGAGTCTTCTGGGTCACCGGCTTATCGCAAGTTCACGTGCAAGACCCTCGCTATTCCCAAGTCATCGGCTTCGCGCGAACGATGGGATCAGAAATGCTCATCGACTTTGCCACCTGCGAGGTCGACGACTTCGAGACGTCAACGGCCAATATTGCGAAGTGTTTTGAGAAATTCCAACGACGGTCTGCTGATGGCGAGCTACAGCCAGACTTTGAGTACGCTATATATAACGGTGCTATCAATGTGCCGCGATACTATCCCTTTGCGCTTTCTGAGCAGCTTTTCAAAGAGGAAGAGAGCGATAGGGCGGTTCTCGATATTGAAACCGTCGGGCGATTGTCCACTCTGCACTGGCGCGGCGCAACTAGCCCACAGGAGCTGAAACCAAACGAGGTGGAAGTGGATGTTCACGCCGCCGGTCTGAATTTCAGGGTAAGTTTCCCTATCCCAATCGCCAATCTACTAATACCAACACGCTGTACAGGACGTTCTCGTCGGCCTCAAAGTCGTCACTATCCCCCCTCGCATCTTTGGTTTTGAAGCCGCCGGTATCGTTCGAAGGGTAGGCGCAGAGGTTACGGATTATCAAGTCGGCGACCGCGTCGCTGCTTACGGGCATAATATGCTCGCTACTAGAGTTGTTGTCGCGGATACGGGTTGTATGAAGATACCGGATGAATTCAGTTTTGAGGAGGTGTCTTGTATGATGCTTGCTCACCTCACTGCTATGTACTCATTGCAGACTGTTGGTGGACTTGAGGAGGGCATGGTAAGTTTCAGAATCGCGTTCTTGAAAGAAGGATATACTGACTAGCACAGTCCGTTCTCATCCATAGTGCCTGCGGCGGCGTCGGTCTCGCAGCCATCCAACTCGCCCAACACATCGGCGCCGAAATCTACGCGACGGTTGGCAACGACGAAAAAGCTCAGTTCCTCATAGACACCTACCACATCCCCCGCGACCACATCTTCCATTCGCGCGACACCTCATTCGCCGACGGCATCCTCCGTGCCACAGACAACGAAGGCGTCGATGTCGTCCTGAATTCTACCTCGGGAGAACTCCTCCACGCAACATGGCATTGCGTCGCACCCTTCGGTAAGCTCATTGAGATCGGTAAGCGAGACATTGTTGGTCATGGCAAACTGGACATGGACCACTTCCTGCAGAACCGTAGCTATTGCTGCGTGGATGTTGGGACGTTTCCAGTCGTCAGACCGAAACTTCTGGCTCGCCATATCAGGGCTATTGAGAAGCTTCTCAAGGAAGGCGCGATTACACCTGTTCGCCCCGTTAAGGTCTTCGATGCATCATCGCCGTATGACGCTTTCAGGTACATGCAGCCTGGCACTCACATCGGACGTATCACGATCTCTATGCGCGATTCTGCCGATGCTCCTTTCAAAGGCACCATTAGAGCTCCTCCAAAGACTCTGCCACTGAATCAAGAAGCTTCGTACCTTCTCATCGGGGGCTTGGGTGGTCTCGGGCGTGAAATTGCTACATGGATGGTACTAAATGGTGCACGCCATCTGATCTTCCTCTCCCGCAGCGCGGGAACCGGCCCCGAAGACGAAGAATTCCGCGCAGAACTCACGAGCATGAACTGCTCCGTCCAATTCATCCAAGGCAGCGTAACACAAGCTTCCGACGTCGAGCGCGCCATCGCCGAAGCCGCAAAACCACTCAAAGGCATTCTCCAACTCTCCGCCATCTTCTGCGACGAAAACTTCACTAAGATGACGATTGGTCAATGGAACGACGCCTCCCTCCCCAAGACAAAAGGGACATGGAACCTCCACAATGCCACTGTGTCAGCAAACCTCGATCTCGACTTCTTCGTCCTCTTCAGCTCACTGTCAGGCGTCGTCGGCCAACCAGGGCAAGCAAACTACGCAAGCGCAAACACCTTCCTCGACGCCTTCGTCCAATACCGGAACAACCACGGCCTCGCCGCCTCCGCAATCGATATCGGCGCCGTAGAAGGCATAGGCTACATCAGCCGGAACCAGGGCCTCATGGAGAAGATGGGAGACTCGGGGTTCCACGCCGTCGGAGAGCAGCAATTACTCGACGCCCTGCTCATTGCCATGCAACCGTCCTCCAAGAAACCCAGTACGGAAAACGTCACCGTCTCAGACCCAAATACCTTCGTCCTAGGCCTCTCCTCCACCACCCCCTTAACCGCCCCTGCAAACCGCGCGGTCTGGAAACGCGACCGCCGCATGGCCATCTACCACAACACGCTCGCTTCCGCCACCGCTCCTACGACTAGCACCGCGGACACTTCCGCTACGCTTCGCACCGTCATCGGCGCTGCGAAAGCCAACCCCGCGAAGCTGAAATCCCACAACGCTACCATGCTCTTCGCCACGGAAATCGGTAAAAAGCTCTTCCAGCTGCTGCTCAAGCCGGAGGAGAACTTGAACACGGATATGAGTCTTGTAGATCTAGGGATGGATAGCTTGGTCGGGATCGAGATGAGGAGTTGGTGGAGGGGCGTGTTTGGGTTCGATGTTAGTGTGTTGGAGATGTTGGGGATGGGGAGTTTGGAGGC
Organism: Byssothecium circinans; assembly: GCA_010015675.1. Classification (NCBI taxonomy): domain Eukaryota; kingdom Fungi; phylum Ascomycota; class Dothideomycetes; order Pleosporales; family Massarinaceae; genus Byssothecium; species Byssothecium circinans. The sequence goes on along the minus strand of ML977028.1, from coordinate 117,427 downwards.
GTTGGGGAAGTTGGCTGCCGAGGGGTTGGGGAGGGTGGTGGAGGGGAAGGAGTAAGTGTCAGTTTTTTGGTTTGGTTTTGGTTTTGGTTTTTTTAGGTGGAGCGGAGGTTGAGTGGGGTGGATTGATTAAGGTTACGCCGTTACGGGAATGGCGGCTGGCGGGTCGTAAGAACACGAGGGGCGCGCTGTACGTTGGGTGCGAGTGTACTGACAGGGCGTTTTGCGGCTGAGGTGTTCAACGGCGTGTTTTTCGGCGTCTGGGTTTGGGCTGTGCGAGTCAGTTCTCGTGTTGGGATGCGGGAGCACCCGGGACTATGTATGCATATTGAACGTCACTGTTGTTGTATTCCCAAGACGTGGACTCGTGCAGGTTCTTGTGAAGTCTGACTGTAAATTTTCCCAAGCCTGAAGCGTAGAGGCATCAGTGATCAACATCAGAGCCGCACCCTAGAGTAGCGCATGTTTTATGTGGATAGAGGCATGCATCACAGAGGCACAGGTAACCAGCGTCATGTCATATATCTCGATTCTCGGGGTGAAGATATCCACGCTATACATGCTGTAACTCAATGTCGCTCAACCTAGCATTAATCTTCACCACGCCCGGAACCTTCAACGTCTCACCCCCCGCATCCATCCGTATCTCCCTCTCCCACGGCGCCTCCCCACTGGGCTCTCTACTCTGCGCTCGACTCGACCCCGTCTCCGCCTCCGGCCCAATAATACTGTTCGTCTGACTATCTCTCCCCCTATTCGTTCTCCATCTCCCACTGCGATTCCCACTCCCGTTCCCGCTCCCACTGCCCCGCGAAAGCGAACTGAGAGATCCGAGTGTGGTGAGCCGGGAAAGGAGCCGGTTCCCTTTCGCTTCCATGAACTTGGGCAAAACCAACATGCAGATGACGCAGAGCCCGAGGGCGATTTCCGCGGCAGACCACATGCCCACCCAGCCGATGTTGTAGGAGATGTCCGAGTCGACGGTGGGCATGCGGAGGAGGTACATTACTACGAAGCCGTTTGTTATGCAGGCGCTATATACACAGGAACCGTTAGTAATCTTTTTCTAACTATGGGAGAGAACTAGAGGGGCAAAAAGGGAATGGGTAAAACGTACAGCAACCCCGTCCCAAAAAGCGCACAAATCCCCAACTTCTTCTTCAACTCAATGCGCAGCCCCCAAACTGTATGCGTCGGCAGCAGCAAAATCGCCAGATCAGATAGCACATTAAACACGCAAGTGATCAGAATCAGCGTATTGTTATCCATGCACTTCCCCGGTACTAAATCGTTCCAGATCTTTTCCCGCGGGTTGCACGTCCAGATGGTGATGCACGTGTTTGCGAAGTAAAACATGACGCTGACCGCAATCATTATCTTGGAGCCGATACTGAGGAACGGGTTCACCGAGGCCGTGGGCGCGAGGAGGTAGATGTATTGTAGGAGGATTGCGACTTTGACGAGGGCCATGGCCGGGCCGTAGAGGACTTGGTTGATGTTCATGTACTGCGCTCGACGTGTCAGCGACGCGCTTGAGTGATGGGACGAGAAGAGGGGCGTACATAAATCACCATGTTGAAATCCTTGCGCTTCAGATTCCACTGATGCACTCCAGCGCCATAGTCGAAGAACTTCTTCCCAATAACGACCAGCGCGAGGAACAGAAAAAAGGCAATCGAAGAAGCATCTGTATCACCACACCTGTTAGCAAAAAGCAAAACCCCCGAAATCTCGACATCTGAGACCTGCATCTGCATTGTGGTCGCTTATCGGACCTGAGTAACTTGACAAGACTTACAGTCAGTGAGGTCGGTTTTTCGTATAATGCGTAACCGCGTGTATAACCGCAGTAGAAGCAACAAGCCGGGAACCACGATGCACATAACAGCCGCAAGCCAATACCACCTCATCGCATCTGGATTAGAAGTCACAAAATGCGACTCGACGCCCGGAGGGGGATCCATAGCGGGGAGCTCGAGTTTCTCTGCCATTGACGCCATTTTCGCGATCCGCTCAATGCGTGGGACCTATTTCGCACTTTCCAGTTCCAGTTCCTTTCCTATGGGTTACGGGAGGAAGCAATTGTCAATCAGGAACGAGGTCTGCAAGACTGCGGCGTGGTCTGCATCCGTGGAGATGGATCGGGGGGAGAAGGATGGAGAGATCTCTTGGAGCAAGGCAGCGAACATGCATGCATGGCCCACGGCCACATTTCCGCCCCTAAAGTTGCCGTCTTATCTCCAGCCTTGTGAGAAATGCCATGTGCGCCTCGCACCCTCGGGGTTCGTGAACGTGGTACACTAAGCGCCATGCCGTAAGCAGCCAACAGGCCCACTCGGGGAGTTATTTTAAACAAGGCGCTAACGTTAGTGTTCCCCGACGCTGGCACCTTTGTGGCAGGGATAAGTAATGACCAATCGATGGACGAGATGGTAGTGGAATAAATTCCTAGATAGGAAGGTGGCGCCCCTGTTTGAAGTGGTCAGGTTCAAGGATGCAGGGTTGTCTCTTGATCGGCTTGGGCTGCATGAGTCGTACGAGAGTATCGGTGAGGGTGTGTTCATCCCTCATTTGTGAAACATATGCATGTAATCCATAGATGATACCCATTCGAGCTGCCTCGCATACAATGGCTTCTGCCAACCGGCCGTAACGGCCAACGGTAAAACGCCACAATCGTGGGGGTTAAGGATTTGGAATTTCGATCGTCAGTAACGGAAGGCCGGCCGAGTTTTTCTTTAATTGATTTGTGACCGTATTCATCCCGAATTTCATCGGAGGACCATTCGGGAACCTTTTCAAACATCCCATCCTTGACCCTTCACTTTTTTCATCCGGCTGATCAACGTACTGCCCTTCGGTTTTGGAGTCAAGAGCATTCCAGACTTCACTTCACCGCGCTGCTCCTCTCCATCTTTCCACTTGGGCACAAAACTCATATCGGCCATACCAAAAGGCCGCATATTGTGGTAAATAGTTTCCCAGTGGCCCTTGGGGGCGTGGTAGCATTCGTGCATCATGCCCATGTAGGGGTACTTGTTGGCGTTGAATGCATCCCAGCCTATGCGATGCGCTGGGCATTCTGCAAATTTCTGGAGGCCGGCGAGATCTTTCCAGTAGGTGAGGAAGACGAGCGTTGTGGATTGTTTGTCGGACATGTCGAAAAGGATATCGGATGAACCGAGATCTGGAGGATGTTGGGATGGGTTGGTTTGCAAAATGTTGGTGTATGGGGAACTTACAGCTGTATTCCGCTTTGTTCTTTTCTGCCTCGCGAAACATATCTTTGAAGATGATGTCTAGCTCTGCGAACCCAGGAGCCAATTTGCCAAAGGGACTCCATCGCATCAGCCAAAGCCCTCTTTACTCATGAGGAGTAACGTGACTTACTGATTATACCTTGCGCTTAACACAAATAAAACCACTCCATCATTAGTTTCCGTCCTATTCTCCCCTGTTGGTTCTTCAAAGACTGTGGAGAACCTCCCCGAGTTAATCCCCATATTGTACCCTTTCTTCCCCGTCAAATCCAATCTCTTCATATCATACGCAGACCTCAAGAATCTCCACGCCAACCAGCCCAGAGGTAAGAGCGCGCTCACACGCGGGGGTAACCAATACGAGCTCAGAAGCTGGAATGCCGCGCCGAGAGACAGCCATGTCGTGAGAGAAAAGTCGCTGTGTTCCAAGATGTCGTAGAACTGCGAGTAAATTTCCGACGGGCGATTGACAAGGAAGTCCCAAAGGGATGTCATCGTTATATGGATACCGAGAGCGTTTTGTCTGAAGTGGTGGAGCAGAGGAAGAAAGACGAGTGATACGAGGAGATGCAGCTGATGAAATACGTAGGTAGCCTGCGACAAAGCGCCACTATCCCTAGCGCCGACGCCTTTTCGCCTTTCCGTCCCTATAAGTTCCCCATCCCACCACCGTCCCACCCAATTCGGGAGTCCAACACATTTCCGCCCCCTCCAACCTCACCAGACCTTCACCCCACCATCGTCCCATCACCATCCGAAAACCCCCGGAAAAAAAAATGTCCGCAGGCCCCAACCTCAAAGGCTTCTGGCAAGCGCAGCAACTCCGCGCACCACGCATGAAACAAGATAACGCGGACCCCTTCCACCGCAACCTCGAAGAAGCCCTAGATGTAAAACGCAAACAATCAAGTCTCTACGCCATCATCCCCTGCCAATGGAAAACCGGCGCCGCCATAGACTTCACGTCAAACGACACGCTCTCGCTGGGCGCCACCGGCGCTTTGCGAAAAGAATTCGATAAAGAGATGGCCGCACTTCCCAGCGACCCCATCGGCGCCTCGGGATCGCGCATCGTCGACGGAAACAGCGAGTACATGGAACTCGTCGAGCAAGAAATCGCCGCCTTCCACGGCGCGGAGACTTCTCTGATCTTGGCGAGTGGGTTCGAGGCTAACATTGCCATCTTCTCGGCGATTCCGAGACCGGGCGATGTTATTGTGTATGACGAGTTTGTGCATGCGAGTATGTATGATGGGATGGAGAGGACGTTGGCGGTGGAGAAGATCCCGTTTAAGCATAACGATGCGGATGCGCTGAGGCATGTGTTGGAGAACTTGGTGGATACGAATCCGTTGATAAGGCAGGGGAAGAAGTGCGTTATCATCGCGCTGGAGAGCGTGTATAGTATGGATGGTGACGTGTGTCCGCTGAAGGAGCTGGTTGATGTGGCGAATGAGTCTCTGCCGTTGAGAAATAAGGCGTTTATTGTGGATGAGGCGCATTCAGCTGGTTTGATGGGCGCGAAGGGGGAAGGGTTGGTTAGTATGCTGGGTTTGGAAAAAGATGTCGCAGTGAGAGTGCATGCGGTATCAAAGGCCATTGGAGTGTCAGGTGCGGTGGTCATGGGCAGTCAGACGATACGGACAGCAATTATCAATCTGGCGCGGAACGTGATTTTCTCCACAGCGGTGTCGTTACCAGTCGTGGCCGGTATAAGAGCCAGCTACAACCTGATGAAGCGCGGGGAGACCAGAGAAGTAAGACCAACTATACTACAAGTCCCCAGCTCATATCAATTAATCATTAACCCTTGCAACCACAGAACCTAGCCAACCTCCAACGCCTAGTCCACCACTTTCACGCCACCATAATTAATCACCCGTCCTACCAACGCGCCCTCGACGCCTCCATAATCAGCATCCCCCTTTTCGAAGACTGGGCCGACCGCGATTTCCAAACCCACGTCATCCCCGTCTGGACCCCGAATCAAGACCACCTCTTCCTCGCCTACCACTTGAATCTCGCCGGCTTCTCATCCTTTCCCGTTGAGTACCCAGTGGTGCCGAAGGGTCAGGGGAGGGTGAGACTGGCGTTCCATGCGGATAATACGCTGGAGCAGGTGGAAGGCTTGGTGAAGAGCGTGATGGAGTGGGCGGAGGAGATGTTGAGGATTGAAGAGGAGGGGTTGCAGGGAGAGGAGAGTTTACCGTGGGCGGCGAGGGTGGTGTTTGGGTGTTTGGAGGAGGGGGTTGGGGTTGGTGCGTAAGGGGTGTATGATGGAGTCTGGGTCGAGTTTGGGGCTGGCTGTGGAAAAAGAGTTCAAGGTGAAACTAGTTAGTACACTAGACTATTTACGTCACTTTTTATTCCAGTCGTGCACTCGTAGGCTGTTTATGCACGCGTTGGCTCGATTCATACTGTACAACTGCCTTCGCAACGTAGACACACACCATGGTTTTCGTACCCATCTTGCGTTTTCCCGCTGTCCTCTTATGCATCATCTTCCTACGCGACTACCTTCCTCTCTTCTAAAATGTAACCTTGTAAACGGACTCTTCACTCTTCTGAACGCTCCGAAAGCTCCCCCATTTTCTCAATTCCGCATATCATATCCCCCACCCAACCTAATCGCAACATCACAAATACATACTCAATCCAAGCTTTACCTGCTTGACTCGACGAAGTCAGGGCTCCTCACCATATAAACAGTATCAAACACACCACCAAGCATCCACGCCCGTACGCACCACCACCTCAAAATCTTCCCCGCTCCCTCCAAACTTTCTCTCCCTACCTCATACCGCTACACCCCCGAAATTTCCAGGACCTCTTCCCCAAAGCCCCAAAGTCCGCATCGGTCTGTCATGCCTCGAACCCCAATTCCGTCCATGTAGAAGACTCTTCCAGCCGATTTTCCTTTTCCTTTCCCTTCTGATCGATAATTCCAGACAAGATACCGCCACGTTTCCGTACACGCCGCACGTACGTTCCGCTCTACCCCATCTAACAATCCAATCCCATTCATTTCCCTTCTCACGGCTACTCCCCACTATCCCACAGCAAACCCCCACTATACATACCGTGAGCAAAACCCCCACCCCCCTCCTTCCACCCGACCTCGTTCTCCGCGGCCTTCCTTGGAGCCGCACCTCCACACCCTATCCGTGCGTCCCAATCGCCCGTACGGGGGCCCATGTAGCGAGAAAAAATGAATAGGCTTCACTAGACGTTTTGGCTTTATTCCAGCTAGCCTAGCGCCTGGAGCTGGGTGCTCGGGGAGGAGGGAAATTTGCATCTCTCTCCAATCAACCAAAGGAGAAAGAGAGAAACTGATATAAACACACGCACATTCAACAAAGCTCGCCATTTTTGCTTCTTCTTTGCATTTATCATCATCACATGAATGAGTGGTCTGTGACGTTTTGCGCTGTGAACAAAAAGGCGCGGATTTGACTTCTCCTTCTCCTTCTCCTTCTCCTTGCGTTAATGTGGCCCCTCCCCTGTCTGTCTTGCAATCCCAATCCCAATCCCAATCCCAATCCCGGTCGAACGGGATTCTGGTTCCAGAGAGAGAGAAACTCCGGTCTTAGAACCGACCGTGTTAGAAGCAAGCGAGCGTAATTCTTCGTTCTGCTTCGAAATCCCTCCAGATATTTGAAATGCGACCAATCTCTCGATTTTTGCAGCTTGGGTAACATTTGCGGCTTCTGGCGATAGATATTTCGGCTCAAGGAAGCTCCATCGAAACAATGAGGCTACGGATAGTGAAATCCTCACCTTTGGACTTGCCGTCAGATAGAAACTTGACATATGTATGGTGGAGACACGCCGGTTACGTGCGTCAAAGCTTTTCTGAACTTGTCTCCAGTCAGTCCACTTCGTGGTCGAGGAGGAAATAGGAGACCCCTGTTTGAGAGATTTATTTAGCATCAAAAAAGAACGGAATCAGGTGTGTCTTAGGAAGAAGCGTCTACCATTCGCTGCCACCGCAAGTCGACGGCGGTTGCATCGCTATTGAATTACATCTTATCATCCGTACTGACGATGAGGAAAAGCTTCTCAACGTCGCGGCAAAGATAATGTGCTTCGGTAATGGCGAGCGGGGAATTCAAGAGGGCGATATAGCATGGGAGTGAAGAAATCATCTTTATAGGGTAGCATGAAAATAGGAGTGCGTGGGCAGATAGTAACGCTCATCAATAATAATCGCGCTTTGATCTGTCCTCACTAGCATCAACCAGCTGCCCGGAGGGATCTAGTTGCGGGCTGGGTTCCTTCTCATAGGCACGCCCTCCTCTCTTCTACCTGATCAAGATAGTTGATTTCTTGAATAACTATGTCTTCGGTCCAAAGCTTCCTTTATTCTTCATGACTTCAGCATCTTCCTCGGCCAGCTCCTTGTCAATCTCGGCGCCACGGCTGGGCTTGTTGCCGTGCGATACTGCCTGGAAAGAAGGGTATCAGAATTCCGTCCAAGGGAAATAAATGTCAGGGCGGGCGTTACGCACAGGTAATGTGGGATCCTTCTTCAGTTGTTCTGTCTCGAATTCCTTGGGCTGGGGATCCTTGTAACGTTTCTCCTGACGGGTAAGCTTGTCTGCGATGCTGTGTTCGTCCTCTGCAGACACATATCGTCAGCGTGTATTCGCCCGTGAGCGCGGAATCGGGTTTCAGATCGGAATATCGAAAGGGCTGGGCACATACCGTAACTTTCGAGATGGCTATCTGGCCTGGCCTCCTTATAGCGCTCGGCGGTGTTGATCACATCGTCCTTGTAGGTTCGCTAAGCAAAGTCCATTAGCTCAGTTTAGACAGACCTTTCCTATCTTTACTTTCAGAGGGAGTCATATATCATACCTGATCACCATCTTCATAGATGTTCTTGATTCCGACAGCAGAACTACCGCGCGTCATTTTGTGTGGAGATGTAGACTGAAATTTCGCAAGTTGAATCTGCTATGAAGAATTTGGAATATTGAGGGTGTCTCTGAATGGAGGAGGTAGTGGATATGATGCTTTGAGCAATGACGTCGCTTTACCACCGATCTCGTCATGCCAAGACTGGCACACGACATTGGGAATGTATGCGAATGAGGCCAAGCTGGCGTCATAGAAGGCCATGGAAAATAATAGAGCTAAAATTAGGAAAGCGAATAGCCTCAATAGGTGTGGCGTCGTGGCGTTGTGGCAGATATGGAAGGCACCTAAGCCAACCCAGCATCAGTTATAACGAGACCGACCTGTCGAATGCCAGCACCGTAAGCGTAACTATTCGAAACATACCAAAAATACCCACCCTGAATTTATGTTTCCTTCTGAGCAGCAACGCAGTCAAGTCCCCTTCAGTCCAGTCCACACTAGCTCGTGAATGAATTAATGCAAGTGTACTAGAAGTTTTCTATCCAGAAGGGCAATCTTCCGAAGCGCTCTCTCTGTCCTCGTTCAAAGGGGGAAGTTGAGCATCTAGTAGCTTTCTAGGAAGGCCGTTCGATGCCGGCGAATGGCATAGAGGAGCCTGAGCAGAGCAGAGCAGTCGAATACAAAGTTAGCAATCTCGACGCTCCTTAACTCAATCTGTCTTCCTAGTTAACGTGTAGATAGCACCGATATGTACTGCTGAAAGGTCGTGAAAATGTTTGGAGGCTCGCTTACCTCAGGTCCCGTGACTCCAGTCCCCACAGTCGAGTGGGTCCCCTCCCGTCACCGTACAATCCTCCCATCTCCAACGACATCACATCATCCCAGAAACACAAACAGTCGATAAACCAGTCCTCATTGAATTCGAGCGCTAACCAGCAACCCGAACCCGAGTCGTAGTAAGATACATCGCAGGGCCTATAAATACACAGAACCCTGGTAGCAAAGACAGACAGAGATAGACAGACACATGCACATCCCAACGAGAGCTCAGTCCCACCGCAGAAAGAAGCAGCCATAAGCGTAGGCTTGAGCCAGACACGATGACCGATCGCTCACCTCGCACACCGAGTCCGACATACCAGGCTCGCAGCCAGCCAACCACACTAGCCATGCCGTCGCCGACGCCGTCTTCCGCAGCAGAATGAGCACCTCGCTCTTCCCTGTCGGTATCACACCCGCGCACCCGAGATCACGATATCACGTATCGATGTACATTGTATTTAGACGATGTCGGGGCCGTGTAAGAAGTCGATTTTGAAGGGAAGGTGGGGGCGAGTCATTCACTACTCGTCAGCAGCGGCGGCGCCCTTCTTCTTCTTCTTGGACGGCGCGGCGGCACCTTCCTTCTTCTGGTGCACGATGAAGCGCGTGTAGCACTCTTCGGGGTCCCACTCGAAGCCGGCGAGGACGGGCAGGTCGAGCTCATCGTCTTGCTGTGGGTTGTCAGCGGTGTTGCATTGAATATGATAGGGAGTTAATGCAAAAGGTGAGACAGGCGTACCTTCTTCTTGAACTGCTTGTAGATGGCGTCTAGCGCGTCCTTGATGGTGACACCCTTGAGGTTGCGCGCGGTAACCTCAAGACCGAGCGGGAAGTGCAGGTCGACCTTGCGGACCAGCGGCAGGCAGAGCGGCTTCTTCAGCACGTCCTTCTCATCCAGCGTCGCAGGTGATGTGTTGAGCTTCCTGCAAGCACCGGGTCAGCCTAGTCCAGATGTAATAGCAGCTGCCGGACCATCCGGACGACGGCAAGCTCAATTCCTCGAGCAGTGAGAAGTCCACGGTAACAAGCATTCACGTACCAGTTCAGCTTCTGCGTCTCGGGCGCAATCTTGATCTCCTTCTTCTCCTTTTCTGTCGTCCTGTCAGCCCCGCAACCCCTCTCATACCCCGCCTTGCGCCATGTGAGGCAGCAGCACGGCATCAGGCGGAATGAGCATCTCACCTAGGTCGGCCATGTTGAAGACATCGGCATGCAATGAGCTTCCTCTCCGCTTGGCGGGCTTAGTGTCCTTTGCTGGCTCCTCTACGAGAGAGTCGACCTTGGAGAGCGGGTTTGCGGTGTCAGCGGCCATTGTGGTGGTCTGACGGCAAGCAAACGGATGCTGCGGAGCTAGCACGAGCTGGTATTGGATGTGATGAAGAGCTTGGGATGTATTGAGGTGATTGAAGTCTGAGTGGTGAGCACAGTCAGACACAAGTGGGAGTGAGGTGGAAGAGAGAAGAAGAAGAAGACGAAGAAGGGAGGGCGCAGTAGATGAGGGGTCAGTCAGCTCCAGTCGGGACAGGAGACATCACTTGATCACCACACCACCGACCAATGGCTGGCGCTAGCCGCTCGAGCTGGTCCGTGCACGGGCCTCAATTCTGGGGTAAATGCGGGGTGAGCGCCGCCGCATTGAGCGACGAGGGCGACACAGGGCACTGTTAAGCAGAATTACGACTCCTTATAAATCGTGGGTCGGCGCATCTTTCTCTGTGGCTTTATTTGCCTGTTTTCTGTGTTGCGGAATGGGTGGCTGTTGCGGCTCTGGAATGCGGCGTCGACGGATGTTTGTAACGTGATCCTCACGCGACTGTGCTACGTCATCTCAGGTACCTATATCGGACGAGCAAATCGCGCCTCCGTTTCAGCACCGTCGCAAGCCGCCGATTACCTCGTATCCACATGGAACATCCTTTAAAGTATGACCCGGGGAGTTACGGAAATCTGCGATTGGCCGACATTGACCTCTTTGGCGAACTCAGCCACCGCAGGACTGAGCAGGTGATTTGAGATACTGCGTGTTCAACGTCAAAGTCAACTACACCTCTGGATGGCATGGCAAGTGACTGATCAATTTCTAAAGCTTCAATCTCATCTACTTAGTTGTCTAGATGTACTGTTGATCTATGGCCCCCTTGTTCTATGCAACCTGATACAGTATGAACACCTACGAATGCCCCACCACATTCCTCGGCGTATACAGCTCCTCCAAATACCTCTCCTCCTCCTCCGTCAACACCTTCCCCCTCGCCTCCAGCGCCTCGTCCATCCTCGCTTCCTTGCTAAACCCAATAATCGGGCTCGTAACCCTCTTATTGATCCAAGCCAGCGCCACCGCACTCATGCTCCAGCCATGTTTCTTCGCCAGTTCCTCCACGCGCTCGATGGTCTTGAGGTCCGCTTCTATCTGCGGCCCGCTCGAGGCTTGTCCGGACTGCTTCTCGGCTTCGGAGCGGATGGTTTGGCCGTATTGGGAGGCGGGGCGTGCGAGATGGCCGCGGCAGAGGGGCGCCCACTGTAGATAAGCATGTTAGTATAGTATGTGGGGAAGATGAGATGCGAGGTCAGTATAGAAGATGTACTCACAGGAATCAATCCCACGCCCGTAGCATTACAGAACCTATTCATTTCCCGTTCTTCCTCCTACAAGGTGGAAGGACGAAGTCAGCGTGTGTCTCACATGCAGTTCATACAGTGGAATACTTACCCTATACAGTAAATTGTAATAATTTTGCATGCTCACGAACTTGGTCCACCCATGGCGTTCTGCAACACCCTGTAACTGAGCAAACTCGACCGCCCACATGGAGCTTGCCCCGATATATCTCACCTTCCCGCTCTTGACGAGATCGTGCAGGGCTTCCATGGTCTCCTCCATGGGCGTCGTCTTGTCGAAGCGGTGGATCTGGAGGAGGTCGATGTAGTCGGTATCGAGGCGCTTGAGCGAGGCGTTGACGGCGTTGAAGATGGCAGCGCGGGAGAGGCCGCCTTGGTTGGTATAGTCTTTGAGTTGCGGCATCTCAGTGGGATAGAGCATTGCGCGGAGGTCGGGAGTTTCTCCGACGTCTAGGTGAATGTTAGAACATGTTGGTGTGTTGGGCTGAATGTTGAACTTGTAGGTACTTACAGCCGTAGCATTTTGTGAGGATGGTGAGTTTGTGGCGCGGGAGGTCGTACTTCTTGATAGCTTTCGCGATGATTTCCTCCGAGACACCGTTGGAGTACACATTCGCTATTCCCCATTAGCATTCCCGTGATCCATGAAACTCAAAGGCAATCATCATACCGGTATCCCACGTAGTAATGCCGCGGTCATACGCCGCTTTCAGTAGCGGCAATGCCTCTTCCTCTTCAATGACCCATTCCTGCCACTCCTTCGATCCAATGCTCATAGCACCTAGAATGGGCACCGACACCCTCAGTCCACTCTTCCCCAGTTGCCGATACTCGGCCTTGGAGTCTTTAAGCAGCGCTTGGACGTCGGTAGGCATTGTGCCGGGTGGGTTTGCTCTTTGGTGGGGCGGGACAAGGTGGGGTGTCTGGGCGATCGTCAAGGAAAAGTAAGAGACGGAGGAATCGTTACATTCCTGGATGCTGGCGTGTTTTTATATAGCCGAAACATGATGCATGGGAGCCGGTTAATTACAAAGCTTCTGCGGATTTTGTGCGTAGCGCCGCGGCTTTTGCGGTGATAGTCGTTAAGTCCAACCTGTCGTCAAACTTCGTATTACTGTTTTGAGGTAGGTGCCTAATCAGTAGCCAGCTATAACAAATGTCCGGGAACCGTGTTGTAAGAACCTGCCTTCATCATACTAAGTTCATAGATTGTGAATTAACCAACGTTGGACATCTGGAGTTAGTAAAATACACTGGTCGGAGGAATAGCCCAGGATCAATCATCCAAACTTTTGCAACAATGAGCGTCACATTGAACAGAAAATGAACTGGTATTCGTTCATTGAACCGATTTCTGAGCTGTTTCCCCAAGGCGCCAGTTCACACACCGTGCGTGATGCAAAGAAGCTCATATGCCCGTAAGAAAGCCGACCCCAAGACCCCTTTAACCTTCGTCCTCGATGTTGCCCCGCTCCGACACGTACAGACCGTCCAAGAACTTTCGGATATCCTTGTTGCGGACGCGGCAGATTTGCTGGATGTCGGCGGCGCTCTGGGAGACGTCCTCGAGTGACTATATTTGGGTTAGCATTATATGGTGGGAAGAAGCGGCATGGACCGCTTACGTTGCCATAGAGCTGGAGCTCATCCTTCTGGTTCTTGGAGACCTCAACGGTGACACCAGGCCTCATGTTAACCCTTCGGACAATCTTCTCACCAATGAAGTTTCGGATCTCAACCTCGTAGGCGTCCGTCTCCTTGTTCTTGTCGATGTTGACGTTGATGGGAAAACTGCGCGTTGTTAGGCAGTGTTCGATCGACAGGTCGTCCAAGCTTTTAACAAGCGTTGAGCACTCAAGTCCGAAAGACAGGAAGTGGCCATGCGACATTTAGGTTCAACTGGGTACATACTGTGCGTAGACGTATCGCATCTTGTACTTGAAGCCCTTGGTGACACCGATGATCAAGTTGTTCTGCCCAGGTCAGCCCCCTTTCCCCAACCGACTATTGACCTGCACTCTGCGACGTACGATGAGAGTCCGGACTGTCCGGATGGTGGCGACGCTCTTGCGCGAACCGTGGTGGAGCTCGATCTTGATGACATTTGACTTCGGCTGTAATTTCTTAGTCCCTGCCCGACATCTTCAATTCCGGCCCAGACGTACGTGAGAGAAGCTGACAGCCAAGTGACCGAGAGACTTTGATAGTTTGCCCTGCGATTGTGAGAGACTATTCGTGTGGTAGTTTTCGGTGCGGCGCGCTTACTCGGGGACCTGTGCAGCAAATTGTCAGTCAACGAAATTCCACCTTCTCAACTTCAAACTCACCCTCTACGACGACATTCCTGGTTTTGATGCTGACCTTGACCCCCTCGGGGATATCGAGCAGTTCCTCGGAGTGGCTATTGTACAATTGTCAGTCAAATTCGATATCGCTGATGTGCGAGTAGGAGGATCGCGCCCGGCTTTCAGTGTGCCCTTCGGCCGGGCGGAAAAGAGAGAAAGCCACACGGAGGCTATCTGTGCAGGATAGAGAAGAGAAGGGAGGCGTACATGTACTTCATCTTGAAGGCGGCTGCGTTGTTGGGTGTGGATGTCGCTGGTGTTGAATTCTTGCGACGAGGTTCAGTGTGCGCTCGGCAAAACGCTAGCAAAACGCTAGCCGGTTTGGAGCTAGCGCACATCCGTCCACCAGGCTCAACGTCCACCACATCTCTTCGTCGTTCCCAGTCAAGATGCTTTGCAGGCTGACTAAAGCGTTGCTGTGGTGCCTCTGCTCTTTTTCCGCACATGTTCTGGCGGAAAGCGCTTATGGAGCACTCGCTAGCATAACTTAGTGCTGCGGGACGCCGTCACCCAGGCATCCCAAAGGCAGCCTGAGGGATCATAAGGTCAGTGATGTTTTTACAGTTGACCTGTCCCTGAGCAATCCCACGATGCGAGAGCAAAGTTTAAGTCCAGTAGATCCCGGAATTTGTGCAAGGCGAGGACGGCAACCATGTTGCTTTAGTAATCTCTAAAGATACGTCGTCGGTTTCCCTTTTCTTGCTCATCGCCACCGACCTGAAAGTGACGAACGTTCCGTTTCCTTCTTCGGCAGCTCCAACGCTCCGAACGCGTAGCACCCTCCTGTCCTCGTTGCCAACATCGTCCACCAATTTGCGCGGATGTGGTTCCGCGGTAATGAGCCTTGTGGCCTCTAAGAATAGGAAATGGCATAAGACTTGAGCGATTCGTACCAAACGGGCTGCTCGAGCTGCGAACTGCTGTCCTCCCTGGTACGAATTTTGAAGCCCTGGTGTGGCCCCAATGACAAGGACGGTTTTTTCACGCACTGTCTGCATTGGGGACGCATTTCGTGACACTATTGCGAGGGTTAGCTATCCCATAATTTCTCACGCTCCTTGGAGCACCTTATCTTGATCTTTCGTTGTGGCATGTATGCTGATTGGTTGCCAAAAAGGTTTGATGCGATTTCGGCAATATTGATCACTGATTGTTGCAGGAATTTGCTGTTCCTGTATTACCACGGGGTTCTTATTATATCAATATCACCTTCTTTACCGTTCAACCGATACTCCGACCATATGCCACGCCTCTCCCACATGGTCCGCTGCATTATTCGCAGCCTTCCGACACCGGCCCTATGGATCAGGGACTCCAGTACACCCTTGATCCGGCACATACGGTGTGGATGGCGAAGAGGCACTTCCAATGGTTCTTCGGAAAGAACCGTCAAAGGTTAAATCCAACAACAATGGGCATAGGGCTGAAGTAGTGCACAGTCCTCGATTACTTAAATCTCGCATCAAGTCATCCGATCAGGGAATGATGACATGGATTGCCTGGCGGACGAGCGAATGATGAGCCGTATGCCTTGATTGCAGTGTTTGCTCATTACTCCATATCAACGCGGTAACCGTCTACTATGCACGATAGAGAGGGCACATGTAAGAGCAGGCGTTCCTTGAGGCTTAAATTAAGACGTCATGACAGATATGATGGCTTTTATTTAGATTCGGGTTTTGCTAGTTAAGTAAGTAAAAGCCTGTTATTGGAGTGCATGATATCGATATTAATATTGTCATGGGGATTTCTGCTAAGCAGAGAGCTATGATGGCTTACTGGGGAATTCTGGCCCATGCTGTTGTAGATGTGAGAACTCGGGGTAACATGACGGTACCTTAGGGAGTATGTGTATCAGAGGGGGGTCCAGTTCGAGACCGTCTCACTGCATGGACGATCAACGTCGCTGAATTGTGAGATGGATAGTTTAAATTGTCTTACTTTCACTGCTGGTAGAAAAGAAATAAATGCCTTGCAAATGGGTATCACGATCGGCAATTGGATTGTGAAATGGTACTCGTCCAAGGTATAGAGGTCAGGGCGTCTTGGATTTGGATCGAAACGCTCGAATGGAAAAGTGATGGGCAGTCTTGAGATTTAGCAAGCAGTAATTGATGCAAAAGTCATGTCGTTCGATAGTCAATGAGCTGAAGTGGAGATAATTGAACGTTGGATGAATAACGCTAACGGCGCCAAGACCGAGCTCGGCCCCGGCCAAACCTTCCACCGCGCCCATAAATTTTCGGAAAAAAGTTATGTTCGCAACCCATCCCACTGCAGCCAAACTCCCCTCCCATCCACGCAATGGCACCCCAAAGAAAAAGACAGCGACTCTCTCTCGACGGCGCCTCAGCCGCCACCGTAATGGCCGACCCCGAAAGTCCCACCGATTTCTTCAAACCCTCCACCACCACCGCGGCAAAAGACACAGCACGTAAACAGCTCTTCGTCCGCGGTCTCGTGCAGACAGTAACCTCGGAAGACCTTACCGAATACTTCTCCGAGAACTTTCCCATCAAGCACGCACTTGTTGTGCTGGATAAGGAGACCAAGGAGAGCAAAGGGTATGGATTCGTTACGTTTGCGGATGCGGAGGATGCGCAGCGCGCGAAGGAGGAATTGGATCGCACAGAGCTGAGGGGAAAGAAGATTAAGATCGAAGTTGCGGAGAGTCGGCATCGTGAGGCGGAGGGCGACGGCTCTGGGGCTGCTACTGCCGGTGCCGCGGGAGGGCAGCTTTCCGCTGGCGCAAAAGTTAAGGCGGAGCGCGAGCAGCAGCGGTTAGAAAACCAGGCGCCGAAGCTTATTGTGAGGAATTTGCCTTGGAGTATCAAGACGCCGGAACAGTTGACGAAGCTTTTTTTGAGCTATGGGAAGGTGCATTTTGTTACGCTGCCGAAGAAGCCGTCGGGGGAGTTGAAGGGGTTTGGGTTTGTGGCGCTGAGGGGTAAGAAGAATGCGGAGAAGGCTATGGAGAACTTGAATGGGAAGGAGATTGATGGGAGGCCGATTGCGGTGGATTGGGCGGTGGATAGAGAGGCGTGGCAGGATTTGCAGAAGAAGAGTGAGGCGGAAGAAGCTGCGGAGAAGGGTGATGGGGTAGAGGAGGACTCCGATGCGGAATCATCTGTGCTTTCATCTGATGACGACAATGTGGACAGTGACGAGGAAGACGATGAGAGTGAAGACGGCTCAGACGACATATCCGACGATGAAGAGGGTGGAGTGGAGCTTGAGGACGAAAAGGCAAAGTCCCCCGAATACACCGTCTTCATTCGCAACCTCCCATTTACGGTAGACGACGACACACTATTTGAACACTTCCAGCAATTTGGCCCTATTGGCTTCGCTCGCTGCGTAATCGACCGCGAAACCGAAAAACCAAAGGGCACAGGCTTTGTACGCTTCGTCAAAGAGGAAGACATGATCAACTGCCTCAAGAACGTTCCCCGCATCAAGCTTACAAAAACCACGACCGATAGGAAAGACGGCACAACCATAACAAACGTACACTCTGTTTTGGAAGATCAAGATGCCGACCCAACAGGCAAATACACGATGGACGGCCGCGTCCTCCAAATCTCACGCGCTGTCGACCGCACAGAAGCCGTGCGCCTCACCGCCGAGGGAGCAACCACACGCTTCAACCGCGACAAAGACAAGCGACGTCTCTACCTCCTCTCCGAAGGCACCATCGATTCCAAATCGCCCCTCTACCAAAAACTCTCCCCCTCTGAAATCAAAATGCGCGAAGAAAGCGCCACGCTCCGCCGCAAGCAGATCCAAGAAAACCCCGGCCTCCATCTCAGTCTGACCCGCCTCTCAGTCCGCAACATCCCGCGCAGCACCACAAGCAAAGACCTCAAAGCGCTCGCCCGCCAAGCCGTCGTCGGGTTCGCCCACGACGTCAAAGCAGGGAAACGCCAACGCCTCTCCAAAGAAGAAATCGCCCGTGGTGGCGAAGCAATGGTCGATGCGGAAAAGGCGCGCAAGCGCAAAGGCAAGGGCATCATCAAGCAAGCCAAAGTCGTCTTTGAGACGCCCGCCGGTAGCAAAACCGCCGAAGATACCGGCGCGGGCCGCTCGCGCGGCTACGGCTTCATTGAATACTACACGCACCGTAGTGCGCTAATGGGTCTGCGTTGGCTCAATGGCCACGCAGTCGATTATAAAGTGGCAGGTGAACAACCGAAGAGTAAGAAAGCTGCAAGGGAAGCGATGCAGGATAAGACGAAGAGACTCATCGTCGAGTTTGCGATTGAGAATGCGAATGTGGTGGCGAGGCGCTCGGATCGGGAGGACAAGGCGCGCGAAGAGCCGAAACAAGCCGAAAAGAAGCAGGCCGGGACTGATAGGGATGGTGGTACGGCGCGTGAGGCGGGCCGTAAAAATAATAACCGTGGGCTGAAGAGGAGGCGCGACGAGGATGCGGACGCGAACGGGGATGCGGCGGTGGCGAAGAAGAAGGGCGAAAAGGGTGGCCTGGGACAGGGTGCGGGTGCGGGTGCGGGTGCAGGTGCGAAGGGGGGAAAGGATGCCGGCGCAGGCAATGATGATAAATTGAAGGCGAAGATTCGGATTATTCAAAGGAAGAGGGAGGCTAGAAAGACGAGGAAGAAGGGCAAGGCTTGAGAGCCTGTTGCTGTTCATGTAGCTTTTCGTTCAGCCCGATACTCATAGTCTCTCTGCATCTGGTCCTGTATCTCTCGAGACGAGCAAGAGGGCCCTCTCCTTCTCGTATCTAAGATAAGAATTCCCAAAAGCGCTATCATTTTCCCTCTTTCAAACTCATCTATGCCATCTTCCCCAACGCCCATGGATGCCACACATCTGGCCACGCGTGAACATCGTTCCGAGCTTTGTCAAGTCCTCCACACGATCCGATCCGATCCGATCGATCGCGAAACCAGACTGTGAGAACTCACCCCCGTCCCCTCCATACCCTTCCAAACCGCCGCCCCGACACCAGAAAGAAACAGCGAACCCGGTTCTTTTTATCGGCAACCATGGTTCCGCGAGTCACATTCTTCGCATACCCTGTGCGTGCATGACGGGGGGCGACGGCGATGCTCGAGTCCTTCCTGCTTCTCGCGGTCCCTATTGACTTGACATGGGTGGATTCGACGATTCAACGGTAGCGCTTCGACGGGAGCGGGTTCAAACGCTCCGAGCAACGTTACCTGGGTGTAGTGAGTACGAGTGCGAGTGCGTGCTCGTGCTTGTGTGAGGTGTGGATATGTATGTGTATATGTGGGTAGGTGCATGGATAAAATGCAGGGATATGTTTTTGGATTGCTGCAGGTGGGTAGGAGAAAGGGGTTGATTTTGTTGATGTGGGATGGAGGAGGGTGGTGCGTGGAAGGTGCGTGGGTGACAATCGCGCGTTTTGAGTCGAGGATTTTTCTGGTGGTGGTCTTGGTGTGGGCCGGGAATGGTGGTAGAGAGGACGGAGTTGTCATTTTGAATGAATGGTGGGGTTGTGCGTGAAGGGCTTTGTGTACGTACGCTCGAGCTTGTTGTTATTAGAGGGGTGCTTGATAGCTCGTGTTGCGTTGGCTTATTGCAGTAACCCTGGGGTCTGATGGCGCTTCAGTGTTGAGAAACTGCGCTTGATCTCAGAATGGTACTTTGTTTGTGTGTGTACAGTACAATCACATAATAAAAGGTTGATAGGATTCAATTCAGTCATGGACGGGTGACGCGGGGCCCGGGGATACGGTCACCGTGGACGTTTCCTCGTTCATATGTACGACTTACGTTCTCCATCCCGCCTCCCCGCCGCTGTTGATAGGATGACTTACAATTTCCACAAGTGTGACGACGTGAGATTTGCTGCAAGCTTTGAATGAATGCGTGGGGTGCAGGCGTAGCAACTGCAAGGCATGAAAGCGGAAGCGCGTGAACCTTCTACCCTGTGCCACAAGCGGATGTTCCTGTCCTACACGTGCTTACAGACGGGCATCGCTTTCCGCTTCCCCAGTGTGCGACGTGACCCATGAAAATTTCTTAAGAGCGTGACAAGACTATCATGTCAGTGCGCCAGGTTGCTGGTTTGGGTCGAAGTGACGTTGAAGATGCATGACTCGCTGCCTCAATGGGAGGACTGCAGATGAATGGGTTGTGGTTGAGGGACGAGTGTGGGTTCAATGGTGCATGTGATGTACGTGCTCTCATTCGAAGACAGAAGGGTGTTCTTCTGGGGATCGAGGTCCTTTCGTTCTGTACTTCAAGCCTTATTATTAAAGACTCTGGGCGCTGGGCAATATCTCTATTGGGTCTGTAGTTGACATCTTAGCAGTACGTACTGCGGCCCGGCCCGGTGATTTTGCCCGTGAGTACAGACGGTAGATGCCAGATTGAGGCTCTGCCCCTGCGTTCTCGTTTCGAGGCCAGTGCCTCCTTGGTCATGGGGAGGGCGGCCGGGTGGTAGCGAGAGCGACAACTATGTGGGTAGCCTCTTTTAGTAGACAAGGATGTCCTAAGGAATATTTACCGAGGTTTGTGTACTGATTTTCAACGTTGGACTACGACCAACTCGATCAATAATGATATTGGTGAAATCAGGTTGCTGTGATTATTGCTGAGTGGACTTCTGGATAAGGTGAAGGGGAAACGGGATGACATCCGCCAGTCCTCTCCGATTGGTAAGGAATAGTATTGAAGGATGTGATGGCCAGGGATGTAGGGGCTGACGACACTTCGCTGTCCGAAAGTATTTGGGATTGTGCTCGAGCTTTGATTTGATTTGGTGTATGTAGATGGGTATGGTGTACCAATTGTTCACCGTCTTAAGACTAGTGTTACGCGTTACCAATGCCGCGGAATTGATGTACAACAATTGCTTTGTGTGCGAGTCCGCGGAGCAGCGGAAAACATCCGATCATCTAACTGTGTGCCATGAAAAATCATGATCTCGTGTTCCAAGAGCGTGCTCCTGCCGAGGTTGAATTTTTACTACTGAAATTTGGCAGTAGTAGAATTTCGCTGCGAAGATGGCGCCGTGCATCGTGAGAGGCAGGCACTTGCGCATCAATGAGGATGTATGTGCTAAGAAGACCTACAGCTGCGTGCGGTTAGAGCATGCTGCCATGCATGACGCATAACCGAAAAGTTTGCAGAAAACATTGCGCAAACGATGAGTTCTCATCTTTATCAAAGCTCAGAAATTGAAGTGACAATAATGAAGAACCGGATCCGGGGAAGATATGTTGTGGAGCACACCTTATGTGCTGAAGGGGATCGGTGCCGTAACCGATAAGACCTCTGGAATAAGAGTACATGACCGACTACCGAATACATGAGGAGCAATGCAATATTGCTTTGGGAGCGCTCATGTTACGAACCAAACCGAAATCCGGGACGTCGGTGAAGATTGAGATCGATTCGTATCGGCCTGAGTCGTGTATAAAGAAAGTAAACGCGCTTCCCGACTCCGCAGGATGTGTAGTAGTAGCTCGTGACTCGGTATGCACATGGCAGCGAAAGAGAATCCCAAGCAAGTTGACGAACATGAAAGTGCATCATCTGCACGACCAAAGGCTATCCCTCGCAGACTTAGACAGTGCCGGTAGAACGTTCTGTGGGGTCTCATGCAGCTTGGTACCTGCAATGAAAGCGCAAAGGGCGGATAAAAAATAATCGCATTGTCAGGCGTTGTATCACTGCATATGCCTGGAGGGCTGGATATAAAGAGAGGTGTCGAACCATGCAACTGAGAAGTCGTTGATCTCAGGCCACTCTCTCTTCATTGTCGTCAACCCGAGAACACGCCGACCGGCTTGAGCATCAGCGCGGATAACTTGCCCCATAGAAGGACCTGTTGTCAGTGTGACGATCCCGTCAACACCACCTGCCACTCAACTAGCGTAAGCAAGCCATGTAGAACCTATCACTGAATGATGACTGACCGTTCAACCTAGCCATTTGAACCGCTAGTGGTCTCGCCGACATGTGCTATTACGAAAAAGTCTATTTCGTCCCCTGCGGCCATACCGAGATGCGCGTTATTCAGCACTGTCACTTCGCCCGCAACGACCCCAACCACCAATGTTTCGGCGCTTGGAACATTCGACGAGAGTGGCAACAACATGATGCTGAATGTGAGAAGTGTACACAGCGGAGACACCATCTCAACACTGTTGGCGCGAGCTCGATGTATGGTGCCAACCGGAGTTGATTTGATAGGCATCTGAGCGCAGGGATTGACGCGGAACGACTCGACTGGTGACGATCCATTATGGATGTTGAACAATCTCCTCGATCTGATATCACACAACACAGCAACGAACTGGCACCTGGGGGGAAATGACGAGAGGAAGAGTTTGATGCTGTTGCGCGAATCGTTGGCATATCGCTGTGGCTCCCCTCACTTTCATGTGTCATGGCCTGTACATTGGGAGCTCGGCATTCTCGGGCTAGCCTCGTAGCGTTTTGGTGGTCTGAATTTCGTTCTGCTTCTTGTTAGTACATATACGTTCGCTCTGTATATTGGGTATATAATGATCATCGAGCGTATGAAAAGCCCGATGCTGTGAAGCCGATCCACTAGTGCCGCATGAAGCTGACAGTTGAGTGAACGACACCCTGATG
This sequence comes from Byssothecium circinans, assembly GCA_010015675.1. Taxonomy (NCBI): domain Eukaryota; kingdom Fungi; phylum Ascomycota; class Dothideomycetes; order Pleosporales; family Massarinaceae; genus Byssothecium; species Byssothecium circinans. Next base: position 94,935 of record ML977028.1, on the reverse strand, counting down.
TGCAAATAATGACTCTAAGTGTGCGTGAAACTGATGGTAAGCGAATAAAACTGCGCGTTGGAAGTATGTGTCAGGATCTGTATAGCACTGCGGTGACTGTGTGAACGCCGTGGTGGCTTGTACACTTGCACAACCTTCGCTTGTAGCAGTCTGGCTTATAGTGTAATTCAGTGTGTGACCGCCTTCATGACTGGGACGTGCGAGCAGCGTTTGCATTCGAGGAGACGATTGGAATTGGTGTTGATGATAGCGCAATGTACACCTCTCTAGGTACTAAATCATAGAGTAGAGCCTGTCTGTAGTCGTCCTACGATGTTGTATCGTTTGGAAAAAAAAGTGTACCAGTCGTCCAAGGTCTGTCGTTCCTTGTCGGATAAGCCAGAATAATCGGACACACAATCCTCTGGTTTCAGCGAAGACATCCCTAGAGCACGGTTTGGCTCTTTCCCCGCAAACACTGTCAAGGTGCATAAGTTGGAGTCGTACCAGACCAAAGCAAGATGTGGGGACTCGTACCGTGGTATGACTTGCCTGGCTCGTATGTTTCCTTCGCACTGACGTCAAAGACGGTGCCCTACGCGATGTGAGCGTTTCCCAAGAGATTTAGGAAAGAAGATTCGCACCTTGATGGCCACCCATGTGCGTGTCCGTCCTTGATCATCCTCTTGTGTTCCTAAGAATTGAACGTAAGCTGGATGGTAGCGAATATAAGGCAATAAGACTCACCGTCACATTTTGAAAGCTCCTCGACCGTGATGATGTCGTCCTTTGGCGGGGCTAATTGAACCGGCTGCTTCGGCGCAAACCTTTCTTTAGGTTGATCCCCGGCGCTGTCGGTCATTGTTACTTGAGATGAAAAGGGTATAGATGAGAAGTTGGAGGAGTCGTCGTGCAGATCGATGTGAAATGAAGAGTGGCCGGAATAGAGCACATGGAGGAAGCCACGACGTTCATGTGGGTGTCGGAAGGTGGGGTAGTTACGCCATCGTCGAGCCACAGCACCGCCACATCGCTGAGGCTTTTACGACATTCACCTTTCTCTTCTCCACCTCAACCTCGTCAGCTTCATCATGAAAGACATTGCTCGATCAAATAATAACATTGGTTTAACCGATTCATTCTTCATCATATCACGAGCTGCTCAGACAGCCCATGACGACCTACTACCGCACTGATTACGCCAACGCTTGACAAAGTCGTTATACTATGTCAACTTCCATACAGCCTGTGCGGTAGGTCCTCAGATTCTGATCGCAGGATATGACCTTAGATAGGGACTTTGAGTCTTCATGTCTCAATAGCTATCAGTCACTCTTAGATTCCACGGGCTGGGCGACCATGAGACCAAGCAGCGACTCGACCACTTCAGCCGCAGCTAGCACCGTGGTTTCTCCAGGATTGTCATATATTGGCGCAACTTCGACTAAACAGGGTCAATAAGACGTGGCCTATCAACTGATTCTGATCGTCTCAACTTACCCACGTCTGCCCCCACCACATCAAGACCGACGAGGCCATCAAGAATCGACAGGAGCTCTCTGGTGGTCCACCCACCAACTTCGGCTGTTCCCGTTGCTATAAACGTCAATACACCTACGAACTCCGGCTGCCTCTGGCTGTGGATGGGACTTGCTTACCAGGCGCAAATGCGGGGTCTAGCACGTCGATATCAACGCTAATGTACACACTGGATCCAGCAACCCTGTTCTTCAGCTTTTCAATGATACCAGCTACCCCAATATGATCAATATCTCTTGCCTTCACCATTTCGAAGCCGCATCGGATGTCGTTCCTTAGATCTCCTTTGGGTCGCATCACCGGTCCTCGAATGCCAGCATGGATTGAGGTGTTGCGGATCAGACCCTCCTCGTGGGCGATGTGAAGGAAAGTTCCATGATTGACACCGCTGCACTACAAATCAGCAAGTTGTTGGCTCGATATCTACATCACACAACACCTACGCGTAATGCGAGATACCGCCACCGAGCACTTCCGGGTCCCAGGTGTCTATTCCGAACGAGCTCAGTCGCCAGTATAATTTGCCAGGTCTGTATTCTTACCAATGTGGCTGTCAAAATGAATGACGCTGACCTCCCCCCAGCGTTGGTATGTCGATCGCAAAGCTGATAGTGTTGTCGTGTGATATGTCGAGGAGTCAGCCAAGCTTGCTCGCGGCGTTCGCATCAGTCGGAACCATACCACCACCGAGGGTTATAATTCTTGGTACCGCAGACTTTTTCGATCTTGCAGGTCGCGCGGCTACCACCTGTGACACATCTGTCAGCGTACAGACCATGGCGGAAGTGTGGCTTTGGTCAGCTACCTGATGGCTTTTATCGAGCTGCTTCAGTGCAACTGTATTGTCCTTCACACCATGAGCGGGCTACTTTGTCATTGGACATAGAACGCATTTTCTCACAAGAAACGTCAAAGGTGTGTCCCCACAATCAACGATCTTTGCCCAATCATCGAACACGTTCTTTCCTATATCACAATATAGGTCAGTCTCCTTCATTCACAGGGTGAAGTTCATGGGTAAAGCTCATGGAACTCATGATGCACTAATCAGTGTGACGTCACCGACGCGGGAGATCGTATTCGCTTCTGGTGAGTGGTTCGTTGTAGACCATTTGTGAACTACAGTGTCACCCGCTGATGCACACTCTGGCAGGCATGGAAAACCGATCTAAGAAGGCTAAAGGAAGACATCATTTACCCGTGTAAATATCCCACGCAGCGCTGGGATATATACGTCTCGAGCCTTGCCGAATTCCACTCGGTCCAAAACGGGCACCAGGTCTCGCTGTGACACCCTACAGAAGGTCAGCCTCATTCCGACATCGGCGCGCAGTGTCGGTCCAGGGTGCCATTGCCCGGTCTCTATATCAAGTCCGCATATGTATCATGTTCAGCATCCAAGACAGCTGCCTGAAGTCCCAATTGTAGACAGGACGGCCAACCTATCACTCAATCTGCGAGTGGTTATGGATAGTTAAAGCCTGAGTGAACTGTACCCGGACAGCAAAATGATCCGCATCCACCAAAGTCCTACGTACGGAACCACTGGCCCGGGAAACGATATTCCAAAAACCGGAAAACCGTGCGGTTTTCTCCGAGCCTCGTACTCCGCTCGTATTCATACGTCGCACGTTGATGCGGCCCGCAACACGCTCCCACAATCACAACATTGGCTCTCCGCAGTTTCGCATCACATAGAACAGCACTTCTTTGCGAAACGTATGACACCGTTTCGCAAACACTATTTGTTGTTGAAGAAAATAAGAGGCAGCCAAAATTCCACACTCACAGTATCAAAAGGAGCCCCAAGGATCGCAATGTCGTATCTCTCAACCTCCTCACCCTCTTTGGCTAAACAATGCACATAGGGCAGATTCGCATAGGTTGTCAACCCGGCGAATGCCGAACCGGTCGTGATGTCGATACCGCTGCTGGCTCTGAAGACTTCTTGGCCTGCGAAGCCTGAGACGGGCGGGAATGTGATTTCGCGTGCCACGGTCGCGAGTGGGCTTGTGAGAATGGCGATTAGGGCTGGTATCGTCGGAGGCATCTTCGAAAAGGAGAGGGGGATGGATTGATTCGAATTGAGGCGGAGGTTGCGAGGGAACGGAGTCTCGTATCGTGTCTAGGCTAGGGCTGGAAGGGGAAGGTAAGGTGGGGGAATGGTTGTGATTGGCCGGCGGCACTTACTCTCCAGGGTGTTTTTTTTTTTTTTTTGGTTTATTTCGCGTCGTAGAGATGTTTTTTTGGGTATGAATGTTGCAAGTTCGGCCCGTCCATGGATGTAACCGCAACAGAAAGGAGAGGTGGGGGTTGCTTTTCATCTTTGAAGGGTCTCGCTCACCAGTGACGACGCCTTCCATCTTGCAATATGTAGTGTCGGGCTGGAGATCTTTCACCAAGCCGACATTGCGGAAACTCGTGGCAGACTTTTGACTTAGTGCAGAGAGAACTATGAGCTGGATCTGTAGTCGCTGCAGAACTCGAGAATTTTAAGCAATCCACGACACTTTAAATAGCAGAATTGAACCAACTATTGCTAGTTCATGGTATTCTGCATTTCTATAAAAGTCTAAGATTGCTAATATTTTATCCTAGCTAGATGGTATAAATCCTCCCTTTTTATCAGAAGCTTCCATCCAGTCTCCCACTGGGCCGTCCAAGCCTTACCAATAGGTAAAAAGACTGAGTGTAATCGGGTGGAATTCAACTCGATTACTCGATACGAGTACTGTATCGAGCCCATCCACTTCAGATGCAAGGCCCCGAGTCCCGACAGAGCTGCACAAGAGCTTCTGACATTCTTCTACACGAACAGGCGGTTATCAAGATAGGCGATGAAGATAGGTGAAGAAGATACCGGTAATTAGGACTTTATCTAGGCTGTTGGCCTAAGTTATTCAACTATGTATGTAGATATGGTATACTGAAAGGAATGATTAGATATCAAGGGCACTGTAGAGCAACTTCGCGTCCACCACCAACTTATGAAAAAGAAGCAATAGCTGTAGCGAAGCGGGTCAGAGAAACAACAGAAAAATTCGACTAAATGATTGAGAGGAATGAGCTCCCAGATAGGGAGAAGCATGAGAGAAAAGATCGATTGAGGGGATCCAAGTGGCGTACTGGTCGTTTGTTTATACCATGGTTTTAGCTAGAGACAACGAAGTCGCAACCAAGCCCTGTGATAGAAGCGGAACCATGTTCTTGTAGTCGCGGAGTGTAGTGGAAACCACTGCCTAGGTGAAGGCGCAGTCATGTGTAATTCTCGACCCTCCATACCACAGGGTCGCTAGACGAATTTCAATCACGTGTGCGCTGAATTCTTCTATTCAATGTTCTCGTTGCATGGTGAAGGTATCTTTAAATAGCTAGAGAGATGGAGAGCTAAGTATGTATTACGCCTTAGAGTTATTCTAGCCTAGTATTGGTATATTCGTAGCTGAGTGCAAACAGTATACGCGCCGGGGCACGTGCATGCGTTCATCGTAGCGAACTAACAAGGCCTAGCGATCTTTCACTAAGTGGGACGCAATATATCGAGAGAGGGACCAAAACGTGACGCTGAATCCACCGGTCATGAGTTTAGGAGGGTGATACGACTATCTCGTCTAAGAAGACGTGGAAAGTTGGAGAATGAAGTGTATGACGTCATCCACCATACACGCCACACAGAAAGGCAATGTATGGCTGAACAAAAGGTCGTCCAATAAGTGGACTGATCACGAGGTGATGGTGCTTGACGGCACCGTAAAAGGTCTAGCTCCCTTCGCAAAGGATGATGCGGGGCGGGGCCATGTTTAGCATCATGCAGCTTCGGTGCGGGGAAGCTGGACTGAGCTCCAGCGTTAAGTAACAGGCACACGCGCATCCCGCCGAAACACTCTCGACTTCTCACCTCCGCCACTGCAGCCATCATCACAATGGCGTCCGGATGGTTCGGAAAGTCGGACAACTCGCCCACCAGGCCGCCAGATGTCCAAATTCAAATCGCTGACCGCGAACCTAACAACTTCTACCTCCCAAGCTCCAACAAGACCCCTGCAGCGCCCCCGGTCGGGTACGCAGATACGACGCATTCGAAGACACATGTGCAGGCTGCGTCGCTGTTCGATGTAGGCATTCTGAAAGACACGCTTGCGCCCTCGCTGGGCCTGCATTCAGGTCTTGCCATTATCGCCTGGGGCGCTGCGCGTTATACGGGGCGCGTTGAGGCGAAGGATTGGCTTTGGCCGTCTGGTCAGGTTGCCAACGCCTGGTGGTCAGCTGTTGGGAGAAGACTGATTCAAGGGCTTACGCTGTCGCAAGTGTTCCATCGCTTGTCGTGGCATGAACGCCTCGTCCTGACCGGCGTGACGCTCTGGGGCGGTCGTCTCTTCTATCGCGTGTCGCGCCGCTCGATCCAGCGTGGCAGGGACGACCCCAGGTACGATGTCGTCAAGAAAGAAGAGAACTTTTGGAATAAGTCGCTCTTCACGACTTTCATCCCTGAGGCCTTCTTCCAGATGCTCATCTCGCTGCCCTTCACTGCCCCGTTTAGGCATGAAGGCGCAGTGCTGATGGGATACCATCCGTATGTCCAGATGGCCGCTGTGGGACTCTTCTCGACTGGTTTTGCGCTTGAGACTCTCGCCGACTATCAGCTTGATCAGTACAAGGCTGAGGGTGGAACTGGCATTCTGAAAGAGGGTGTTTGGAGCATCGTCCGCCATCCCAAGTACGTCGTATTCCTCACATTTCCGTCCTCTATCGCTTACAAATGAACAGTTATCTCGGCGATGCCTTCGTACATATCTCCTTCATCGTCCTCCTCTACGGCTCCGACATGCTCGCACCAATCGAGCTTCTCGGCCCGCTCGCCAACTACCTCTTCCTGCGCTTCTTTGGTGGCGAAAAGGAAAAGGCAGCGTACCAGAACCGCCGCTACTCAGAGTCTCACCCCGAGAAGTTCGCAGAGCTCGAGCGTTTCCGCGGCGAGAAGAACTCCTTCTGGCCCTCGGCGAAAGAATTCAGCAACAAGTGGTTGTGGACGGTCGTCGGACTTGGAGGTGTGGGTGTCGCTCTTGAGGAGGTGCTGCGAACTCTCCATTAACTGCTTTTCGCCCCGGTTCGCGGCACGTAGATGGCGGAAGGATTTCCATTTGGGCGTTTGATCTTCTCAGCTTAAATCTTCCAGAAGGAGTAAGGAATATCAAATCAGATGATTCAATAGTTGCGGTACAGCGCTCCTTCCTGCGCCATTTTCCACGTCATGTCATGGCACAGCAGCCTGCCTTACCATCTCAGCTCAGCTGTCAAGCGCCGCACCCCTGTCTGCAGTTCCCAAGAAAATACCAAGCCTTGGACTTGGACAAGGTTCTCGAAGTCGAGCCACTCGAAAATCAATTATCTTTGCTGTGCGGTGGTGGAGAACCGTCAATCCGAGAACTTCGGAACACGTAGTATTCTAAGGCTCTGGAAGAGCAATTAGTGATAAGACCGATTGTCATGGCAAACGTTAACCGCACTTCCAAGGCTTCGTCGACAAAGTTGCTTACCCCTTCTGGACTCGCTAATATGCAAACGGCCTGCAGGTGCTCTGCCGGGGTGGAGTTATAAAGGTCGATCTTTGCCGTACGAGGATCCACTCCATCATACTTTCTTCAACATCGCTGTCAACCTGGAGCACGAAAACCGACGCCCTCCTCCTATAAAAGCCAAAAAGCGAATCCCTCTCCAAAAAACATCAACTTCTTCCAAGCCTGCCAAAGTTGTTATACACTGTCAACATGTCTTCAGTATCCAACCTCATCGGCACCATCTGCGCCTTTGCGCTCTGCGTCTTCGCTGCCCCACCCAAGGCCGGCTATAACTGCGGCCCTTCCGCAGTCCAAGTCCGTAAGTCATGCCTCACACCCCATCCCCTCAGATCCCCAGCTAATTACCAAATCCCAGGCCTTCCCGTCAACAAGACCGGCACCGCCCCTCCTTCGTACTGGGCTCTACCCCCACCGGACTTCTACTTCAAGCCCTGGAACATGGTCTACGCTACGCACGCCGCTAACCTCGCGCTGCGTAACTTCCAATACGACCCCACGCCCATCGCCAACGACGCCCACTCCCGCATCAACGACCTAAGCTCCTTCCAGATCCCAGGCAACGACACGGTCTTCACCTCCTACGGCATCGACACGCCCCTCTCCCCCAACAACGACGTCCTGTCGTACCAGGGCACCGGCATCATCTCGGCAGCCACCTCGCTGTATTCGCTGAACGCCTGGGGCTGCGACGCAAACGGCACCCCCTACTATGTCAACTACGCCACGGCCAGCGAGTCGACTAACACGCCTGCCGGCATCGATATCATGAGCACCCGCGACGACGGCATGGATCTCGCGACTTTCAATGTGATTAAGAAGAAGTTGATCGCGCTGGGGAACGCGGAGGTTGCGGCTATGGCGAATGCGTTTCAGCGCACGGTTCAGGATGGGGGCAGGAGGGGTATGCCGCGTATCAGGGAGTGCGATGCCCAGTGCCAGACTAACGAGGGGTTGATTCCGATTCTGGGGCCTGGGGGCGGGTTTGTGGTTTAAGGGGGGTTTTAAGCGACTGGGAGGTTGGTTGGTTGCTCGTCGGGCTGGGGGTTTTGCGGGGTTTTACATGGTATGTCATACCGTCTATTCGAGGTTGGTTAGATAGACGGGCGAGGTTCGGCGGCTGGCTGTGTCGTTCCCCCCCCGCCGTGCCATGCCGTGCCGTGTCGTGGCGTGCTCACTAACGATCGGGTACCGTACCTTACCGTACTGTACTGTACATATGAAGTCAATGTTCCTTTAAGGCAGCTCAAACACCAAACACCGCACTCACACGCTCTACATACAACGACAATGGCAAGGAAGTCACAGTGACAGTGACGGTGACTACCTTACCCGACATCGGCCAAGGCTATCAAGCGTCCGTCTTACTCTCACTTAGGCATCACTTTTGAAGGCGCAAGTCAAGTCCTTGGAGCCTTGAAATACGTTTCTTTTTACGATTTTTTTAATGAGAGCGATGTTGATATGGCTGGGTATCAAGCGGCCAAGCAGCCGAGCAGCCGTCGCGAATTAGAGCGACGATCGAGAACGTAACTTCCCCCCCCTCCCCCGGATTTCTACGCTCTTGACTCTCGCGCACGGTGATGTGATGTGGTATTTAATACCATCACTATAGGAGTTTATTTCCCGAGTTTTGAGTTTTGAGTTTGAGGTATCTTTCCGCGAGAGCGCTGTTGCTGTTGCTGTTGTTGTCGTCATTGCTAACCTAACACATATTCACATTCTCTGACCTTGCCGATACTAATACCTGTTCTCTATCTCTGTCTATAGCTCTGTTTTCCCGAAACGACAACATCACCATCTAAAGAATATATACGATACCTGTAAGGCTCTTGAGTCTCTAAGCTACCTATACCACTCTGTTTCTGCCGTCTGATATTCCCCCACTTTTTAACTTTTTTTTTGACGGTACGCTTCCTTCCCTTGTATCCGATATCTGAACCACTACAACAAAATCTCGACTCGACGTGCACTGACTTCACAATACAACCTCACGGAGACCTCGATATCTTTACATTAGACTCTCTCATCGTGGACTTTGTAGTACTTAGACTGGGGCTTGTCGTCGCTGTGTGCGGTGGGTTGCTTACTATCTGATAAAGGAGGAAGGATGGGGATGGTGATGGTACTGCATATGGGGATGGAGGTAGGTGCATTTATGAGCGGTGTAAATGGTGTAGGGAGGTGGAATAGGTGGTAAAGAAGTAAGTTTAGAAGGGAAGGATAGGGATGATATGGTGGACTTAAGAAGGGAGTGAAAGTGTAAGGACGGTAGAAAGGGAGGTGTGAGGATTCTGAGGATTTGGTGGTCGACTGCATTATTAGGGTAGGGATGTAGTATTCCATAGTACCCGGGTGGTTGGGAAGTTGAAATGGCGTGTAACCCCCGAGTAGTGGATAGATCAGCGTTCCACGTATATTTTCGTGAATGGAACAGGCGCAGCCATGATAACTAACCAATACAGGTAACAGAGCATATTTTAAGTATGTTTATTCGTAGTGGAAAGACCGAGGCATGTATCAGCCACTCTAGATACAACGCAGTCATTATTAGCAAAGACGTACCCCTGTTGGACACAATCACTGACTCAGTATTCTGAATCCGGACGTCCAAAACCACAAACGAAGGGAAAACATCTTTTTAAAGCCTAAAAGTGTCCATGTGTCTGTTTTTCTAATATAACAGAAGATGTACAAACAAAATAGTTTTTTCTTTTTAGTCTCTATTATGGAAACATACATCTCCATCTATCGCCCCACCTTCCTCCTCCTACAACTCTTCCTATTCCTCGCCTAGTCCCCTTGCCTCGACTTTGCATCCATCGCATCTGTTTGCTAGCACCCGAGGGACTCCGTTGCATGCCTTTTGTGGGGTTTCACACAAGGCTGGATGATAGTCAAACGGATTAGAGTAATCCATCACCTTACGATGCGGAGCGTGAATATAACGGCCAAAATGCTGCGGCTGGCGCAGGCCCGGATGGTAAGTTAAGGGTGTCAGGAATGGCGAAAGGAGTCGAGCATGGAAGGGAGAGCGAAGGGATCTGGTCGATGAGGTGAACGGGTTAAATGGGATGGGGGTGCGGAGGTTGCGCGTAAGAGCGAGAATGATGGGATTGGTGGGTACGGTGGGGTGTGGGTTTCTGCGTCTCTGGGGAGTGTGTGAAGAGAGACGCGGTAGGTCTATCATTGTGTAGCTAGACGGGCATTTATTGTTTACGTTGGTACCCCGCAATGAACGTGCCCCTCACCTTAACAATACACGCACCCTGCGCACCAAGGCATTTTGAAATTTAAATTTAGAAGATTAGCACTACATATATATTAATTAAGCGCCAAAAAATATAATTCAGCACTTGTTTGGAAAGCACTGCTGGGAAAACGTTAGACTTAGACGTTTGCCTGCATGGAGTTTTACAAAAACTGCCAGGAGTTTTGTTACTATTCAAGTGTTCGAACCCCACAGTAAGCTATTCTTGACTGATCACCAAGATGCTTCTGGGCGGCCCACAACCGCTTCTTATCTTCTCAATGTTTAAACAAATACAATTAAAGACCATTTTCTGATTTGGCAAATATTTTTTTTGGCTTTTATTCTCTGGATAGGATTTATGAATATTCTTCCGTAAAATAGCATACTCTCCTGTTTCATCCAGCCATTCCAGAAATAGATACTCCCCTGAGAGCACTTCTCTTTATTCGAAGGAGGTGATTAATTTCTCTCACCTGAAGACTGAAAAATGGACATGGGAATACCAAGAATGAAAGCGCCCCAGAGAGTCATTATTTTACATTTCACGATAAGAATTTGAAGAGCCGGGCAAATAAAATCACCCTCACATTGTAAAACTACTTTCTGTAAGTTCACGGACTTGTGCTTCAAGAAATAAGCGCACAGCCCGTTCTCATTATCTAGAGGGGCACTTTGTGGAGGTATTGATCTTCTGTAATGCTTCCACTGGCACGATGGGAAGAGGTAACGAAAATTCATATGAAGTTTTGGAAACCGTGTACATTTCGTCATGTCGGACGTCTATCTATGATGCACAACCTCATTAGGCGATCAATCCGCTCCGTGAACTCCAAACATCTTTCTGTTGCGCTACTAGGGCCGTTCTGTGGTATTCTACCAATCTATTCCTTGTAGTCGAGTCCTATGCAACGCCAGAGGAGAAGTCCTGCCTTTAATTCGGGTCTTTAATGCCAGCATCCTCAAGGTCAGCCCGAAATGCTTGGAGCTCTTCTTCCGTGAGCATCCTACTACGACACAGTACGTCGAACATCGTGTTTTTGTGGCTGTTCCACACTTGTAGCTGTGCCGCGGACTTCGCATAGTCGCTGATCTCTTTCAAAGCCAAGGCTAGGTGGCGCTTGACGATGGTGAGTTCCTCATTAGCATCTGCTTTTTGGGTTACGTGTTCGTTGGCGGGGAGGTCGGCAGGGCCTTTGGCGTTGTCATTGTGGCCGGGCGTGCTGGTGGCAAGGCGTTTGGCGTCTAGCAATCATAGGTTAGTTTGATTCATCGTAAAGCGGGCCAGAAGACTTGCTAGGCAATGTGGGCTCCGAAGCATCTGGATCGTGCTTTCGCTTTCTATCGTTGCCAGCAGCATCGGGTGTGCTCTGCTCCGTATTCACCTCGTCGGCGGCGTCGACCTCCGTCTTAATCTGCACTTCTGCCTTCACTTCTTCGTCCTGGTCATCCACCTTCTTGGCATTCTTGGCTTTCTCCTTCCTTGCCTTCTCTTCCACCTTGGTGCTCTTCTTCTCAGCCTTCGCCATGCTCTTGTGAATAGCTTGGCATGCGAGCTTCAGACCCTCCAGAGACACTTGCTTCTTTCCCGCATAGCTTGTGAAGGTGTCCCAATGACCCGCAGCGATAAAGCAGTATACGATGAAAGACTCCAGCGTGAAGTAGTGTTCTCGAGCCGTTCCACGAGATGCAAGGCCGAATACACCATCAAGCACGAAGTTTGCGTGTGCGGCAAGACCTGCTATCTCGTCCTCACATCCATAGCAGAAATGCACGTCGCAACCAGGTCCAATATACGCGGTCAATGATAGAACCTCGTCATTCGATACTTTGAAGCCGCCGATGTGCATGCGTTTGCTACTGCCATTCTTGGGGAGGGCTCGGTCGAAGAATAATAGCGTGGATGGGTCCGGGACGACAGCGAACTCCTTAGGAAAGTCTGCCTTTGCACGCGCAGTGAGATGGTCCAGGGTCAATACCTCGGACTTCACTATCTATTTTCTAGTTAGTTAGAGGTCTGTGAAGCGCAAGTATGCCTCGAAGGTGGGGGATGCGCTCCACAATTGGGGCGCGCCACAGAAGATGGCTCGTCTGCTGATGCTGCAAAAGGAAACGCTGCTTTTGTTCTTGGACGTACCTGTTTGGAACGCTTGAGACCCATTGTAAGATTGATTTGCGGGGATAGTCAATCGCGGTCGCAGAAGGGTATGTCGCGAAGGGAGTGGAGGACAGTGGCAGCGATGGAGGGGAGGGTAACCAAGACAATTTAAGGCAATAATTTTCGGAAAATCGTTGTGCCGGTAGCTTGCGTAAAAGGAAGCGGTGTCGAGAGCAATAGTTGTTATGCTTCTGTGTTCGTTGCCTTCCGCTCGAAAGCCGCACTGTTTGTTATGACGTAAATCTCTCGCATGGCAAACGACGTCGGCCGCCTGCACGCTATCCCTTATAAGTACTAAGAAAAAAATTATTACTTCTCTATGAAACTGTGTATTAGATTTTAAGAGGCCTTGGCCCAAATATTAAAATTTCGTTTTGCATTTTGATCACTCAGCAGGGAAAAACTAGCGGGGGAAAGAAAAAGAAAGGAAGAAAAGAAGAATTTAACAGGCAATTCATATAGCTAGGAAGGCTGATAGCTTATATCTATACTTAAGTATATAGGTTAGAAGTAGTACAAGCTACCTACAAGTAAAGGGGATTTTCAGGCAGAATTCGCCGGACTTTTCCGACTAGACAACTTCGTCACTAGCGAAATGTTGCACGATGATGTAAGAAAGAATGCTCTGCAGTCAGCTGGGGAGTGCTATTATGATATTAAGAAGAAGATGGAGGACAGGAAGTGGGCAGTCAGAGATGAGATCATGGTTATTGATGCATATTCCCTTGTATTTTATTGCTGGGGAACGGCCGCTGGGTTCGACATGGGGAAACAGTTTCCAAATTACACGAGACTTGTGGAAGAGGTGGTGATGAGGGAGTCAGCGCAGAAGGTTATGGAGGCGGAGGGTATTGACATGGTTTCTGGTTGAAACTGGAGGACTATAGACTATGCTGGACAGTTTACTCGCCCTTGCTTATCTACACCGCGTCCTCATTTTGTTAGACCCCAGAATGCGTTATGCTATATAGGTCGGCACTCCATGACATCTACAAGCGTGATTGCATACCTTTGGGCACTCCGGCCTCGCCGTCCTTCAAACTGTCACTTTCGCGTTGCCCCTCCGCATACTTGTCTCAACCCAAGGATTCTTCATCTTCCCTCTTCTTGTCCCTGGCCAGCCTCAATCCTCTGAGATGTTGCTGTAGCTTCTGGATCTCGGAAGGGCCATCGTCATTCGCTTCGTCCGCCATGTACATAGAGTCGTCGTTCCTCAAGCCCTTGACCGGTGATTTGCGACGAAGAGGATGCTTTGGGGAACTACTGCTCGTAGCCGTGCCGATACCGTCCATCGATCGGCCTCTCATCTCGCGCCATCCCACCAAGTGATCATCATCATCCTCGTTGTACGCCTTGACCATCGCTTTCTGCTCTTCATATGCCTTAATCGAGGCCTTCCTCTCCCTCTCCTTCACGAGCGCCTGATCCGCCGCCCTCGTCTCCCTCACAAACTGCGCTGCACCCTGTCCCCCATTCTCCCTCCACATCTTCCAATTCCAACCGACATCCTCCGCAATCTCCTTGACATCCATCATGAACTCCAATCCCACGACCACACTTCTGCGCTTCACGCCGATCAAGAAGCAGAGCTTGATGAAGTTCTCGAGCTTGGGCTTGAAGTGGGCGTCTTTCTTGTCGAGCAGAGAGAACGGGGCGCAGAATTGAACGCCGATGGTGTCCCAGGTCTTGATGTCGACGAAATCGCGGCCGTTGGTGAAACCGACGCCGACGCCGGAGCCGGAGCTGGAGAGGAGCGCGTAGATGTCGCGGACGACTTTCATTTTGCCGTTGAGGTTGATGACGAGGCGGCCGATGAGGAGGCCCGCGGCGCCGCTTATGTCGAAGAAGAGGATATCTTCGTGGGTGGCTGCATGGCACGATAAGTTAGCGAGCGTCTTCTCGCGATGCAGTAAGATGTGTACTTACGAAGCGATCCATAGGGGTCTGGAAAGCGCGTGAAAGCGATGTGAGAGACTTCAGCGAGGGTGACTTCGATGTCCATGTTGGGAAGATTGCGGGCTTGAGAGAGAGCGTAAAAGGTATGTGTTTTAATGGGAGATGTTTATGTGTGGGTGCGAAAAGAAAAGCAAGCGCGTTTGTTTGTCTGTTTGGATCAGCTGCGGTAGCCTCTCACTTGATCTTACAAAAACTGGCAATTAAGCTAAGCCGAATCTGGCCTCCCAACTGTCGAGACCAAAGAATGCGTCAAAGCCTTGAACCCATGTTTCATAACCTAGCCAGAATCGATCGGCGCTCAAATTTGAAGGTTGTGCAGCGACGCATGGTGGTATTAATCTGCCTGCAACCAAGGTGTATTCCCAGTGGTTTAGATACTTCTGAAGCTGTGAGACTAGTTCAAAGTCTTTCACAAACTATGCAGGTGGTTATGATAGCATCGAGAAGTTGTCAACCTATAGGATATCATAATATGTATTGTTGCGTCAGTGACTGACGTAGAGTTCCATTGACGTGAGAGCGCTGGACGAGGATACCATGGTATACTTATACTCAAATGCTAAAATTCCGATACTAAACGGTTTAGACTGTCCCAGAATTATCTTATAAATACTTTACAGGGAGAATGGAGGGACAGTTGCAGCGCTATTGTGGAGTGGTCCTACAGGTTAATCATATAGAAATTTATGCACATACAATTCCCCGAACGTTTCTTACTCATCATCCCATTATATTAATTACCGGTATCAACCCTATTACCCAAGAGATACCTAGCTATCAGCGGAAAAAAATCACGTAATAACCAAGAATTGCAAGATGTACCACCGCTTTCCTGCACGCCTTTCCCCACGTCATATGGGAATGTCAATACAAAAACCCGGAGAAAAGAGTCTGGAGACAAGGCCCACATGTTTATGCTTTGTTCACCAGATCGAGCATAGACTTCCGGAATCCTTTGAGCTTCGCAACCTCTGCGTTTGCAGCATTAAGCTGCGTCTGGAGCTTGGCGGCTTGAGCTGTCGCCGCATTTGCCCTCGCCTCAGCAGTGATTACGCGTGCAGCTTCAGGACCTGCTAGGGCTTCTACGGCTTCGGCCCGCTTCTTCTCGGTGTCGAATGCTTCCTGGTTAATGGTTGGGGCCATTCCCTGGGCTAGCTTTTTCTCGGCTTCCTCAGCGCGGGCTTTCTCCTTCTGGGCCTGAATCTCTGCAGTCTCAATGCGAGATTTCTCATTCTCGAGCTGCTTCTCTGCAGCCTCAGCGCGAGCGTGCTCTTGATCAGCGCGGGCCTTTTCCTGATCTGCACGCGCCTTCTCAGTCTGAGCAATCTTTTGCTGGTCCAGAAATAGCTTCTCTCCCCGCTTCGCGCGAATCTTCTCCTCCTGCTCCCGGCGCTCCGCATCTTGGACGAGTTGCTTCTGCTCCTCAATCTCCTGCTTAAATTTCGCACCGTCTTCAATAGCCTTCTCCTCCATCTTTCGAAGCTGATCCTCCGGGTCACTGTACTTGGATGTGAACTCATCATACCTCCGTGCCTTCCAATGTAGCTCTGGGATGTTGAGGTGCTCGGTGAGCTTGAATTTCCTTGCTTGCTCTTGCAGTTCCTCTACATTGAGGCCCTTGTACGTGTCGAACTTGGCAGCCTTGCTCTGGAGCTCGGCGATGTTGATGTGCTTGATGGCGTCGTACTTCTGAGCTTTATCGTAAAGAGCGTTGATGTATTGAACGTGAGCCTGTGGCGTTAAAGCATCGTCTCCTGAAGGAATTGTCGGGAATCCTTGTGCCTGGGGACGAATTGAGGCATGCGGCTGCTCTGGACCAAACGGCGAAGGATCTGGCTGCTCTCGGAAGGACGGTCGGGGATGCATGGACTGCTGACTAGCTACCGATAGATTCAATCTATCCAGCTTTTGCGTTATCCGAGACGGTTGGGGACGTCCTGGAGCGATGTTAGGAGAAAATGCGTAGGATTGGCGCACTGGGGTATTCTGGGGTTGTGGCGCTGGCTGAGGACCAGCTGGAAGAGGCGCTTGCTCTTCAGATGATTGCAAAAAATGTGGTGGAAGGTTGGACGTCAGCCCAGAATCAAATTCGACATCTGGGTTGGGGCCGGGGCGCCATTCACCTGGGGAGATCTGTCGTGGTTGCTTCCGAACCGCTGAAACAGTCATGTTAGCAAATATTCAAACACGTGCAGGTAGTGAGTACTCACGGGATTTCGTGGCATTGGGACTCTCATCCCGCCTGCGTTTCTGCCCTTTGACCGTCTTGACCACACTGCTTGTGGCAACGTCTGTATCATATTAGTGTTGTAAATCCTATACTTCTGAAGAAGCGACTTACTCTTATCTCCACTCACTGTGCCCTTGGAGCGATGAGATCGCCTACTACGAGCATTTCGTATCAAAACTGGTAATGCTTCATTGCAAGCTTCCTCCAGTAGGGAAAGTACCTCGTAGTTCCGCATGTTGTGCATCTTATCCTTCTTGCCCCCGAGCATGAATGCTAGCTCGATAAAAGCGCTGAGCATTGCGGTTCCACGCTTTGCCTGATGCTCTAGATGATCTAGATTTAGAAGCACACTACTCTGCGGTGTTTTTCCAACAGTTCTATACGGCGGCCAGAACCGGATCGTGCTCATCTCATACCAAGGCCGCACAAGCTCTTGCAGTGGCGCACCGTCCTGGCCCTGGTACAGCTTAAGCTCATATATAGCACCTGTATTTTAATCGTCAGCATGTTCATCTCTACGGATAGTATGGGTTCTTACCAAGCTTCCTCTCTGCAGCATTGATTATGATGTTGTTCCTTGCGTATACGGGAGTCTTGCGTTTCATGTTCCCAAAGTAGCCGACAAGCAACACATCAGCGCTCACCTCCTCGGCATTCTTCGCAGATCCGCCTTCTTGCCCTTTTGAGGCTGGAAGCAGGCGACGATTCTCGAATGTGTAACTAGCAGGATCACTAACGGCGTTGAAACTCTCAAGGAACCGTTCTGCAGCGTGAGCTTTGACCTCATCGAGACTGTACTCAGGTTTCTTCGGCTGGTCGCTTTCCTCTTGTGGTTCAGTCGACTTATTCCCTACAAGTTTTTGCTTTCCCATATTCTGCTTGATCAACCGCGCCTCTGTAGTCATGTATCTAGCCGCCAGCTCACATGCTTCTCCGAAGAGGGTCAGCTTATCCTCGAAAGTGTCATTGACCACTCCATCGCCCAAGCCTTTCAACATGAGCACAAACTCGCAGAAGACTTTGAGCCTAATGCTAGCTTTCCGGAGTGGCACATTGCTTATGCTAGCAACGAAGTGGACAATTCTGAACGGCTGCTTGAGTTGTTCGTTCAAGATATTGAATGCTTGAACAAGGACGTCCTCTCCTACGTCTCGGTAGTAGCGAAAATCGGATCCATTGGCGCCAGTGTAGAGCAGGGGCCCGATTTGAACAAGATTTATCTGACGTATGGTACCGTCCTCGTTGACAGTGCGTGCTTCGGTCGTATATGCGTTTGGGTTCGAGACAAGATTGAATGCAGGCAATCCCCGAATCCCAGCATAGGCAAGTAGCTCGTTGAGCGATATGACCTCTTTCTTGGGTCCCAACGACATGATAGGATACAGGCAGCCCTTTCCCCAGACAAACCTTCCAATAAGGGGTTTTCAAATCCTATCGCTTTGTTAGCGTTAGGACGTATGGAAACCGGCTGGATTTTAAAATTACCTTTGTACAAGGAAGGTCTTCTCTAAGTTGTGCAGTGCGCTTGTGGAATGCTTGGGGTTGGTGCCTGCGATTGAGTGCAGGAAGTGACAGTCAGAGAGCGCGAAGGCTTTTATACTGCCCTGCACTATTGCCCCGCCATGGAGGGGTTAGCGTTCTTTCCTAAGCTGGGCTTGCGCACGTACATGTAATCCCTTCACGTGACGCTATTCTAAGGCATTATAAACGCAATTTCCTCAGTGGTACTTTTCACCCACTGATCCCTCGGCGAAGAGTTCTCTCTAGTCACTTACTGGCTAGGACTGGAGTAAGTTTGTGGATGATTCGATGTACATAAGGTGTTTTACAGATTTATAAGGGTGCATACGTGTGTCTGCTTTTGGAAAGAATTTATCACGTGCTCCTGGAGCTGGAGCCTAGACGACAATTCTCAGAAGAAGGCTCTGTCCCTCGAACAAAGATTCTAGCTTGAACTTAATGCGCAACATAGTACCATATACAATAATGAAAGTGGGCACCTTTACCTAGGATTGCCTTCGTTCGTACCTTCACATACCAATCATCCACAATAATATTTTACTTCAAAATCCAGACGTATACTTCTACATCAGTCCTTATTCAAGATTCTCTTGGTCTGCGCACAATAATCCATCGCCGCGGTTTTAGCAAGCAAAAGTAGCGCGCACAGAACTATATGTCTTCTAATGGTCCAGGAAAGTGTAATAATTACTTGTATGGTAGAGCGTTGCAAGGTACCTCGTAGTTGCTGCCTACTAAAGTTAAAATCCTATAAATCCACGTGCGTTGCCCTAAAAGCTTGCTGTCACTTCAACAATTTCTCCAGGGTATGTGAATTCATAATGCGAGCCGCAATCTGTGTAGATATTATTGGGAGTCTAGCAATTTATTAAATGCGATGTATATACACGTATAAATGATGCAAATCTTAGGTTCGGGGTACATGACCTGTTTCTAAATATAATGAATGCGGATAACCCTAGTTACTCTACCAGTCACGCCCCGCACACGTCAATTTTGGGATCCTCCCTCTTCTGCTCTGCCTCTAACGCTTAATTTCTACATTTAAATTAAGTGATAAAGACTGTGCGATGTTAATTCCTTTTGCACTTTTAATTTTCCGGTTGGACAGAGGTTTTTCGACATTTATTGAATCAGCTGCGGTAGGTCAAGCCCTGGAGTTCGTTAGTGCTGATACTCTCGAAAATATGGCCAAGAGTTGGAGAAATTTTCGCGAGAGACTTCAACTTATAGCATTGTCCTCTTATCACCAATTTTAGGCTTAGGGAAGCACCGCTAGTATGATATTATCTAGTTTTTAGCACACTCGCATAAAAGCCTAGACCGTTTCCTCTCTCTCCCGGTTTTTGGATAGCAGCGCCAGAATGACGATGAGTGAAGTTTTCGAGCCATAGGAAGAGCTTTCATATAATAGCGACTGGAGTATGCTATATGCAGGACATACGTTATTTTCTTCCGATGCGAAGCCCTCTCCAAGTTTCAAATCTACAATTAGATACAACACGGTGCACGTTAACTTGACCTCCCGTGACCATCTAAATGGTTGATTGCGCACAGAAGTATTAACACCATCGTAATGGTGAGATTGAGAGAAATAGGTCTTTTGTCGTGTTAAAGTGTCTTGTTCGTACTAATGAGATACTGTAGATGAATTAATTAGTCCACAAGACAAACAACATCACGTGATCGACGCGTCCGAATCTGGATACATATATATTAATAGCCCCCATTCGATACGTTCTCACGCACGTGTCCAATGCACGCTTCTACAGTAGATGCGGTTCCCTTGATGACGGAACCGCACTATAGTGCCTGGGATAGGAATAGAAAGTGGGGCACCAGCGGGGTAGCTCCAACGACAACGAGATTCCCTAGCTTATATCTTCCATCCTCACCTTGTGTCGGCCTCAAGTCCGCGCAGACAAAAATCACCACTCCCTTCAACACAACACGATTAAGAACCAAAAACATGCCAGGTTTTCCAAGCCTCCAGCCCGCATTCACAGTCCGCGTCCTCATCGACGCGCCGCTGGCGGTAGGAGGCCAAGCGGGCAGTGATCTAGTCATTGTGGTTAGTTCCAATTAATCTGTTTATTCCACGAAAGTTGAATACCATACGAAAGAGGACGCTGATTGTGTGCAGCCGATGGTGTCAGGGACCGTGAAGAGCGAAGACGGGTTTGAACCGAAGCTGGATGCGGAGCTGTAAGTCGAGTCGAGTCGAGTATTCGGGTCAAGATGCATGGCGAAGAGATGGAAAATTAGACCTAGGGAAGAATGGAGCGATGAGGGAGGAGCGTGGGTATTGGAGAAATGACCTAACGAGATATAGTCATGGTGTAGGATACGATTACATCCACAACGACGCCAACGGCGCAAATATGCGCCTAGATGTCCGAAGCCAAGTAAAGTACTTCACCTCCCTCTCCCTCCCTCTTATCTTCACCTCCATCTCCCTCCCTCCTATCTCCCCCTTCCCTCCCCTGCCCTTCCCCTCCCTTCCCAACCCCCTAACCCACCCCCAGAACCTCCGACAACACCCTCCTCGCCATGTACTACAAAGGCACCGTCGCCCTCACCCCAGGCGTCCAAGCCGTCCTCTCCAACGCCCCCTCCGCAGAAACCACAGACTACGGCGACTCCTTCGTGAACTTCACCTTCGAGACCGGGAGCGACAAGTACAAGGACCTGCAGAACGGCGTGTTTGTGGCTGCGGGGCACTTTGTTAAGGAGGGCGAGAAGACGATTGTGGAGTGTAAGTGTTCCTCCTGCTTTGTTGTTGTTGTGGTGGGATATATGTGCATGTGTAGAATTGATGGAGAGTGTGCGCTGACTTTTGTGTGATACTGTGCAGATAAGGTTAGTAAGGTCGTCAAGGGGTAGGGGGGAAGTGTATGGTGGTGAGATGAGGGCTGGACTGGTACGCTTGGTTTGATATATGTGGGGGCACAGATTGGGCCGGGGCCCCGGGGGAAAGACGGCATCACGTGACAAGACGAACAATCATCAATGTCGCGTCCATGGAATCCCCAGGACACAGGAAATATCCATGACACACATGCTTCGATTCTGATAAACTATATAAATTCCCCACAAAACAATTCCCAAACATTGCACTCGCTCACCACCCTCCTAAAACCCACTCTTCCTCTTCTTCTTTCCCTTCCCCTTCCCACCCACCATCCTCCCACCATGCTTCCCTGGCTCAACCTGACTCTGCACCACCAAGCCCCCAAGCCCCCTCTGACTCTGACCTTGACTCGGCGCCTGACTACTACTGCCCACGCCCGCCCCCAACCCCCTCACCACCGGCCCCGGCGAACTCCTCGCCACCTGCGGCTGACTCTGACTCGCGGTCCTATGTGTAAACAGCTCATCCTCCCTCCTCTGCCTCTTCTCCTTCCTTTCCTGTTTGCGCTTCGCTTTCTCGCGCTTCTGCTGCAAGACTTCGTCGTGGGCGTCGAGCTCTTCCTGTAGCGCGCCTTCGGTGGCTTCCCAATTGTATGTACTAGG
Organism: Byssothecium circinans; assembly: GCA_010015675.1. Taxonomy (NCBI): domain Eukaryota; kingdom Fungi; phylum Ascomycota; class Dothideomycetes; order Pleosporales; family Massarinaceae; genus Byssothecium; species Byssothecium circinans. The sequence continues at coordinate 73,213 of ML977028.1, read as the reverse complement.
GTCCGTGCCGGGAGGCCAGTGGGAGAGCACTTTGTTTATACCTGGTGGGATGGAGGTTGGGAGGGGCTTTTCAATGCGGAGATATTTGGTGAGGCGGCTTAGAGGGTCTTGTATAGGTTGTTGGGTGGAAGGCGGTGGAAGGGGTCTTTCTGGGATCGCTGGCATGGCGAATTGAGAGTGCGAGGGTAGCACTTGAGAAAAGGTAGGCTGAGACGAGCTGTCTGGGAATGCTACGCCGCTATCTTGGCTGGGTCCAGGCTGTGAATTAATTGCGGGCGCAAGTTCTTCGTGGTGGCGAATGCGAGTCGTAGCCAGTATTATCTCTGCTGCAACACGGCGAGCAAGGCGTTCCTTGCGCTGCCGTACAGGGGCTGGGATGTTTGCTGGTAAAGGCGCGATCCAATTTTGAAGAATTGCATCGTAGATAGATAGCACGGTGGGTGATCCTGCCGTCTCCACTTCTGTCAAGGCCAGAACATGATTTGCTGCAATTCGGTGTAGCTCAAGAACACCGTCAGGATCTTGCGTCGAGAACATCTCCTGCATTTGCGCTGATGCTTCGTCTATGTCCGAGACAGCGCTAGGCAGACCGGAATACTCAAGCCTTAGTTTATTAGTCTTGATGCATCCAGCCTAGGTGGTAGTAATACTTACAACGTGCCTAGAGGTGGCTCCGCCGAGTCAACTTTCCCCTCTAGTAATTTCTTGATCTCATTAACCACAATTTCGACGTCGACAGTTTCTTGGAGTCTATTGCCACTGGCAGCGGGTGAAATATGTACCAGAGCATCATACAGGGAACTGTAGTCGTAGGAGTACCACGGCGCAGGTTTAGTGCGGCGCTCAAGTCGCTTCGGTAGCTCGTAGGGATCCTTCAAGCGCGGCAGCTGCGGATACACCAAACCATCAGGCTCAATGAAATCATCCTCAAGGTCAGACTCATCGACAAGATTCTGCCCGAAGCAGCGCCTGTTTCGAATCGTCTTGACCCACGTTGTGGGTGGCACTGGTTCACGACTGCGCCCCTCACTCTTGCCAAAAGCATATAGTAGAATCTCGCGAATGCTGAGGTCGGACAGCACGATACTGAGGCGGTAGAACTGCACACCTTGTTCTTCGTAAACGTGCTCCCCGCGTCCGTACTGCGATGGGGTCCCAGGCCTAAGACGGGTTATGTGTAGTTGCCGGATACGCGAAGAACCACCAGCCTTTTCGAGGCCATGCAAGTCTATGCTGACGGGGTCGGAAACAGACATCAGGGACGAGTGGCCAAAATCGACTTCGGCAAAACAATATACGCTAACAAGCTGGTTGAGACAAGAGTGAATCGCAACAAGACAGTCTATTTGTATAAGCTTATGCTTGTGCCAAACAGAAGGAACGCCCTTACCTTGGTCTTCCGACTTGTGGATGCAAAGCCGAAGCGTCATGTCTTCGCTTCCTCGGTAATGGGGGTATGAGATCAAGACGCTCGCTCCTGCGCGCGCATTCTCTTCTTCATGGCCATCAGGTGGAGCGGTGATTGACAATAAAAACAATTGCGCAGAGGTCAAGACAAAGACTTGTGCGGCATTACTGGGATGTTTCACCACGTCCAAAATCCAATCAGCTGATTTCTTTGGTATCAGACTAGGGCACTTGAGCGCTACAGCGCCATTTCTGTAATTGAAGACTGCAAGGTGGCGACGAGTGGCCACTGCTACCGTGTTCGCATCGCCGACCCACAGGATCCGAGCCCAGCCATCTTCTTTTGGAACAAGTTCATCCTGTTCTTCGGCAGACAGGACACTTCCTTTGGCAGAGCGATTGACCGAGTACTCGGTCCCACGGAAACCATCATCAATATCCCATATCGACCATTCTCCCCGCTGGTCGATAAGGGCAAACTGACGCTGGTAGTCAGGGTTGAAGGCAACATGAGCGTGGGGTATGCCGCCAGTATCCTCAAAGCGAACGGTAAGTATAGGACGGGCGTCAATATCGGACGGAGGAAATTCATAATACTTGGACGGACTTGCTTTGCGTCGATGAAGGTATTTGGGTTGAAATACAACGGTGCGCAATGGCAGTCGCACCACTAAAAAAGAGCTTCGCTCTCCTGTTTGCGCAAAGCATATTTGCTGTATAGGGGCGGCTTCCTCGTTCCAGTATCCGCTTTCGCTAGAGCACGTCGAGGGCCCTTCAACCCATATGCCCTGCCCAAAGTCTCCCCAGCCATATCGTTCTCTTGATGAAACCTGTAAGCAAAGGATGTTTCCCACTTCGCCAGTGGCAGTCGCAACAACGCGCTTCGGTTGATGGACCTTGCCGCCTTTGCCATGACACGTTATTGAGCCAAAGGAGAGCAGATCGCCAGCGGTGGCATCGTAGACAGACGTAGCAGAGACTGCTGCGGCAGAGACAGGCTCGAGTTCCGGAAGTTGTTGGACGGCAGAGGCGAGTTCAGGGAAGTCGCGAACGAGGCCTTTTACAGCATCGTTGACGCTTTGTGTGTTTCTCGGTAAAGCGGGCGTCGGAAAACGAATAGCTGGAGTAACCACTGTTCTCCAGTCCCCCAGTCGCGTGAGCTCATGGCGCTCCGGTTTCCGACTGAAGTGCCATTCGCTGTTGTCTAGGTCGTAGGTTGCTCCTCCGAAGTAGCCCAAGTTGACGTTGTGCAGTTCAACCATTGGCGTCGAGGAGCAGTCTGCGATCGAACCAGGCTCCAGGAACAAGGCGCATAGTTATGGGAGAGGAGAGGAAATCGCCGTATTTGGTGAATACAGCGGTACGGAACGCGTCGCGGTGAAAGAGAAGGTGAAGTTGCGTATCACGGTATCAGATATTTTTTTGCGGGGCGCGAAAAGCTCCCGGGGTGGCCCGTTTGCGCTAAGCCCCAAACGCATGTTCACGTGCGCGTGTCGCGGCAACTTCCGGTGTTTACTATGCGACGGATGCAAACAACACCCACAACCTCCACCACGTGTCTCGCCCACCAACAACACGCAAAAGGAAAACTTACTGCAATTTTGCCCACACCACACTGACCGCACACTACCACACCATGACGACGTTCGAACCGTCACTCAGCGCAAGTCTGCGCGCCTCATCGCACGATGCGCCGTCCATGGCCGACCAGCTGCCCTCCATAAACTTCGGTTTCGACGAGCTACGCAGTCGCATGAACCTCTTTACCGCACGCTTCGACGACTTCATCGAAAAGGGCCGTCGACGGGTTTTAGAAGAGCGCAACCAATTCCGCATGAACGTCGCCGAAGTCCAAGGTACGTCCCACACGCCCTAAGACGACACAAACAACGCCCGTCGCTTCCATTCCTCTCATATGAGAAAAGCAGCACTAACATGTATCCAGAGGACCAGCGCATGAAAAAACGCGACATAGAAATCCTTCAACTAAAGCAAACCCAACACACGTCCACCCTCGCCAAAGAATCCGCCGAAACCACCGAAATGCACGCCGCCATCGCGCAGCTAACCTCGGCCCGCGACGAGCGCCTCGCGCACCGCGACGCCCTGCGCCACCAAATCGCCGAAGTGCAAAAAGCCGTTTCCGCCCGCCGCGAGGCCCAGCTCAAGCACCGCCGCTACCTAGACGGCCAGTCGCGCTACAACGAGCCCGAGCTCGAGTTCTGGGAATCGTACCTGGGGTTGAGGATTGAGGGGCTGGGAAAGGCGGATCGGCTGAAGTTTGTGTATACGAATGTGTGCGAGAGGGAGTGGGAGAGGGAGGCGTGGTTTGAGTTAGATACGAGTGAGAGGGAGTACAGGGTTGAGGAGATGCGACCTAAGGTCGAGAGGGAGGAGGTGGAGAGGGTGTTGGAGAGGCTGAATGAGACGAGGGATTTAGCGGCGTTTTTGAAGGGCATGAGGGAGCTTTTTGTCGAGGCGCTGAAGTGAGGACTATAGGCCCTCTTTCACATTGGCATCTCAACCTTCTCCGTGACAACGTATGTAGATTGTGTAATACCCGGTTTCATTCGAATTTGAATCACGAATCTTTCTTCTCCCATATTGCATGCCTCGTCTCACCGCTTCTTGACCTTGTAATACTCGGGCGCATACTCCGTCAACCAATCCATCTCAATCACCGTCAAATCCCTGATATACACCTTTCCCTTCGTCTCTAAAATCTCATGATAAATTACCCAATCCGTCGTGCGATGCTACACCATGACAACGTCAGCCACCCATCCACTCACTCCAACGTCCTCCGGTCAAGCAAGGACGAGTGCAAAAAAAAAAATGAAAACTTACAAAAAACAACGACGACGGATGCGGCCAAAGCGCGACCTCACCCCCCACAGCCCGAAAACTCCCATCCCTCTTCTCCATCCTCGCCGCCTGCGCAAAGAACCCCGTAGTCAAGCACCTCCTTACTCTCTCCCCGATCTCCAAGCCCCCAGCCTTCATCACATCTTTACCTTGAAACGCATTCTCCTCAATGCCCATGCGTTCTAAGTACTTCACCAACTGCTTCCTCACGCTCACAGCCTTCACCAAACTCTTGAAATTCAGACAATTCTCGCGACACCACTTCGCGTCCTTTTTCCCCACAGTGACGAACGAAGTATACACGTTGAACAGGGTGATATGATCGCCCTCCTTGACCGCGAACTTCCGCCGCGATTTCTCGAGCTGTTTGCTGGTGTCGGTGTGGGTGACCCATGCGGTGCCTTGCAGTGTCATCATTGCGGCGATGGTTAGCATTTCAGAGAGACAGCCGAAGGCCGGCGCGTTGAGGAGGGCTTTGGCGAGCATGGGGTCGAGAGGGAGTTCCGCCATGCGCGTGCCGAGCGGTTTTGTCAGACGGCCCGAGTCGTCGATTGCGCCGAGCGAGAAGAGGAGGTCTAGGGCTCGGACGACGAGTTGCGAGGGCGGGTTCGAGAGGTAGTCGAAGCGGATTACGTTTTGGATTCCTAGGTTCATGAGTTGGAGGAGCACGGGGGCGAGGTTCGATCGCTGGATCTCGGGGGATGTGGCTTCTTGTAAGGTGTCGAAGACGGAGGCTGGGTATAAACGGTAGCATTTTCCGGGTTTGACGCGGCCGGCTCTTCCGGCGCGTTGGGTCGCGGATGCTTTGGATATTGGGGTGATGTTTAGGCGTTCGATGCCGAGGGTGGGGTCGTAGGCGCGGAGTTTGACGTAGCCGCTGTCGAGGACGTAGACGATATTTTCGATGGTGATGGAGGCTTCGGCGATGTTGGTGGAGATGATTACTTTGCGGGTGTTTTCGGGGGGCTTTTCGAAGACGTGGGATTGTTGGTCGGTGGGGAGGCCGGCGTATAAGGGGAGGGGGAGGAGAGTTCCGTGGGTGGAGGTGTTGAGGGTGGCGATGCGGTCGCTGAGCAGGTCGATGCAGGATTCTATTTCTTCGCGGCCGGTTAGGAAACAGAGGATATCGCCGTCGGGCTGTGTCGTGTGGATGTCTATTATTGTATCGACGGCTTTTTCGACGTAGTCGTTTGCTGGTGAGGGGAGGTAGAAGATATCGACTGGATGCGCACGTCCTTCGATACTGACAATACTTCCATACTCCTCCCTTCCCACACCCTCAACCGTCTCGCCTTCTTCCGGGCGGAAGAAGTCGAGAAATCGTTCCGCATCCAAAGTTGCACTACTGATCACAACCCTCAGGTCTTTCCTTTTCCTCAATACTTTCTTCAGCAGACTGATCAGCACATCTGAACTCAAGCTCCTCTCATGCGCTTCGTCAACCATGACCACTGAATACCTCTTGAGAAGCGGATCAACAAGCATCTCCCTCAGAAGCAAGCCATCAGTCACGAATTTGATGCGCGTTTTGGCCGAAGCGACATCTTCGAAGCGGATTGAGTAGCCTACTTCTTGACCCAGGGGGACGTTAAGCTCAGACGCTACTCGTGCACTGACACTAGTACAGGCGATTCTGCGAGGCTGTTTAGACGGCTAGCACATGCTTCTTTGTTTCAAAAAAGATGAGATGAGCAAAAACTTACCTGCGTTACGGCGATTTGAGAACCATCGTTGGTCCATCCAGCACGGTACAGGAATTGCGGTATTTGCGTTGTTTTTCCACTGCCCGTTTCTCCTACCTGCTCGTGGTTAGTTTGGCAATCATTTGAATCCATGATATAAGTGTGGCCTTGGCTTGAGAGCTTACGATGATGGTCACGGGGTGGGTTTCGATAGTGTAGAGAAGTTGTTCCTTGAGCTGCGCGATGGGGAGTAGCGCGGGCGGCTTGTACAGACCCGGAATAAGTTCATTGGAGTTGTCGTCTTCATCGCTATCGGCCATGATGTTAGGCTTGATGTTGGCGATGGCAGAGATACGGTGCATACGGTACACGTTGATGTGTAGTCAAGCAGTGCACGAAAACCAAGTGAAATAGATGCTAAGTTAAAAGGGTGTTACGCTAAACCTTTCTCAACCTAGTGCGCAAAGCTTGTTTGCTTTTCCAAATGCCGACACTCGAGAACTTAATCATCTCAAATTCCATCACATCGTATCCGTATCTATTCATATCTTGAAGGGGGCCTTTCCAGAGACTGATACAGCCCTATCGGAATGTCGGGGATGAGCTCCGCAACCTGCGCAATGCCCCACGGAAGAGTTCACACCGTCTTGTATGGAGCTTTTAACTCAATACATAATAATTGGGCCAAGAAATTTAGAGTTTCCGAAACCCTACCTCGTTCACTAACATTCTCATAGTTGTCAGCACTTATTCCACCTAGAAGGTAGATACAAGTGCATTTCTTACAATCCCCAATTGGAGCGCATTGATTTAAATGCCTAATCCGTGAATATAACGCAAAGACACACAGAAACAGCAACGATCTTCGGAAACAAAGCATTGTGGCTGATCAACAAGACTCGTCCCCTACATAAGGCTGCATGGGCTTGGCATCGCAATGCATGAACAAGTTATGAGAGCTTTGTCAACGCCAAAAAGTGATCACAAAATCAAAGTTTGGTCCGTTCGGGTGCGTCCGCTTTTTCCCGTTCGAACTGTCCTTATATTCTCCACTTTTTAATACGAGGAGATCTAGGGGGAACTGTTGCAAGACGAGGATTCCTTGTGTTCGAGAACCTTCCGCAAGTTCCGCAGTTTGGGGTCTAAACCGATTCAACGTCGGGCAACACTGCTTTGGGGATGTAGGATCTGAAGCTAGCTGTATTGGCCGTGTTATATTCCGGTGCCATGGTACTGGTAATATACTGCCAAGGCTTAAACGGGAGTGTGATAGTGATGGATTGGGGCAACTACATATGGTATAGCAGTGTCTATTATTGTATATAGAAGATATGAGGCTAGGTGTGTAGACAACTGGGGTAAGGATAACGGACCATTGTCTCCGGACGTACATAAAATGGTTCACCTTCCCCTCGAATATCCTCATCTTCTTCAGTATCTTCATCCTCTCTTCTCACAATTCCTCCTGGTCCTTCCATCTAGAAGTCCGCTTCCGATCCTCTATTCAACGGCTTTCCTTCTCCACCAGAGAGCTTCCAGCTTCTTGGCTTCCATTTGATCCCACCATACACTTCCTGGGACTCCCTTCATCTTTCTCTCGAATACCGCAACAATGTATTCTGAATTCCTCCTCTTAACTACATCCCTTATGGTCTTCACGCAAGCCGCCCCTTCCCATCTCCCACCTACCGCCCCGCCCCCAAAACCACCATCAACCTACCCACCAGTATGGGCCAGCATAGCAGCCGACCTCCAATCCTCCATGATGTCCCAAGGCACATGCACAAACCTAGCCCGACAAACCGTCCGACTCTCCTTCCACGACTGCTTCCCCGGCTCCTGCGACGGCTCAATAATTCTCGCAAACGAGTGCACCACGCGCGTAGAGAACAACCGCATGGTCGAAATATGCGACACCCTAGGCGCAGCAGCTCCAAGCTATAATGTCACGACTGCTGATCTTATTCAATTTGCTGCAGGTAAGCAAGCCACTTCTCCCATACATATATAAACACTTGGGGCATTGCTGACGGGACGGATATATAGCTATTGGAATAGCATCTTGCTCTAGCGGTCCCATAACCTCATTCTACGCCGGCCGCACCGACTCTTTCACTGCAAGCCTAACGGGCCAAGTGCCCGGCGCCAACGCCAACGCCAACGCTCTCGTCTCCCAGTTCGCCGCCAAAGGCTTCACCACCACCGAGCTCGTCGCTCTAACCGGCTCGCACACAATCGGCCGAAACCGTGGTGGCGCAATCGACTCCACAATCGGCAAATGGGATTCTGGTTTCTACGGCCAAGTGTCCAAAGGTACTGCGCCGAATCCTATCCCTGCGGACGTTTCTTTGAGCAATTCGACGGTGACGATGAAGGTGTGGAATGCGGTGAGGAAGAGTCAGGGTGCTTTTGATAGTGCGTTTGTGCCGGCTATGGAGAAGATGAGTTTGATGGGGTGGAGGAAGGCGGATTTGGTAGATCGCTCGTAGGTTGTTCGGGCGTATGCTAGTGGAGCTTTGAGTTAGAAAGATGCTTTGTAGGAAGGAGTACTAACATTGGTGGTGTGTGATTTTAAAACGACTTTGGCCAGCGGCTTTGTTTTTTCATTTGTTTGTGTTTAGGCGTAATCGTCATGAGTTTACTGATGGTGTTCTCCTGGGAAGAATAGGTGGGGATAATTGGAAAGGTATTTCCAATGTATATATTGTCGTAGTATAACTCAGTGTTTTTTTCACAATCTCGTACTGAGCTAAAGTGAGCCATGTTAAACGCCGAGCTTACCCTGTTTCAACAAGTCTCAAGATAAACGCCGAGCTCGCCCTCTTGCAAATGGCCTCGAGCTGAACTCCTCGCAGTGCCTCCTCATAAGTCAATTGAGGGGAAGCGAATGCAAGCATTCGCCACCAGTCGATTTTGTAAATTAACTCCAAACTTTTGGCATGACGACGTATGCCATACACCACCTTTCAAACCCTCCGCCTCTCACTCCCTCTTCAACCGTTTCCCATCCAATCGCTCCTGAACTGTCAACCTCCGTTTGTCTGTTTCCTAGTCAGTATCATCTCGTAGAACTCCAACGTATGCACGTCTCCTAGCCGTTCCGACGAGCCGCTAGCTACCATATACGTGTTACTTACTCAGACCAATCCCAGCAGCCATTTCAGCTTCTTGTTGCACCTTGGCCAAGGCCTCCAGAATCTCCAGTTGGATTTGGGGGCCATCCTCAATCGTTCGTGTATGTGGTTTGAACTCGTCGATTGCCAGGTCGAGAAGCATGTCGAAGAGTATAGCGTCTTGGTAGGGTGCGTGTTCTTGGCCGTCAAGGGAAGTTTCCTGTTGTGCGTATGATTAGTTTTATGGAAAGTAGAAAGAGTAAATGCGTGTATGTTGCGATTCTTGTGCTGCGCTTTGCACGCTGTGATCTGACAATATTTTGGATAGGTCGGAGTCAATACGGTGGGGCTTTGCATACCTGGTGGCTCTTGACCAATAACTTCCACTCCTCGATGCCCAAGTTGTCCGAAGCAATGCGCCGAAGTCCGTTTTGTTGCTGCGTCAACCTTTGCACAGTCCACACTCCCACGTCCCTCTGTCCGCCTTCAAGCAGGCAAATACACCAATAAAAAACAGTGCCATCGGTGTTCCGGTAAAACGTTATGCGGAATCGCTTCTGATCAAGGGCAAGCATTATTGGCCTATTCTGTGTGCTGCCAATTGGAGGCATAACTTCTATTTCTGGGTCGCGACTACCGATGAGAATGCCGCCTAGAATAATCCACTCGTTGGAGCTGTATTGAATGCCAGACGCAAATTGGTCAAGGATAGCGTCGGTGAGGAGGATGGAAGTCTTTTTGCCTGGGAGAATGAGGAATGTTGGCGGTGTCCGTTTCATCGATTGGGCTTTTATACGTATCTTCTCGAAGAGGGCGGTTAGTGCGCCGTCGTCGTGCGAGGCTTTGGAGCGGGGCGCCATTGTCATTTGGGAGGCCTCTTCGATCCTACTACGGCTGTTTCTGTACGTTTATTGTGTCGGGACGATTTTGGGGATAGAGAAAGGTTGGGCCATTGGAGGACGGGTGAGAGCGTTTTGTGGGGTGGTGATGCGTTGACGGCAGGAGTGACCGAGACTCTACGTTGCCTTCACCTCAGCTTCTCTCAGCATCCTGACACTACTGTGCCCTCTATCCCACTTCACTGTCGCCTCCAACAAGGGCACAAACCTTTCTAAGCTACTGCCTCTTCCTCTTCAATCGCGACCGTGGGCCATATGCTTCACTTATCTATACAAAGAGCGAGATTGGCGGATGTTGAAACTCAAGTTCCCAAAGGCGGCTCCGTCTCTCTGAGGCGGTACGTGGATAGCTGTGAGCAAGGTATTTCAGCCTTGCTAAGTCTCCAAGCACTTACTAATTGAGCAATTCAGATGACGCCAGAGTTAAGGACCCGCTTGAAGTACCTTCAGCACTATGCAAGGACGACTTCCCGGATGAGTTCGCGAAACTGCCGTTCATTGACAGTTCGTATCTAGGCCTATTAATGACAAAGGCCTCAAGAAAGCAAATAACATTAACCATCTTGCACGACGCAAGCTGCTTGTTGGATACACACACGTTAATTATGAGGTTAAGATGTATGCTTACTTCAATACGTACGGATACTCAAACGCTGATTCACTTGATCCAACGGTAAACGACAGGCACACAACGATCACTCCAGGTATATTTATTATCCAGCGGAGAACGGACAATCACAGTATGGAGCTTCCTTCCTGAACTCAGATGCCATCACCAGTTATTCTCCTTCTTTATAAAGTACTGTTTCTTCACCAAACGCCTTGTCATCATGGCTGAAAACCTGTCATGTTCGAGGAAGTTTGAACATCTACCAAGACATATGCATCGAACAAGCCGTACAACAGATATAAGAACATACGGAAGCGCACCAAATACGAGGGCATAGGTAGCGAGAAAGAGGCTACTGAAGCATTAGCAGCTTAACTGAAGGACCGCATAGCAGGGTTTATTTCTCGCGATGTGCCTTCGAATACGACACCAACTCTTACCAAGGTCAAAAAGCCCAATTTGAATACCCTTAGCCCCAGGGTCGACAAAGCTAGCGAACGTTGCAAAACGACCAGCATCTTTAGTGGTCGGCGAACTTCAAGAGAAGAAAAGGCCCAATACAAGTAGAGTGTGACCGAGCTTCGCAGTAACCCGGAGGGGGAAAGAAGATGCACGGCGAGACCGAGAGAAGGCTAAAGGAGTACCAAACTTGGATGGATTTGAGGGTGAAGAAAGCCGGCGAGCTCTACATGGATCACAAGGATATGATTCATCTATTTTGTGCAGAAGGACAACCACTGAGTCGGTAAAAGGGAGATCCCTGAAGACTTTAATGTGGTGGGGAAGTTTGCAACAACACGTCATGAGTTTTTGTGGAGCAGTATTGAACAGAGTACGACACCCACGTGAAATTAATAAAACGACCGCTAGCCACCACTAACTGATTTCTTTTCGAGCTTTATCTTGCAAGGTAAAATTCTCTATCGTTGCCTCACAAAGTCCCGTTCACGATGCGATCTGATATCTTCGATGTAAATGCACTGATGGTAGGTAGACCTATCACGTACGTGACGTCATTGGTCACGCTTGCCATGCCACTTCGCGAACATTAAAGTCCGTGAAGATACAAACCCACACATCTTTCTCGCTCCGTGTTTTTCAGTCTTCAACATATTCACGATATTGAAGTACTTGAGATATCTCAATCCTATGCAGCGCGCCCCATATGCTCCGCACCTCCCAACCTGAATCATCCCGAGAATCATCCCGCACGATGACGTACCCGGATGTCGAAAACGCAAGCGATGAACGAACACCTATGCTTGGTGGGAGTGCAAATGCAGAAGATGTAAAGGCCACAGCTAAATCGAAGATGTTCAGCTTCCTACACTTTTTTGGCGGCGGCATCTACGCGCCGGACTCTTCGACGTATGACCCGATCAACATATTACTGAATGCAGAAGATGCCAAAGAGCGGGACCACCTGACAGAGAAATGGAGGGATAACAGACTGAATGAGCTTGGCTTTGTTGGTGTTGTGGTATGTTTTTTGACGCACTCATTGGCTCTGTCCACCAAATAATGCCGAGTGCGGAAGGGCGCGTGATAATGACTGAGTTGGAGTCGCCATCAGGAGATTGAATATATGATGATGCATTTCACTAAAACTTGGACAGGCTGCCTTATTGGCCGGAGTTCTGACCTCGACTGGAAGTTGGCCAGACATCTTGCCCAACGACCAGCAATCGCCGTGGCCCATCCGAACGAGCTGGTACTGCGGGATCATATTGTCATTGTTCAGTATTCTTACAGCTGCTGACCAATCTGTACGATTATATCGCATCTCCTCACATCGTGACGGGCTCAAGAAGATCAGAGAGCTCCTCGCAAAATCCAACCTGAGCAAATCAGGGAGACGGAGACCAAGCACAGCTCAAGTATACACCTGGCAGATGCCCGTCATGTTTCTTACTGCCGCCACTGTCGCAATGATTGTTGGCATGTTCCTCCATGTATGGTCTGCGACTAGACACCTAGAACATGAACAATGGTGGAGTGACGACTCGAAGGTATGCTTGAAACTGCAATCTCTGAGCGTGCTTGTACTGAAGTATCCAGGTCGCGACTACCTTCACCGTGGTTGCAGTCTTCTCGATATTTACATTCTTTGCCGGGCAGGTTACGCTTTATACCTTTCCCAACGATACAGAGCAGTGAGCAACATGATGGTACTCAATCCTATGGTGCGGCTAAGCGCGAAGCTTGTTCGCGGTCAGCTTATGTTACGTACCTCTTATTTCCTCCTCCTCGCCTCATACTTCGTAGCCTACGGGGAGTGTTTTTCCCATTCGCTGTAGACGTAGGTTAAAATTATCTCCATAATTAATCTTCAACTACTGGAACTCATGTCGAGGAGTGACAATACCGCAGAACTCGTACGTTAGAGACGTAAGTAGTCATCCACTCACTTCGGTGTATAGTAACCAAGACATCGCATTGGAAGACTAAGTACCCGTGGAACGTTGCCTTGGTGCGCAACTTCAATATGCTCTACTATCGATTCAATCCCTGTTCACTATACTATTTATAATTTTCTAGGCTCAAAATCTACAGCGTTCCTCTCCGAGTAGTAGCGGTCATTTCGCAGACTCACCAAACACGTTGACGAGGGTTGAGCTGTTCATCTCCCATCGACCAGATTCGCATGAATTCTGCCTTTCGGGTTTCCGGCTTTATTCTCCTTCGGGATTCTAGCGGTGCCAAAGTATATTTTTATTTTTATAGCTAATCATTACGCCCTTTTAGGGGTTTTACTATGCCAGAAGTGTCAGCATCTTATCCCTCTTTCGCTGAAAGATTTTGAATACTACGATACGACTATTTTTATTGAGGCGTGTCAGCCAGTACGACGTACTCAAACGCATTGCCAAATACTCTGTCTCTATCGACCTCTGCTATCTTGCGCGGGCCTCGAAATCATGCTGGGAGTTAACCCTTGCGATCAACCAGCGATGGATCAACCTGAGTTCCGAGTCTCATTGCTGCGGCTGGGGGGTCGCACATCGGTATGAGAAGATCAAACATGTTGCGGACAAGTCCTGCTCAAACGCTCCACGCAACAGCGACGGGAATACAGAGACCTGGTTATGTGTGGTGTCGGAGGTCTTGTTGTGCTTTCTGTAGTCCGTATCCCTTATCGTGTCTCCAATACGTAGTGTTTCTGAACTCTACAATAATACGACACTAAGTTTTGCGGCCTAGTCCAACTGTAAAGAAACTCCTTATCTAGGTTCGATTCTTGGAAGGGTAGAACAAGCGAAGTCGATGGTAGTACTCTGGCAAGTGACATCATGCAATATGTATAGATGAAATCCAATTTGGGGATGATCCAAGCGAGCCCTAGACCAATTATATTGAGTGGCATGTGGCACGGTTTGATAGTAATGCTTTCCTGAATGAGCACACGAGTAGACCTTAATAGTCATTTCAGGCATGGTATTGGTCGATGCATCGAGATACGAGATACGGTCATTATATTAGGCCTTGCGATATTGAGAGTTCGTGTTCGACCTTTCAATGACGGCGTAAAAGGGCAGACAGATGAATCAGGTTATGCATGAGAAGACTCTCTGAGATATATAATTCAGGAGATGGTCACTGTAATATGAAATTAGTGAAGTGACCAGTCTGCGCACACTTACCAAACGCCAAACATCCCCCTACGAGAGCTTCGCAAGCCCCGATACTTCTCTCCTGTCAACCACCAACCAAAGACACCTCTTTGATCAAACCTATCGGTCTACGACACCGGCAATGAAACTCTTTATCGTCTCCGCACTTCTCGCTATCGCTCTCGCTGCTCCAAAGGATCCATACCCCGCTCCTTGTGGTCGGTCTGACCCATCCGGTATTTGTTCCACGAAGACGAAGTGCTACGATTTGGGCGGGTTTTGGGTCCAACGCGACTGTACCTTTTACAACGTCCTTGACATTGGGTGTTGCTATTCGATTCCCGAAGAAAAGTGAGGAGTCCTGGAAAGATGGAGTGTTGAACATGTTGAGGGCACGAATAGGGTATTGGCTAAGACTTGACAAGGTAGCAAATACAAAGAGTTCAAGCTTGTTCGGAATAGTGACGCTTGTTAAAATTCGCATGTGATGCTGCTGATGGAAGATGAAGATCTGCCAATCTGACATTTGCATACGCGCAGGAGGACTCGACTATTTTTGTGGGCTCGGAATACCCGCAGCATTGAGAAGAACATCAATGCCGAATGCGACAGAATGAGATTGACACGGTGCCTTGATGAGTTCCGTTGAGTTTGGGATGAAAAAAGAGGCCGAGGTCCAATGCTTAGTCACTAAAGTCTTGGCAATACTCGTGACCTTTCGGAAACATCTCCGGCTTGACAATTTTCGACTCACCCCCATCAAACGACTTTCCATCTTTTCGTCGCCTTACACCTGCTGCTCGTGCCGCCGATGAGCTTGTAACCTCTTCGGCTATCGTTCGACTAAGAAGCCGACGTTTCTTCCGTCTGACCGTCATTACGAGGCGTCTCCCGAACCTGCCCGAAAATTTTCTTCCACCACCTGACACATACTCAAAATCTTCATCACAACTATGGATCCCGATCTGAAAAGCGCAGGAAGCGCTTTACTGGAGGCGTGCTGAACGCTTGGAACTGAAAGCTACAACACACACTTTTAAGTATGTATTGATTTCCTATTGATCTTTGCGTTTTTGCGCTCGGCTGCACCTCCAACTTCACCCGATGAAGCTTATAGGAGTAGAAGCGTATGCTTTACGCTCCATATCTTCCCGCATTTATTTTGTTCGGTGACCCTTCCTTCACCTCGACCTCACCATACACGGCCCTGATGCTATGCCGGACGCGGCTATACCATATCTGGACTTGCACTTCATGGCCTCTCGAACTACGATCATCATCTCGAAGTAGCGCTTGTAGCTCTTGACTTCGTCTTCTAATCGTTTCTCGTTTCTCTGCTAAGCACTTGTTCGTTTTGCACAGGCGCAGCGGCTCTGGGTAGCCCGAGCCCAAAAAGCGCCACGGGCACGTGCCTCGACTTCTCTTTCCATCTTGCGCATCATTCAGCAACCTCACTCTTGACACCATGAGTCCACATACAATGAAGAGGAAGGCATCGCAAGAGCTAGTCTGCGCTCACGCTCAGAAGCAGAAGGTCAACAAGGACGACCCAGATACAAACAACAAATCATGTCGCCTGATACGAGTCCTCGCTCAATACGGGCTGCTTGTCGTCATAGCATCGAATCTCTATCCCCAGGATCTGTATGCCCTTGCAGCGACCTCCAAGTCGACGTACAAAGCCATCTTCTCCAGTAAAGAGAGCCGCACCAACCTGCTCAGCAAAATGCAATGCGCAGGCCTAGGCGTCGCAATCCGGAATGCGCTGCATAAAAAGTCCGTCTACTTCGATCAATATAATTGTACCGAATTTATTCAGTGCGGCGCCAGAGACACCACGGGAAGCATCGAAAGCAGACCGTGCTCCAGCTGTGCACGCATGACCTGCAACGAGTGCCGTATACACTGTGTGTACGGCAGTATTGAGCAACAGCCCGACGAACCCGACGATCTTTCGGAGTTTAGTGGCTTTGCATTGCTCTCTGCGCCCGAGATGAGGGTGCTGACACCTGCGCATATGCCGACTGACAAGGTCGATTCTGTCATCGGTGATCCAGGCAGTAACGCGATTGTACGTTAACTCCCCAGTAGAAACTACGTCCAGCATGGAGATCTACGTCCTCGGTCTTATCTTCTGACACGAAACGCACTGGAATCCCTCTGGACGAGCTTTGCTGACTTTGGATCCCTTGCCTAGATGCCTACGATGCCCTATCATGATCAAGGCTTCCTCGATACTCCTCTCGAGAGCAATAGAGCTGCAAAAATCCAATCTGTGGATTCCATCCTTGATTTTGATCTGGGCCTGGGTCAATTGAGCCTTTCGACCACATCCGCCGAACCTCATCCATCCCCTGTTACGCAAGCCTTTTGGGATGTCAGCGAAGGGCGCAAAAGGTGGACATGCCTGCACTGCACAGTTCGGTCACCACCATGTCATTGTACATTGCGGAAGCAGTTCTTGGATCGCTGGCTTTGCCTACCCTGCTATCAGGACGAACAACGCCGCTTTAAGGGTTCAGAAAACATGGTCAACGCCTGTCACAACTGTAATAACAGACTTATCCCTACCATGACCCCAAATTCGTTCTGCCTATGGTGCAAAGGTATAATCAAAGACACGACGAGGGAATGGAGCTACACCCCAAGGTCCGCTCTGTAATCTCGCGGATAAGTACGAATATCCTTCTCTCGAGCATCTTTGGAGTTCAATTCGGAGTTTCTATTTTCCCCTGTCCAGCCGTGTATCAAAAGCCCCGGTACGCTTCCCATCCTTTCGAGGGGAGGTTTCTAATACTCTCACCCTAATCCTGTGAAACTATACGTGTCGGTCTACTTCACCTCAACTCCATGTAATACTACTTCTGTACACAATTGTATCCCTTCAGCTTCCACTTGTACACATTTTCCGGGTGGAATTGACTTCATTGTTTCCTCTACAGTTATTTGCCAAAAGCCTGGATATACAAATTACGGATTTCTCAAGTTCGCGGATCAAATTAATCAACATCATTACATCTTCATCCCAATCACTCCAGGGATTCATTCTCATGGAACACCAACGCCCGGACTTCAATACTCTCACGACCCTCCTTGTCCTCGGTCCCAGGGATGGCGAACGCAGTGTGGGGAACGCGTCTCGCCCTACCATCAAGCTTCGAGTCAAAGCACTTGATGAACAACACCTCCTCAGGAGTAAGCCCAGACTTGTAGTACCACCTGTTCGATATCAGTATTCGCACCTCGACCACTCCGTAACAACCAATCGGGACTTACTTGTGCTTCGGATCATACTTCACGGCCAACGTCTCGCCCTTCCGATTGGGGTAAATGAGCGGAGTCACAACAAGACTATCATCGCTAACACTGTTCGCCTCCGCAACAGCCAATGGGTCCCGTTGGACTGTCTTGATTGGTCGCCATACATTGATGATTTGAATGCGGCTCTTTAGCAACTTCTCCGCCTCCTCGGGTAAATGATGCGGAACGCGACTCAGGGCGGCGCTATACGATTGATCGATATGCACGCGCTGGACAGGGCCGCGGAGCTGGCGGCTGACCGATGGGTTGGCGGATGTCTCTGGGGGCTGACGACGGATCGTATGATCGAAGATGAAGATCTTTGAAGCGCCAGTCCTTTTCATCGTCAGTATTACATCGCTGTACATACGCCCTTGGCATATGACGGGAAAACCTACGCATCCTTCAGCAACTGTTCAGTCTCTGGATAATACACGCGTTTGACCTCCTCGTCGTCTATGAAAGCTTTCTCTGCACTCGTATGCTTGTAGAACTGGAAACCGTTCCCGTCGAGGGTGAACTTTTCTTCCTGGCCTCTTACATCGTGGACTGTAGCTGGATGTTCTTCAGAGGGCCGGATGTAGGTTTCGGGTCTGTCGGTGTAGGTAGGTGCTGGTGGTGAGCCGTCGGCGTTGGGTTTGAAGTAGTGGAGAGTTGTTTCAACGTCTTGGGGCTTGGCGGGTGGTGCAGCGGAAGTGGCTGTGGTAGTGGGGTTGAGGGACTGCTGCGGGCTGAATGAGGGGGTTGATTGGGGCTGTTGGACTGCTGCTGTCGCCATGTTGGATACCACGGATCTAATATCAAAATTTCGAGCGTGGAGATAAGCTAATGCGAAAGTATAGTCAAATGCAATATTTGCGTATGGGATTATGAGTTACCCTCCCATGACTTTTCCCCTTTCTTTATATTCGTCGCCGGTCTGACGTTGCACCATCCCATTGATATGTAAGCTCCCTCGGCGTTCAGAGTTTCCCCGCAAGCACGCCATCTTTGCGCCAATCCAGTCATCGATTTCAAAGCCCAGCGATGGCCCGCTGTTCGTCCGCTTGTTTAGCACCTGTGCCGCTGTGGAGGCGATTGGTTCACATCATGTTTCACTTATGAAAGACGTTATAGACGCATATCAGACGACGTCGTGGTGTGCTGATAAATGCAGCGTGCTGGCGTGTTTCGCGTACGTGTAACGCTCTGGATTAGTTGGGTTGGGGAATGGTGCGGAGTGAAATGGATTAGACTGCGAGATGTCAGAATTATCTTCTAATCAATACTAACACTGCAGCTTTGATGAGATGATATGAGATGAGTGGGGTGAGGTGAGGGTGTCAGATAGGATGCAGATGTATGACGTCTATATATGCGTCTATTATGCAATATGGTAAGACCAAACCCGCGAGCCTCCGAGTATGCAAAGCCCCGACGAACTCAATGCTCATCTTGGAACATGAACAAGAGTTGTAACAGTCGTTCCATCGTCTAGGACACTCGCCTCTTCTTCCAAACGATACCCCTTCCATCTCGGGATCAATACCGTCCAGACATACCAATAAACTAGTCCGAACACAATGCTACGCTCATTAGTTCAATACTCCAGAGCAATAATCAAGGTGGCACTTACACGCTTATCCCCACCACCGCATAGGTTGCATACCAAATCCCTCCCGTTTCAGTCCCTTCTCTCGGCGGGAAAAACGGAGCCGCTAGGAGAGCAAAACCGAGTACAATTTTGACGATGACTGCTGTTTTCCATGCTTTGAATGGGCGCTTGAGATCAGGACGTTTGTAGCGTAGATATAAGAGACCGATGGATACTGCAAGGCCGAAAATCGTTCCGGGATAGCCTTCAACTTCTAGGATGAAAGAATAGACGTCCTTGGATGGCGGTAGTACAATGACGAGTAATGAAGGGATGTAGTGCACGATGAGACCACCCATGGGAGCGTTGAAAGGTTTCGAAGAAGCGAGAATCTTAGAGTAGGGGAGGAAGCCTTGTCGAGCGATTTCTTGGTTTAGTCGAGCCTTTACTCGTTAGCTTTGGGACTCGATTGAGACAGGGTATCTTACCAACGCAAAAGTGACAACCATGACATTCCCCGCACCCGAAAGCGCCACCGCCAAAGGCAATATCGTCTTCCCCAGCCTGGGACCAAAACTCCGCTCAAAGAAAAGCGCTGAGATCAGCTCTCGACTTTCCCTGATCTCGTCCAAGGGTACTACGATGAAGTACGCGACGTTGACCAACAGGTACAAGATACACGCCGTGACTAACGCAGTAATCGACACCGATTTGAGCGTCCGAACCGGATTCTTGACTTCGTTGAGCACATTGTTAATGTTGTTGAGCCCGGCATACGAGTAGAAAACCTTAAACAACGCGGTCGAAATAACACCCCAACTCCACTCGGTGTCTTTCCACAGATCCCCGCTTTTCGGGAAATGGCTTTTTGTGTTTCCCGCTGCATCTCTAGGTTTGAAAACCACGACGAAGAGACCAGCGAAGGCCATAAAGACGACGAGCCCGACCTTGATCCATCCCAGGAAGTTCTGCACACGAATCCCCGTCCTCCGAAAACATCCGTGAACGATAGTGATAGCGGTCAAGAGACCAACAGCAAGCCCCGTCCTCCACCCATCCGACGCCTCAACCCCAAAAGCAAAAAGCGTATATTGTGCAAAAACAATACAATTACTCGCCGTGAAGCCCAGCAACACGGCCTGCACCGCCACCAGCGTACTCGCTAAAAACCGCGGCCGCCGGTACGTAAACTCCAAATACACCTTCTCACCCCCGGACCTCGGCAGCATACTACCATACTCCAGCGACACGGCGAGGCCGCAGGCAGCAATGATGGCGCCGACGACCCATAAAGTGAGACTGAGACCCACGCTGCCGACAGACTTGACGATGACGCCGGGAGTCGCGAAGATGCCGCTGCCGATTACGCGGGAGATGACGAGGATGTACGCGCTGGGCCAGCTTATTGTGCGGCCTAGGATTGAGGTTTCGGGGAGGACGTCGGCTTCGATGGAGCGGGAGAGGGTAGGGGGAATAGTGCCGTAGGAGGCCTCGTCGTCGGTTTCGAGGAGCGTTTTGGAGAGGGAGCTTAGTGTTGGGGACGGGGAGTGGGCGAGGAGTGGACGGGCATCTTCGGTGTCGTTGGACATTCCGGTGGGGTTTGTGCAGTGGTCGTAAAAGGAGGGGTCTTGATTCATCTCGTCTTGAGTCTTTCCCAGGGCATAAATATCTCAAGGCGTAGATGGAAGAACGGGATTAATAGACTCGGCGACTTCGTGCGCTGTAGTCTCCATAGCGAAGGTAGTAGGCATGGTCGGACGAGGTTCGATGGGAGGTGACAATTGTCAGCAGGTGGCATCATCTGGGGATGCGATGATGCGGGCTTGGGGCCCTGATAACAGTGAGACTGACGCGTTGGCTTGCATGGTGGTGATTGGTGCGTGGATGCGGCTGTGACGCTTTTAGGGCAGCACGCCATTCTTAGCTTCGTTGACGCGGTGATCTGCACTACGGATGTGGAGGGAATGCGGGAGATAGGCTTAGGTACTGGGAATAATCGAAGACCCATGGGAATGGCAAGGATGGGATGTAAATCGGACTAGAAAGCGCATGAATGTCATTTCAGTCTTTGCTAGCATACTGTGTAGGGTGAATACATCGAGTCACGTGATATTCACGCCGATGACGCTTATATCCGGATGAGCACGTCTACCTTGCCAAAGTTCCTAATCTACGCAATGATTCAGATCTTTTTCATCTTTTATATTTTCCTACGAGTTATTTCTTTACAGTCGATGACGAGTACTGAGACTAGCATGAGGAGGGAGTGAGATTTCCACCTGCCAGCTCCGGAAAAGAACTCCCTCAAAATGAGCCCTCCTTCAACGTACACTCCTCAAAGACTTCCAAACCTTCTCAGTGAGACGGGGTGCTCACTTCAAGAAAACAATAGATTGACGAACAACTCCGAACCCTCCCAACCGCTTGCCGGGTATTTCCCACCATGACATTGATGCTTAAAGGCTTCCACCCAGAATTTCCAAGTCCAGATCCACGTAAATCACTAACCAACCTGAAGCACAAAGGATTCAACACCACCGTCCAACCTGTAAACCCCAGCCCTCAGAGCCCCAACATCACCCCCCTCGCACCCGGCTCCAAAACTACCGCCATACCACCAACGTCACCCCACCCTCCCAACTTCGTCACCGGCGACACTTTCCACTCCTGCCGCTCATCCTCCTCCGAACTCGACAACTCTAGCAGCTTCCGCGGCGCCGAAACCGCAAGACCCAGCGTCCCGAGTTTCTCTTGCAGGATATTCATGACTGCAGGGTTGCCGCCTCGAAAGGAAGAGAGGAGTGTCGAGAGGGAATGGATGAGGTCTCTGGGACCGATGCCGAAGTGCGAGGTTTGGTTGAGGGAAGGAACGCATATCATTACGTCGGCGAGGGAGTTTGCTATGTCAGAGAGTTTGGACTCCTGGGGTGGTGTCAGTTGTGGAGGAGGGTTGGAAGGGAGAGCGTGATGGCATATTGAGGAGGGTTTGATGCTGATGTTGCTGCTTCTTGTGCCTAGGGAGAATAAAGGAATGCATATCTTACCATTCCCGGCCCATGAGCTTCCAAGCTTTCTCTTGGCAGAGTTCTTAAAAAGCTCAATGTACTATGCGCCACCGTGTTCGGAAACCCAAACGAGAACTCATTATCCACAGTCGTTGATCGCAGATTCGTCACATTCAAAGCGTGTTGCCAGAGGAAAATGCGCATCCATTGTTGCGTCATGGAGATATCTGCTCTTTGAAGCTCATTATCTAATGCAAGAGAGGGGGATTCGTCGCTGAGTTGTTGTTGAGCGAGGGTCAAGGCGCTGCGGGCTGATGAGGGGTCGGCGGTGATTGTCGCATCTAGGATGTTGAAGAGGCGACACAGTTGGACGAAGGCAGGGGTTATAGTGCCGTCGTTTAGATTTTCTAGGGGTGGGAGGTCTGGAGATCGTTTGAGCATGGTTGGTACATCGTGCTGGATTGAATGAGCTCTAGGTACAAATCAGCAGATACCCATTGCCACTCTGGAGTTGAGGAATATACCTTTCCGTGATGAAAAGAAGCCAGTAAACCCTCAAATGATGCTGTCGTTGGCCCTCGTCCATACCCAAATAGTATCCTGGCTTATGAAGACCAATAATATGCGCTTTCGTAATTGCTTCGCCTAGCAAGACCGTCGAAGCGGACATACGCCCCGTGTCAGCAGAGTATACGTGCAGGAAGAATGTGCTCAGTAGCGACCATATCGTGATATTCTCCATATGATCCGACATCTTCCTAGCTGTTTTTGCTTCGCTCTCGAACAAAGCGCTCGAGACTCTAAAGTGGCCCTCCACGGGACTACCAGGTTCGGCGTCGATCTGGAACTGGCTGATAGCTGCAGCACATATAGCGGTCGCCAATCCATATGCTTCCATGTCATCGGGGTGTGTTAAAAGGCGAGCAAGCAGCATCTCAGTGTCGACAACAGGCCATATCGAATATCCGCGTGCTTGATAGATTTCCAGATAATATGAAATCGAAGCCGTCGCAACCCTCTGCGGCTCTTCCCTCACACATGGAAACATGGGATTAAACATGTCTGGCCAGCTCAATCCATTCAAACTCCCTCCACTCGTGGGAGGCAGCGTATCCAGCAGCGGAAAGTCAATCGTACTCGGGCTCCCATCGTCGAGACTTGTATCACTTTCGCTGCCTGTTCCATGCTGGAGCTCGCTTCGACTACGTTCCTGCAGTCTTCTGATTGCCGTCTCAGTCGTGCGTCGAGGCCCCTTGGGTCCGGACTTTCCATGCGTTTTGAGATACGTGCATTCCCAATTCGCAGCTGAACAGCGCGAACATGGTTGAAAGCCGTCGCATCGCACTTTTCGCACCGAACATGGGTCGCAGGCTTTTCGTGTGCCTTTCCGTGGCGCCATGGACTTCATGTGATAGATGCAAGGTTTGGTGAACGGCACCCGGTCCTTCGACGCGTGTTAGGAGATCGACATCGCGAAACGCTGGCAACAGAATCCACTATAGGCGACACAGTAACTCAATGGCAACGCTTGAGCGCAAAACGAAAACAATCTGCAAGGGAAACAAAAAGCAGCAAGAAAGGAGGGTCAAAGAAGCATGACGTTGGGAAAGGCGGAGAGGAAAAGGTGGGGATGCGGCTTCATCTCGGCCAGTCTTTACCTGATCGAGCATGGCCACGCCACCCAATCAGACCACCACTTTAAGGTTGCGAGATTGTTCGCTTGTGGCGTTTTGTGTCGGAATGGGATGAGTTGGTGATTGGGTGAATGACCGGATCACGTGAGTGAATCTCTCCCGAGGTCCCGAGGCCGCAAGGCGTCAATCAAGAAAGTCTTGAACACCAATCGCAAACACAGGAGCAGTGCAGAAGATAGAATGATATTTGTACCTAAAATAGATTAGAGCAGAAAAGCAGTCGCTTACCAAAGCACCTAGGTACAGCTCAGTAAACAGAGATGATAACAAGAACTTTGAAACTCTACAAAGCGCAAACAAGACGCTAACAGCCTTCCCAATAATGCACACGTGCCCTCACCTCTTGTCATAAGTGCCCTTAATCTACCCCACCTCAAGGGTAAGTAGTTGATGCTTGGGATCCTAGTATTTAAGATTTCAAATATCTTATAATGTAGCTATTGGATTAAGATATGCGCCCAGCAGCGCTCCACAACACCCCATCCGCAGGAGACAGTAGTGGATACAATACCTCCAGCCTTCACTAGAACTCACCATATCACAGACGTTTGAATTAAAGAAGAAAAAATCAGTACACGGAAAGTTTTTTCCGCACGAAGCCGTTTGTTTTCCAATAACGCTTACCTCCGCCAAAAAAAACCTTAACTCCACAATACTATAGGTACCTACCACCACCAGCCACCAGCTTGGCCGGTATCGCCACGGAAGGCAAAGGACTCTAGGTCACAAGCGCAGATTCCAAACCACAGATTCGCCGCTATATCGCAGTCTCAAAGAGGCGGACGGGGTTCAGGACTTTAGGAGATAAGAGGAAAAAGACGCCGCACTTACTGCAGATAACTTCCCCGCGGCCAACACAGAGGCTGGAGAGGGGAGTGGGAAGAGCGAAGAGTGAAGCGGGAGTGGCGCAGGGGATATCGTATATCATATACCCTCGCTGATGCTGTAGTAGGCTGCAGGGAGATGAAAGAGAGCGGGTGGATACTTTTGCTCAGACGTGGGTCGCTGCTAGATAGAGAGTATGCAAGTGTTACACGCACAGGCGGAATTGGGCGATTCGCTTTCGAGAGTGCAATGGGACATAGCTTACATGTTTCGATAATTTTTTCCGATGGCAGAGGGCAGCCGCCAGGCCGTCAACTTGGACTGTTCAGAGCAGTTCTGCCTATACCTCAACGGCTATATGGCATGAAAAACAGAAAAACACCGCCGAGCAAATACTCCTCCCCATCACTCAACCTCCCACTCCCATCTTCTTTTCCACCCACGCCCCTAGAATCCCATCCCCATCTCCACGCCGTCCTCACCTACCCAAAATGCGCCCTCCTCGCCCTCCTAGCCATCTCCTCCTCCTTCTCCTTCCTCCTCTGCCTCTCCCACTCCCGCCGCCTCCTCAATTCCTCCTCACGCTGCTTCAGCATCTCACTCTCCTTATTTCTCCTCAACTCCCGCTCTTTCTCCCTAGCCTTGTGCCTCTCGTCCCGCTCGACCCGTCCCGTGATCTTCTTCTCAAAGACTTCCGGGGGGATGCGCCGATCCGTCTTATCCCAGAACCTGTCCGACACGCGAGCCCAGGTACCATGACTGTCGTCCCTCAGAAGCGTGGCGATGAGCTTGAGATCGCTCTGCGAGAAGGTGCTGTCGGGCGAGATTGTGTATTCAACGCCACGGTTGTTTGGATTGCGAGGGGGGGAGTTTTTCCGCGAGGTTCGGGAGCCGGCGACGGAGGCGGGCTTGGCTGCGGTCCAGGTAAATGCTCCTGTGTTGCCTCCACCGTGGTTGGACTTGTTGCTCTTGTTGTTGTCGTTTGGCCAGCCAGTGTTCCAAGGGGAATTGTTCTTGTTCGACCCCGCCTTCGATCCTGGCTTTTGCTCTCCGTCGTTGTTGTTGGTCTTGGTCCAATCGACATCACCCCAATTCGTCTGTCCCGTATCTGCAGCGGTGTCGTTGTTACCCCAGGTATTTTCCGCCCAGGGGGTAGTAGCATCACCGGCATTATCGCCTCCACCCGCATCGTCATCTTTCTTGCTGGCATTGTCGTCGCCGCCAAAGTCGAAACCGCCGAGGAAACCACCATCATCTCCACCTCCTGTGTCCCCACCACCATCATTTCCCCAAGGTCCACTATCCCATTTACTATCCCCACCATTGTTGTTGTTGCTCTCTTCGTTCTTCTTGTCCTTCTTGCCTCCTTTCTCTTTCTTCCCCTTTCCACGGCCTTTGCCACCATCTCCGCCGTCTCCGGCTTTCCCTGCAGCAGCTTGCGCCTTCTTCATCCTACCGAAGCGATCTTTGCACTGATGTTTGGCCATGCCAACCTCTTTGGCAACGTCGTCCCAAGGAAGGCTGTCGTTGTTGCTCTTCAGCTTCCAAAGCTTCTCGTCCTGCTCTTTGGTAAATCCGTGCGGATTCGGAATGCCGCTGGTATCGATGGCGCCGGCGGAGTCATCCGCATTGCCGGCATCGTTCGCTTTGCTAGAGGGCTTTTCGTTGTTGGTCTCATTCCCTCCCGAATCTCCGACGCCAGCCCAAGGGTTGGAATTGTCGCCCTGATTGTTGTCTGCATTGCCGGTATCGTTGTTGCCCCAAGAGGTGTCGTTCTGGTCCCAGGCATTGGTTTGGCCACCAGTCGCGTTCGCGTCTCCGGTGTCTTTGCTGTTCCAGGCCTCGTTACCGCCCGAATTCCATCCACCAGCAGCGCCACCGTCGTCCTTTTTATCCCCAGTGTTGCCTGCACCTGCCCAATCTCCACCGCCCCAGTTGCCAGTATCGCCGGCCCCAGGCGCATTTCCAGTGCCATTAGCAGGGGCCCAAGTATCACCACCAGCATCCCAAGCTTGAACGGCAGGCGCATGAGACGTGCTTTCCTTTTTCGAACCCTGCGAAGTAGCCTTTGCAACGTTATCTTGGGTGAGTTTTGCTCGGGCGCGAGGTTTGCCTTTGCCAGTGAGCGCTCCCTTGCGGCCATCGCTGGCAGCCCACTCGAGAATCGCACCCGGTTCTTGTGCCTGCAGTATGTTAATGAGTCGGCCAAGTCAATATAGGTTCAATTACGCACCACTTTAGCGTATTGGCTGGGCTTTGGTGGATTCGGCGGCGTGCCGTTGCGCGGCTTGTATGGCTTGTTGGATAAGCCTAGGAAATATGACATGGATGGACGGTGCTCGTCCGGATTGAACTTGGTCCACGACATGATGACGAGTCGCGCGACCGTACCACCTACGTGAGGATTGAAGCTTGATAGATCAATGGAGATCGAAGTCGCAGAGCTGAAAGGAGGAATTCGTTTGGACGAAGTAATTGGAATTGAGTGCTGGGATCTGACAGGTCTGGCAGAAGATGGATATTGGTGAGAGCGTTTGTGACCTACGTAGGAAGGTGCGAGTGAGAGTGAGTTAGAACGGTCCTCTTGGCACGTAACGTTTGCAAACGGGCGGTAACGTGTCGGAGAGCATTGTGGTGCAGCAAAAACGGTGAAAGAGGGGGATAGACCAATGAAAGGGAAGAGAAGAGACGATAACACAGTGAAGAAGATGAGTCTGTGAAGAAATACGCAGGGTAGAACTCGGTGAGTCTTGTCAATCGTGGAATATGAAATATTGAATAGATTGTAATCCTAAGAAGAGGTTAAATACGATTCTACAAAGGTAGGAATTGAGCTCATCTATATAGTCGCAGTGCTCGACATGCCTAGGTCGAGCGCTCGACTTGGCGTCTCGAGCGTTCACGTGACATGACATGGTCAACGAGAATACAAACCCGCACTGATTGAGATTCCAGGAGGTGCCTTTTAAGGCAATGTAACAGTGTCTTTGAATCTTCATGCTGGCGCGTAATCTGCCTGTTATTACTTTTAGGTACCATGCATGCACCTTGATGTGCCGAGTGTTGCAGTGACGGGCTCTTATGCAGGTCCAACCCCGAGTCCACAGTAATGCATACGGCGTTCTCTTGCTCTTTCCAAGTGCGATGCTTTCAACCGAAATTATGGGGTGGGGATGATGGAATTGGATGGGGAGGATGGGTGAAAGTGACTGTTCAAGGCGAGTCCGGATGAAGTTCCTCGGCGGCGGACAAACATTTAACCGCGCTCCGCATTTCTCCAGCTGTCATCAATGATCGCCGACCCTTGAAGCCCGCAACACTTGACTTGACAAGCACCACACCCTCAATTGCCATGCTGGTCCCGACTTTCGGCCTGCTCGCCGCAGCGAGCGGCTTCTTCTCCCTCGCCGCCGCCCACAACATCCAGATGAAGGCCTACATGCGTGAATGTTTCCACGAAATGCTCCACCGGGACGACAAGATGACGGTTACCTACCAGGTCGGCGACAGGGAATTTGGCGGAAGCGGCAACCTCGAGATTGACTTTTGGGTATGAGAATTACAATTGATAGGAGGTTGAAATGCTAGGACTAATTGGTGGTTAGATTGAGACTCCCAGCCGCAACTACCAAATCCACGAACGCGGCCAATCCTCGGGTGACCATTCTTTCACGGCTCAAGAAGACGGCAAATACACATACTGCTTCAACAACGAGCACTGGGGCGCCAACACCAAGGAGGTCTCGTTCAACGTGCACGGCATTGTCTACGTCCCCGAGTCGGAAGCACCGCAGGATCCGCTGGAGAAGGAAGGTGAGTGACGTGCACGTATGGGAAGAGTGATGCTGATAGAGTATTAGTTCGACAACTTTCGGAGCTGGTCGAGCAGGTCAAGGACGAGCAGGGCTACATAGTCGTTCGGGAGCGCATGCACAGGAACACGGCCGAGAGCACCAACTCGCGCGTCAAGTGGTGGAGCATCTTCCAGCTTATTGTTCTAGGTGGCGAGGGCATCTTCCAGGTCTGGTGGTTGAAGAGGTTCTTTGAGGTAAGGATTGGCCCCAGAAGCGTACTCTATGTTGGTTCTAACGTTTCTCATAGGTCAAGCGTGTCGTATAGGTTTATATCGTGATGTATTTATTTTTTAAGAGCGACACAGCTTGAACGTTTCATGCTGCAATTCAGACAGTGAGAGTTGGGGATCGTCACCATTAGAGCCAACTGCTGCAGGTATTCAGCCGGGAGGGAGTCTACGGAGTCTTGATGTAGGAATATGCAAAGAGATATGCTACTAGTGCTGTTCCTATATATGAACAGGCTTTCCGATCGTTGGGATACTTGCTGATCACGCCACATATGCCGGTGAGTCAGCCAGGCATTCACTGTTGAAACCCAATCACACGCTCCCAGTCCTTCCGTGTGCCAGAGCGAACGCTCCCTGCTCCCCAGAAGGCCTCTTTCATTTCCCGTCGTTTCCGTGTACAGACATGCTTCATGGCTTGACCA
Organism: Byssothecium circinans; assembly: GCA_010015675.1. Taxonomy (NCBI): domain Eukaryota; kingdom Fungi; phylum Ascomycota; class Dothideomycetes; order Pleosporales; family Massarinaceae; genus Byssothecium; species Byssothecium circinans. The sequence goes on along the minus strand of ML977028.1, from coordinate 44,123 downwards.
ATTATGCTTTCTCAATTTGATGTGTATCTTCTCGTCTTGCAAACGCAGACAATGCTGTGCGACGCACCATCTTGCTCTTTTCTCCTCTCAGTGCTATTTTTCATCATCGCGGTTGCCTGGGTCGAACCACCTAGCAACGACTGCACTAGCGACTACCTTTACCTCGATTGCACCTCCTCATTACGTCAGAACCTGTTGCCCTTCACGACCTCTGACTATAAAACACAACACCAGCACCGTCGGAATAGTAGCATGCACAAACGGGTAGTGCAATTGATTCACGGTCCCCTCATGCTACATCACGTCAACAATGGATCAAACGAATACTTTCGGCAACATCAACTACGCGGGCGGCGGCGCTACCGCAGGCGAGGCACCGGGTGAGGGTGGTGCGGCGAAGGCAACAAAACAACGTGGAAACACGGTAGGTGCATCTTACGTCCCAGTCCTTTCAAGCCATCATAGCCAGGTGCCTCCTGGCTTCGCCCAGGCTTCAATCTTGTCCTCGAATGCTCCTGCAGCACTCTCTGCCACTCACCGTCAAAATGCCCACTATGAAGCTGCCCAGGCTTTGATGGGACTTCAGCAGGTACAAGAATGGAACGAGCACCAGTCGGGACAAGCCAATGAGCAGCAAAAGTACGTATCTTCTCACTCTATCTTCCAGGGGCCTGAACACGATGTTGGGACACGGTGAGCCGTAGGAACCGTGTAAAGTATACCCAAACCTTTCACACGGCTGTGCTAACCTACCCCGGTGCCAGGTTTTCCCAAGGCGACAAGCGACCCCCGCCTTCTCCGGAACTGCCTCAGGGGTTCAAAGTACCCCGTGTCCAACCACGCGAGGCTGCAAGACCGTTCGCTCTGTATCCCCTCCTGTCATCTGCCCACGATTATGGCCGGCATCAAAGCATCCCGCTCTTTCAAGGTCTGCAGTCTGAATTCTCCCCTCCGCAACCCATGTACCATGGTTACGGTGTCTTGCCCCCTGCAGATTTCGGTTCGATGTATCCTCGTCCCCCTCACATGATACCGTACGATCTTGAGCCCATTATCATAGAATCCATTGTCCCTACGCAAATGCCACAAACAGCACAGTTTGATTCGGGACAAGATCAAGGTCTGGAAGCGACTTCCCGGATATGGCCGTACCACATTCAAGCTGGAGCATCCGCGTATGGATATCCTGTGCCCTTTCCATACCAACATCCCGTACCGTCTCAACTCGGACATCATGTAGCGGCTTCTCCATATCAACAATCAGAGGTGCTTAGACGTTCGTCAGTCCTGGACCGGAGAGCAGCCAACACACTTGTACAGGGCGAATTAGCGGTTTCTCCATATCAAACAGTGCAGCCTCAACGCTCAACATCTATGGATCTGGGAGCTGCTAATTATGCGGTACCCCTTCCTCCTCCTTATACCATTCCTTCTCGCGATACATCAAGCAACACGTCGTCTCCTAGACCTCGACCGAGCCCAGGGAACTCCAAGCCTCTCGATAAGAAGTCTCAACGCAAGCAGGAAGCCTTCAAGAAGAAAGCAGATGCGCTTCGTCAGCGGCGGGCGTCACTTAGTACTCCGGCATTTGCCCCCAACGGCACTATACCTCACCACCCTCATAACATGCAGTTGTCCAACGCAGCGGGAGGGGGTACTAACGTTCAAAGCCACTCCAACACTCCTCTTCCAATCATCTCTCAGCTCGACATGGGCGTGCGACGTAGTCAATCTAGAACCTCTCAGCGCACCACGGACCAACAGACCGTGCCCCATAAGCCCCCCAGTCACGGACATTCCCACGCCGAGGACAACGGAGCCGCCGAACACCTCATGTCACTCTCACGGTCCCGTACCCAAGAGCCTCCGGTCCTTCCACCTACATCACCCAACCAACAGCCTGTCCAGCCAGTCATCCCTCCATTCACCCAACAAGTAGTGCCCAACTACAAGGACTACCTTGCGCCCATAACCCTCTACAAAATTGACCCCAAGAACACCACGCACCACCACGCCTCCGCCTGGCTCGAGACCCTCTTCATCCCCACGCTCCAAAAAACCCTCACTCCAAACCCGAGATCCCTCCTCTCCGTAACCCAAGGCTTCATCCCCGACGCCAACACAACACACTTCATCGTGCTCCACAACGCTGACGATCCTTTCCACACGCACACGCACCCGCACCCGCACCCGCAAACCCCCGCCGCACACACGACGTCCATCGGCTGCTACGGATACTACTACCGCGACCCCAGCGCGGTGCTTTACTGGCGCACCTTCGTGCCGGGCATCGAGGATCAGATCCGGGAAGCGGAGGCTGAGGGCATGATTCGCGAGGTGAGGAGGTGGGAGGCGGATATGCAGCCTAGGCAGCGGAGGTTTCATAAGGCGTATTGGAAGTGTGCGAGGCGGGAGCCGTTGGGAGGGTTGTTGAATTGTGGGGTGAGTACGTTTGAGGCTGTGGTGGAGGAGGAGCGGGAGAAGGAGGAAAAAGAGGAAGGGGAGGATATCGAGGAGTTGGAGTTGAGTGAGGAGGATGTAATGGCGGAGTGGGATGTTAGTGACGGAGTTGCGGAGGAGGGGTGGGACACGGTTTTGGAAGCGGGGAAAGGGGCGTGGATTGTCCCGCCTGAGCACTGGATCCTGTGGTCGGATTAATAAGGGATTGGTATGGAGGGTGCTCTTGCTACCTGCCTTTCTCCTGTTTTCGGTATCGCGACTGAGTTGATGGGATCCGGGTGGGAAGTTGACTAGCGGCGCTTTTTGGTGTTTGGCGAAAAGGTACGCGCGTGTGTTATATTCATGATTCACGTTCATATTCATGTTCGTGATTTGTATATGGGATTCCGAAGGCCGTTTTGGTGTGGTCTTTGAGCTAGATGCTCTGGTAGTAGGAGGAGCAGGAGCAGGAGCAGTGGCGATGGTGATGGCGTCGTCATACGTTGCACCAAAGTCAAACCAAAGTAATGGAAGGCAACAAACGTAATAAGTAATAAGTAATAAGTAATAAGTAATAAGTAATAAAACTTCAAACAAGAGCTGTTTACATATATGCCTGTAGTGGTCTCTCGCGATTGATTCGTAATTCATGATGAACTGAATAAACTAGGAGTTAACTAACTACATCTAGTATGGAATCTAACCGCGCTGGGTCTGAGTTAACTGAACGGAACCGAACGGAACTGAATTAGAATCAACGTCCCGGAACTTAACTCTTTAAGAGGAAGGAGGGCTTGTACGTTGTAAGTAGTAAGTGTAAGGAAGATCTTGGGTAGTTATATGATAATGATAATGCTGATTCTGATGGCACGATACGGGATGGAACGGGGGTGGATAACCCAATGCGGTACGGCGTAGTACGTTACGTCTTGATTTAAGCCGAGCTGATATGATCTTTATCATGGGGCTTGATTCAAAAAAACAAGGAATAACGAGCCGGGTCAAAGCTCAGGTTTTCTCCGTCACTGCAGACACGCACACGCAAATGTCAGTCGGAATACATCCAATTCCACCGCCCAGCCCTCACATATCCAGCACCCCCCACGACCCTGACGTACTCAACTCAACGATCCCACCACCACTACCCCAACGCCCCCCACCTACTCAATCTCCTCCTCCTCCTCCTCCTCCTGCAAACTCAACGTCTCCACACTCCCCTCCAACTCTAACCCCTCCTTCCTCACCGCCACACCAGACCCCGACCTCCCCTTCTTCCCCTTCGCCCTCGGTTTCCGTTTCCGCCCGCCACCACTCTCCGTAACCGGCGGCGCATCCCTAACCCATCTCGAAATCGCCTCCGCCCTCTCCGTAGAAATCGGGTACTCGCGGCCGTCATCCTGGGCCCAGCGTTTCGGCGCCGGGGCGGGAGACAATGGGCTCTTCGGAGTACCGTTTGAGGCATGCGGACCGGGGGACGCAGAGGGAGAGGGAGCGTGAGTGTTACTTGGCGAACTGCGAGAGCGTTGCTCAGCTTCATCATCTTCGCGATTACGGCGTTCGCGGGCGCGGACGGCGCGTTGGAAGGATTCTTCGTCGACGACGCGTTCGTCTGCCAGGGCTTCAAGGATGGCTTCGTGTTTTTGGCGCTCGCGCTTTTGCGTTTCCGTTTCTGGGCGCGCTTCACCTTTGCCGGATGCGTCGCCGTTGGGACCCTTGTTGTGGCCGGGGAGGGGCGCGGGGCGGCATAGGTTCTCCCAGGATGTGCTGAGGCCGATCCAATTTCCAGCTCGACGGAGGACTTCGATCCAGTCTGCGCGGGCGGGGGATCGCGCGGCGAGGAAGATGGGGTAGCCGTCACAGACACGGGCGAGACGGGCGGCGTTGTGGGCGTGGCGTTGGAGTTCCTTGGGTGTGGTTTGGATGAGCGCGTGGCAGAGGAGGAGCGAGTGGAGGGCGTCGGTTATCAAGGGGTGGTAGGTAATTGCTTCGTGCGAATCAGCAAAGGCAGTTGCGGCGGCCGAGGCGGCGGATTCAGCGGCAGATTTGGAGACGTGGGGATATGGGGGAAGGGAGGAGGGAGGGGAGGCGTCAAAGAGTTGGGATACTTTGAAGATCTCTGGGGGTGGGAGCCTGGGCCAGGAAGCGCGGTCAGAGGCGTGGCCCCGGGAACCACGATGGGGTACGAGGGCTTCAGAGATGGGGGACGAGTTAGACAAAGATGAAGACGCCGAAGATTCTAGGAGACGGTTCAAGGGTACTTTGAGGCTGTCTTTAGTACTGTTGTACGATCCGTTAGCCGTACTTCCTAAGCGGCGAAGGAAGTCTTCCGCTACTTCGGCAGAGATGCCGGGCGTGTAGTCAAAATGGCTGAGAAATGCGGTGTAGTCTCGCAGTGCGCGTTTGGCGTTCTGGCGGACCTGCTTGCGGGCTTCGGCGCGGCGGCGGTTCCCTTCCAGCTCGTCAGGGGTCTCGGGGGTGGGTTCTTGTCCTGCGGCAATCTCGACGTCTCTCGCTGCTTGGGCCTCTTCCGCTTGCTGTAGCCCGTCCAATGCGTTGTGGACGTGCTGGCATGCTATGGTAAAGTAGACGCCCGCGCGGTGGAATAGAAGCTGCGTTTCGAGCGAATTCGGCTGGTCTTCTTCGGGGATTTTGACCTCTTGCCTCCAATCTCGGCCGTGCTGCTCTTGCACCGCCTTTGCCAGTACCAGCTGATCCTTGCCCGCCCGATGCTGTGCCATCGTATACCGCGCTGTGCGTAATGCTTCCGTCAAATCCAGCGCCGAGTTCACATAGTCCTCCTTGAATATACGCGTCAGAGCGCGCGTCCTTCTAGGCGATCCGTCGTGCGGGTTTTCCATAATGATCTCGTTCAGCGTGTCCAGGGGCGTGCACTGCGCCATCATGCGCGACGGTATTTTTTCGTGGAAGAAGTGCACATACTTCGCGTCGGTGTCATTCGGGTTCCTCTGCAGCACGAATTGCGCCACGTCTTCCAGTGTAGAGGCGGATTGCATAGTCGCCACACTCGCGGCAATCTCATCCAGATGATATGCCTGGCTCAATTTCGCGGTGGCCAATTCGCGCATGCGATGTTTGCGCTCCCTGCTCAGCTTCGCATTCCCCCCGCCGCCCCCATAGCCAATCCCCAGGGCGGCGGCGTTCCCCAGCATGCCATTGCCGGCGTTCAGCGAGTTGCTCAGGGCGGCCGAGGTGAGGCCACTGGTTGCGCGCACGGCGAGATTGGTGGCCTCGTCGACGGCCTTGCGGATCTTGACGAGGTCGTAGAAGACGGCGGGGTCAATGGGGTGCGGGCGCGGCGAGAGGTAGTTGCTGTGGGCCAGCGACTCCAGCACTTCGGGCGGGAGCTGCAGCCACGGGCCGTGAAAGGAGGAGATGTAGCGCCAATGCCTGCGCCAGCGTCAGAAATGAATTTTCTCGCGCAGTGTGTGCATGGCAAAAGTGCAGCGACGTGCCTCCAGGGACCTACTTGTTGCGACAGATGATGAGGGCCGATGTCGAGGGCTCGCCGGGGGGTTTCTTGCCATTGCCGTTGCCATTGCCATTGCCATTCCCATTCACGGGGGATGCAGCTGGCGGGTTGAGCGTCGGTGTCGGTGTCGGCGTCATCGTCGTCGCAGGGCTGCCATTTGCGCTGCTGGCCGGGTCAGGCTGCGCGCCCTTCTTCTTGCGCGCCATGGATGTGCTGGTATGCGGCGGATAACAGGCGTGCCGTTGTTTTTGCCCGTTGTCGACGTTGTCGCACCGTCGGCGCCGTCGATAAATTTCGAGGGATCCACATGCCGCCAGCCTTGGCGTTTGCGGAGTGCAGTATCACTATTTTCCGGCGAAGGCTTGCTTTGACCCCCACGAAAACGCAAAACCACTTTCCCATCTTCCTCTGCTATACATTCATCTTCTCAGCCCGACATCTTCGTTATTACCCGCTATTGTTAACCGCCTCGCCAAACTTTCCCCACCTCTCGCAACCCGGCAACTGGAATGCGATGCACAATGACAGCACTTGTGGATTGGTGCCGCCCAGGCCATATCAGCGCTGCATCAGATCACGGGCGATTTGCATACACGATAGGACCTTGAAGGCGACCAACAGCCTCATCCTCCAAACATGGCGTTGCCCTCCCTAAGCTGATAGTTACTTATGATTGACTTGCTTTAGCAGGAGCGCGCACCTGGGCACATCCGGAATCACGGGACCCTCGCCACTCCAGGGCTCCATGGATAGGGTTCCAAGACTACCGTCAGACAATCAATCTTGCATCCGTCACTCCCGTCTCGCAAAGCTTATTCCACAAATATCCTCGAATACCATCGCTTCTCCCACCTTCCTCTGCTCGACGTCAAACACTTCATCTCTTCTAGCTATCGAAACCATCGCACGTCCTCTTCCCAGTTCGACACCTCGCCCGTTTCTACTTATGCCTCGGGAGCCACCTTATTGTATCGTCTATGTTTACCTTCAAGGCGAGTAGATGCGACAGCATAGTCTTTCCCCAGGCCTTTGTAGATGCCACCCTGCCCATGGATGCAGCACTACAACCCGCACGATTCGAGCAAGACGGAAGACTCTCCTCGATACCCGCGCGCGCACCCACGTTGTGCTTGCCATGTTAAGATTTGATGCGCTTACCGAGTGTCTGGATTCTGCTGCGACATGATGTCTACATCTGACAACTCATCGCTCTCCCCCCTTCGAAACCGTCCTCGTTCGGCTATAGTCCATGCCGCGGTCCGGCTTTGCATTCAACGCTGCCACCTACCGTCCAAACTCTCCTACACCTTGCATCGGCGCCACCATCATTGTGGCCTGAGTACAGTGCGTACCTTTGTCCCCTCTGTCGGCTGACCTCCTTTCGAAGCCTAGACTAAATCGCGTGATCGACGTGTTCAGAACCAGCATCATCGAGTCCCTCTTTCTTACTGGAACAGATGCGACACGGCGCTAGAAGCCATCCTAGCATGCTTTCAAACTCGGTGTTCTTCATGACGTTTGCCAAATGAGAGGGCCCACCTATTTAGACAATTTGTTTGAAGTGTTTCTATTCTTTCTCCCCGGCCCTTTATGTATCCGCCTGTTCGTTTCTGATTTCCTCCCTCCCGTGTTGTCGTTGGGCACCTTTTCAGACGACGCGTGCTTCGGAACGGGCGCTGCGGTCAGGGGTGTCTTGCCAATCGCTCGTCCAAAGCTTATCCTTAGGCTTGTTTTGGCCTTGTCTGCCTGCCGCCGTGGATGCTTACGATTAGCGGGGAACTGTCATCATCCGGGAGGGGTCGCGCGGGGTACGCTAGTCCAACACCGTCCGGCTTTGTTTCGACGACTTCTTTTCTTGGGCACTTTGGGCCTGCTAACACGGTCGAAGGTGCTAAATACGTCTTTGCATCGCTTGCCCCAATTATTCTTTGCGTCAATTTATCAACTTGGCGACGTTGCACCGTGGGGATAATAAGCTTCAGCACGCGCAGGACATCCGCGGACACGCAGCCCAAGTACCGTGCATGGGGTCATATCCCTCGGCATCTGCGCCTTATTCCGTCCAATGGCAGAGGCAGCCTTCGATATTGTGATTCTGGAAACGATCCAACTCACAGCCAAGCGAGTCATCGCATGGGAGGGCTTGCTTCCCTTTGTCGCGTTCATGGTTGGCTCCATCCCCCCATCCATGCCACTAAACTGATCATCTTGGGAGGTTGCTCATGTATTGAAACGCGTGCATATCAGATTCTCCACCAACGGTCAAAATAGAAATTATACACCACTACAGGGGTACAGTAAGGTTGTCCCGGAGTCACAAAACGTCGCTGATACACAGCCTTCCAGCCCTTGAACGAATAGGTGACGACAATGTATTCGGTCTCAAAACGGAATATCTAGGCTATCCTTACAGCCGGCTAGTTGCCCCTGTCGTAGTGTAGAATGCCCCCAGCCTTGCGTCTGCCCCTCTCCCATCTATTACAACTATTCTCTGCCTTTTTCGGCAGACAGCTTCGGGTCATGGCCGTTGTACACTCCTGCCTCTTCTATTCGAAGCTCGGCGTCTAGGATACCTTGACACCTGGAAACACACGGACATTGACGGCGGCCTGGCTTTCAAGGCTCCATAGCGTCTGCCATTTGAGTTAAAGGAAACGCCATAGTCCAACCTTTTACTGCTTAACAAGACCTGCGGTCAACCCTCAGTACCCTCATTTTGAATTGTCTACTTAACTTCTCTTATCTGCTGTCAGCTTCTCACTGCTATCTCCAGTGTTGCACTGCCGCTATCCGCCATGGGCATCTTCAGTAAGGCTGGCGAGGCCTTCAAGACGGACTACTCTCTCCGGAGAGTCCGTAATGATAGTGCCAGAGCTGCCCGCGCTCTGCCTGGTGCTACTCTCAACTACCTCATCGAAAAGGTCCCCGTCATTCAGTGGCTTCCCAAGTACAACCCGAGATGGGTCATGTACGATACTCTCGCTGGTATTACCGTCGGTGTCTTGCTCATCCCGCAAGCGCTGGCATACGCAAAGATTGCGACGATTCCCGTCTCGTTTGGACTTATGTCCTCATGGCTTCCCAACTTCTTGTACTTCTTCATGGGCACTTCGAAGGGTGAGTTCCAATAATCATATCCATTGCATCGTCGCTAATATTTGCTTCCAGATATGTCCACCGGCCCAACGTCACTCATGGGACTGCTCACTGCTGAGATCGTCCACGAGGTCTCCAAAGAAGGCGAACACTCTCCACAAGCCATCGCCTCCGCCGTAGCCATGAGCGTCGGAATATACTGCCTCGCTGTCGGCCTACTCAAAATCGGTTTCCTCCTGGAGTTCATCTCGATTCCCACTTTGCACGGCTTCATTTCAGGTGTTGGTATTGTCATTATGCTCGGTCAAATCCCCTCGCTCTTCGGCGTCAAGGTCGGCACCGGTACCGCAAACATCATCAAGGACTTGTTCACTCAGATTCCAAAGTTTGATGGTCCGACTATCGGCGTCGGGTTTGGAGGTATCGCTCTGCTAATAATTTTAGAAAAGATCGGCTCGAAGTGGGGCAAGAAGAACAAGATCATCTGGGCTATTGGCCTTGCTAGGAGCGCCATCGTGCTTGTTCTATTCACGGGCCTTTCGTACGGTCTCAACAAGAACCGTGTCAAGGACCCGATCTTTGAGCTCAGCAAAGTTCAGGTATGTCATCCACTCCCCTCCCATCAGCTTCCACCACATTGCTGCTTATGACCACGACTACGAGTTCTACAACGCGAATCAAGTTAACATTTCTTCCTAACAGTCCAACGGCATCGCCACTCCCGTCATGCCCTCTGCCAGCCTCATCACGATCGTGTTCCCCCGAGCCATCGCCCCGTTCCTCGCCGCCACCATCGAGCATCTCGCCATCGCCAAAGCGTTCGGCCGCAAGAACGACTACGTGATCGACCCGGCCCAAGAGCTCGTCTACCTCGGCACCACCAACTTCTTTAACGCCTTCTTCTCCGCCATGCCCGTCGGTGGCGCTATGTCCCGTACCGCCGTCAACAGCGCGACAGGTGTCAAGTCCCCCGCCTACGGCATTGTAACGGGCGGCTTCGTCCTCCTCGCCATCTTCAAGCTCAGCCCAGCGCTCTTCTGGATCCCCAAGGCCACGCTCGCCGCCATCATCGTCCTCGCCGTCTGGGGCATCCTCTCCAGCCCCAAGGTCTTCTACCACTACTGGCGCACCTCCTTCGTCGACTTCACCGGCGCTATGCTCGCCTTCTGGATCACCCTCTTCATCAACACGGAAACCGCCATCGCCGCCGCCGTCGGCTGGCAAGTCGCCTGCTTCATCCTCACCAACTGCTTCTCGCGCGTGCGTCGCACCAACCAGCTCGCCTCCAAGCGCGGCGGCCGCTTCGCCTTCGACTTCACCTCCGTGCCCGCGGATACCCAGGTCTTCAAGCCGCACGTCAGCCTCATCTTCTTCAACGCCTTCTCCATCAAGGAACAATGCTTCGATGCCATACAAACCTACAACTCGGGCTCCACCCTCTCCGTCGAAGCTCAGGTCAAGAACCGCAATTGGTCCACCGCCGGCGCGCGCAAGGCTAGGCAACTCCGCGCCCGCGCCAACATCGTCGATGAGCCTGAGCAGATCCGCGTCGTGGTCGTGGATCTGGGTATGGTTTCCACCATCGATACCACGGGTATCATCGCGCTGCAGGACCTCAAGGCCGATCTTGAGAAGTATGGCGGCGAGACCGCGGAGATTCGCTTCGCGAATGTGCATGAGGCAGTCCGGGAGCGCTTTGTGAGATTTGGATGGGATATTTTCGCGGCGGAGAATTGCGATTTGGGCGAGAGGGCTATGGTGAAGGGGATGCCGGTTTATGAGTCTGTGGATAGTGCGGTTGGGGATCGGTTTAGGAAAGGGACTGATCAGGACAGCGCGGAGTTTTATGTCGGTGGGGTTGAAAAGGTCTAAGGTACTGTCTTGCTCTTTCTCCCCACGCTTTGCTGGTTGATGGTTGATGATTGATGGGTTCACGATGAATGGATGGATGGATGGATATACGTTGAGTATGGAACGGTGAACACGGATGCATGCATTTACGTATGGGTATGTCGGTACTGTCTTTTCCGCTTGGCTTGTTATCGCGTTACCTCCTCCTCCCCAACTTTTGTATATTTCCCCCCACCACCGCTTTCCCTGCTTTTTGTCTCCTGTCTTTCTGTACCGAAAACATCACGATCACGCTCCCCTTCTACGCCTTTCCTTGCTGGCTTTGGCTGGATCAGAAGCCAGTTTGGTTTGGCACACAAGGGAAGCGTTGAACGCAAACGACGCTCTTTTCTTTATCAGTGCTGGTTGTATTTAGGTGTTGTAGATGGATTGTTTATGGAAATTTGGAGTAATTTTGCGCTTCTATCCAAATCTCTTGTCTTTTGCTTGTTGCCTTTTGCTCTTTGCTTTTCATAAAGTATATATAAATGTCTTCCTTCCTTTCTCTCTTTCTTTGTTTTTTAACGATACCACGAAGGTGCGCAGCGCAACGCAGCCAAGGCAAAGCAATCATTCCCTTGGCCAAATTGAATCGCAATCAAAATCTCAATCTCAAACCTAAACTCTCCACCTCAGTCTCAACACCGCGACACTACCGCAGCACGCTCAAAACCCCACACCACACCACACCACACCATACCACACCACACCACACCATACCACACCACACCACACCATACCACACCACACCACACCATACCACACCACACCACACCATACCACACCACACCACACCATACCACACCACACCACACCATACCACACCACACCACACCACACCACCTGCGCATCGCATCGCATCCGTGTTTTCCGCCTCACCCATAACCTTTCCAAAGCAATAACACAGCCAAGAACCCAAGACCACCGCCACGACACCGCCACAAACCCACGTACAGTACAGTATGGATACCCACATAAACTATCCCTCTACCAAGCCGCCTCCTCCCTACACATAACTTACCCCGCGGACTAGATGGGGCGTGGTGCGAGTACCACCGCAGTACTCCCTACAGTACATACATACTTTCCTCGACACCCGACCGCCAAGCCCCGACGTCCACTTCCCCCTCCTCTAGTCCAGTCCAGTCCGGTCCCTGCATTTCCCCTCCAACCTTGGCTGCTTGCTTGTCCTTGGGTCTTGGGTCTTGGATCTTGCAGCACCTGTCACCCGTCACCAGTCACCGGCCACCGGTGTCCATGGACATATATAGTGTTGGACGCAGGAAAATGCACATGTCACTACCCCGACCGTGGGAAACGGAAGAAAAAAATCAAGGAAAGAAGAAGAAGTACGGTAGGGAGAGATGTGACGCAGCGCGCAAAACGCACGGCCCTGACTCGGGGCCCGTTCGCTCGGGTTCGGCACGCGCGCAAGCGAGCTTGCGTGTGTGTGTGTGGGACGGACCGTCGTCGTCGTTCGGGCGAGTTTCGGGGCTTGTTTTTTTGACTTGGCTTGCTTTGCTTTGCCTTGCCTTGCCTGCTTGCGGGCTTGCGAGCTTGTTGTTGCTTGGAGGGTGCGCCGAGAGGTGAGTGTGGAGGGTCGAGAGTGGAATAATAATAATGGGGAGGGTGAGTGGAGAGTGGAGAGAGTGGAGAGTGCCATGGCTTTTGGCGGGGAACCCTGGTATGTGACTGGGAAGGTTAGGTTCGCATGGATGGGATGGGATGGGATGGGATGCGAATAATTATGCGATGTCGAATTGGCCAATTATATCGTGTGCTGAAACGTTGATCTGACTACCGTGGTAGCGTGTGGTACAAGGGGGAAACATGTACGGGCTGCCCCCCCCCTGTCGCCGCCACCAAGCTTGGCAAAAAGACACCTGTTTTTTCAGCGCTCGTGAGGTAGCTCCTCTCAATCACCTCTCAATCAAAAATGCCCTCTTTACACCGAATCCGAGCCCGCGATAGCCAGCAGCGCTCTGAGAGCTCTCAGGGCTCTAGCAGGCTCAGCTACCGCCAACGAATCGAGATCCTTACCCTGCGCAACTACGCTGGCTGGTCGTATACCCAAATCAGCAGCGCCCTCACGATCCCACGCTCTACTGTACGCCGTACAATTAGCCTACCAGAGACGCTAAAAAAGCCTTAAGGTAGGCCGCCGCTACTTGATACACCAATACGCAAGCGCCTTGTCCAACGAGCAACAATTGATGGCTATCACAGACGGCTCAACTTCCTCAGGATCGCTGAGCTAGAAGGGATACAGGCCTGTAAGCGTACGCTTACTAAGGCGTTTGAGAAGGAGGCATATTTCCGTCGTATAGCAACTGAGAAGCCACTTCTTACAGAGCAACACCGCCGCGACCGCCTTACCTGGGCTCAAGCTCACGTTAACTGGAATAACTGGCAGTGGTCACGGGTTATATGGACAGATAAGTGCTTAATTGCCTGTAGCCACGGGCAGGTATACGTCACCCGGCGTGCGGAGGAGAAGTATGAGATAGCGTGCTGCGTACCAAAGTTTCGCGGCTACTCATCTTGTATGATATGGGCTTGTATTACAAGCCAGCAGAAGGGCCCTATAGTAGTCTTTGATAAGGACTAGGGCAAGGTTAATGGAGACGTCTATCGGCAACATATTGTACCTGTTATCCACAGCTTCAAGCAGGCTGTTCAGCTGCCTATTCTAATGGAGGATGGGGCTTCAGTTCATACAGCTAAGGCTACTCAGGCTCTACACGAGCAGTATGGGATCCTACGGATGGTTTGGCCTGCCAACTCACCTGATTTAAACCCTATTGAGAACGTTTGGCGGCTGCTTAAACACCGTATTAGTAGGCGGCTCCCAAAGACAGCACAGGACGTACGGCAATACGCAGAGGAGGAGTGGGCTAAGCTTGAGCTACCTGACTTCTCAAAGTATGTACAGAATATGAGGGAGCGCTGCCAGGCTGTAATTGATGCTGAGGGCGGGCCTACAAAGTGGTAGATAGTGAAAAAACAGGTGTCTTTTTGCCAAGCTTGGTGGCGGCGACAGGGGGGGGGGGGGGCAGCCCGTACATGTTTCCCCCTTGTAGTCTACTCTTGTACAGTACAGTACTGTTAGAGTAACGTACATCCACTCGTAGCGGAACAACCCCTGTAACGGAACAAACCATAGGTACTTTAGCTTTACAACGATAGAACATCTATGCGCGCCTTGATTAATACATTATGTTCCATAGTATATATGCTAAGGCTATTTCTAAAGCCACTTCGATGTGCAGATACAAAAATTACGCCTGTTTAGGTGCTATCTTACCTAATCTACGAACGATCGTTCTTTGTGGCAAAAGCTACCTTAGTGCACTGCAAGGCCACCATTATGTTTTTACATCAGTACAACCTGTTTGCTGGTCTTAATACGGCTGAAGTAACCAACAGCGTTACTTAAGCAACATAGGAAGTTGTGGGGATGCGGGCGGCGATTAATTCATACGCTATCACGAGCTGGTTGGTACCTCCAGATATAGTCCTCTAATCAGAGCGACCACCACTCCGCGCTGACACAGCTCAGAACTTCCCGGTAAAACACCGTATTCTATTATACGCGATACCCTTAAGAGCCGGCGCTGACGCTGACATCGTTAGACATTAGAAGTGACCCACAACTGGGTCATCATGACCGTACGCACATCGACCGAGGGCATAATAGTAAGCAACTACCACCTTAGATGGGCAAACAAATGCAGAAGACACCGCATCCATTCTATCTGTGTTGACGAACTTTACAGGAAAGCTACGATTCTACTGCGAGCCACGCAGCATAAAGATGACAGCTATACCGACGCGAAGCCTCTCACGAACGTACCCAGCGACGCCGACCTCTAACTGACCGGCGTTACAGTGACCGGACATCGTGATGGGACAGCGGGCACGAATGAAAGGCATAACAAGGGTAGACATAACGTTGGCGAGCACAACACGATGGTAGGCATGAATAGCCAGAACATACTTCGCAAAGCGCCAGCCTATTGCTTCTAATTACTGTAACAAGCCCATCTTAATACATCTACGCGACTTAGGCTCTATAAGGTTATGGTGCACGCTCCTCTTCTGTAACTTATGTTCTGCTTGTCTGCGCTTCTAGGGCTTCCTCTACCTCTACCGTAGTGCTTTTGCGCTTCTTACGTTTTCGTTTCTCTGCTAGGGCTGCCTCTTCCTCTAGCGCCCTACTCTTCACTTTCCAACCACGCTTTCTCTTGCCTTTCGCTTCTTTAGTAGTGTCTTGCTCAGCACGCTTCGCTCGTGCTACTTTGATGTCGTGATAAGTCATCACTCTTGCCTTCCTGAGGATCTCTGACTTAGTCTTGTGGCGAGCCTTAGCTTCGTTGTTCATGGTTGACAGAAATTAGATCTGATCCGCGTCAAGTGCATGCTGAGCAAAAGATCATTCAGCGGCTTTGGCGAGCTTTTGTACGAGCCTCGGATGACGACGTCGAGCCTGCTCATCCCGAGGAGCCTGAATTAGAGTAAGTAGCGACGTAAGAGCCTCTGATGACACGGGCGTTAGTGGTGTTTTGGGTGCTTTGTCTTGCGAGGATACGGTGTTTTCGCGTGCTTCGCGAACGGGTAACGTTAATGTTAAGGCAGTGGCTGGGTCCGTGATGTCTTTCAGAACTTAATCTAGGTTGAACGGGAACAGGCCGGTCTTAGCCCATGCGGCGAGAATGTTCTTCTTCATCATCGCCTTCTCCCTCGCAGGGCTATATAGAGTGTGTCGCAGTGAGCAGAGTGGGTAGTACGCAGTGGAAAAGATTATAGGATTAAACTGAGGTTGTACTATCTAGGAGCTATAGAAGGTATAGGTGCGCAGGCACAAATAACGCTAGTCCTAGACAGGTGTAGTACTCTCAGAAAGGTAAGTAGTACTCAAGCAAGGGTAGGAGTAACCATCTCATAGGGTAAGAGCCATAAACCGTGACAGAGTGGTAAAGTGTTCTTTATTGACTGTGGTTGCACCACCACGATACAGTCGCTCAACTTGGTCGCGGTAAGCTGACTTCAAAGGACCAAAAACAGCGACGTTGCAAGGCTAAAGCTTGTGAGAAGTGTGAGAGGGAAGCCGGAATAAAGTAATATTATTTTTGAAGCAAAATTCCAGGATCTTAAGGGTCTCGTGCGTCCTGAAGCCGTCACATATTAGTATCTGGGGTTTTTGATTAGCTCGTGCTTTTGTCTGGGGGTCGAATACTTGTTTTATCCACTGCAAGCTGATATAGGAGTTGGTATAGCCAGAATCAGAGCAAGCGTAGACCCATCTAGGAGTTGGATACGTCGTCTAGTTGCTTTGGTATGTTGAAGCCGGCCAGATTATTATGGGATCTAGATACTTACCGCTTGCGGATATGCACTTAATAGTAGTCACCATCGTCCGCTTTACACCAGCGCCTCTGTAGTCTCGCTGGTCAAGTGAACCTAGAAGGACCTTAATAGAGGCTAGCATAGAGAGCATAACTCCTATCTCGTCCATGTTATAGACATTCTCTGGCACAACGTTAGGCCTATAAAGTTCCGTCTTAATCACCTTAAACCACTCTGTAACCTTAGTGTATATGTTGTTATCATGGCGATTCTAGTCCATCGCTCTATTGCTCCTCACTTTAAGCTCTAGATGGTGACGCGTAAACGCCTAAGGCTAGTTCTTGTTCAGCGGCTTGATTGCTTTCGTCAGGTTTCGCCGGCGGGCGAGACTAAAGGCTAACGAGGGTATGTACTTGATGCGCACGGGAGATCTAAGGGCAGCCCTTCGTAGGAGAAATACAACGAGGGCCTCCTCTTCTGTAGGAGTGAGGTATTGCTGGCGTGCGGCCTTTGTCTCTCTTAAGGGTCGTCCGTGGTCATGATACCATATAGTAGTACGCGACACCTCGCCTCGTTCTGCTAGGGCGGCATAAGTTCTGCGCACGTTTAGTGGGAGTTCTTATGCCAGCGTCTAGCTAGCTCAATCCATGGCTACTTCCTGTAGTGGTGATAACGTAGAGGAGTGAGAGACACTCCGCAGCCTAAGGCAATACGCCAAAAATAGAATAGGGCACACTGTTGGCGATTGGGCAAAGCGTGGATCTACCGTGTCTGTAACACAACATGACAAAGCTTTGTTTTGTACCTATGCTAATATGCTAGGGGAGATGATGGCTAATTAAAGCCTAAAATTATGAGACTTCTTCGCTAAAAACATGCGCACGTCCCTTTAACATACTGTATTTAGTTCTGCTTACTTATAGAACACATGGTTATGTTCCCAGCCAGTCCGCGTTAACGCTGGAATTTAGCTGCAGTTTAGCTGCAGCAGCCTTCAAAGCCCCGCTATACTTAAGATGAACGACATCTCTAACACCCATGGAACGGTCGCCGCCTTGCGAACTTACCTAAGAGCTCTACCAACCCATCACGTCCGCTGCGGCCCTGATCGCGCACCGTACTATGGCTGGCCTTTTAGAAGTGGCAAGCGTGATAGCTGTCGTCGACATCTCCACCAAGGTCGTGTCGCTCTGCTTCTAGTACTCAATCGCTGTCAAGCACGCAAAGGGGGACATCGAACGCCTCCAACGAAAGGTGAACGATATTAAGAAAGTCCTACAAAGGCTTCAGTGGCTTCTTAAGCAGGACAAATCGCAACTCTTAACTACACATACGTTACTAGAATCGCTCCAGAAATGTTCTCAGGAGTTGGAAGGGCTCGAGGCTAGACTCAAGGATCACCTCAAGCCCAGCCGAGGCCGTAAAGCAATGCAGCGATTTGGTATACGAGCCTTAAGATGGCCCTTAACAAGCAAAGAGGTGGAGAAGATAGTGGCTAGCCTTGAGCAGTATGAGCACACTTTTAGCCTTGCGCTTCAGGTTGATCAGACGTAAGTAGTGTGTACGGTGCAGGGCAAGCAAAAGCTAATAAAAGATATAAAGAGCACTTACACTTCGCATCAACCAGAAGACTAACACACTTTTATTACCTACCGCCGAAGGCGCTTCCTTTGACTCGCACGTAGAAGAACACAACTCCACGTGCCTTTCTAACACCCGTACTGAGTTGCTGGATCATATATAAGGATGGGCAAAGGACCAGAAAGGCAAACCTATATTCTAGCTAAACGGTGCAGCGGGCACTAGGAAATCTACGATTGCTCGTACTGTTGCCCGGGCCTTTGCCGACAAGGAACTACTTGGAGCCAGCTTCTTCTTTAAGAAAGGTGAGAGGGAGCGCGGCGAAGCTAAGTAATTCTTTACTACCATTGCAACACAGCTAGCTCATCGCTTATTGGAGCTCGAGCCCGAAATCAAGAAGGCGATCGATGCCGATCCAAAGATCGCTGAGAAGGCCCTGAAAGATCAGTTTGACAAGTTGATCATCTAGCCGCTTTCAAAATTGTCTAATCTTCCAGCTCTAGTACTCATCATTGTAATAGACGCGTTGGACGAATGCGAGCGAGATGAGGACGTTCAAATGATCCTCTAGTTGCTTTCAAAAACTAGGGATTAGAAACCAGTGTCACTGCGCATCTTTGTAACAAGCCGGCCAGAGTATCACATCCGCCTTAGATTCGAGAAAGTACCTGACGGTATATACGAAGATCTGATCCTGCACGAGGTAGCAAAGGAAATGATAGCACGCGATATACGTGTCTATCTCGAGCATGAGCTTACTACAATAAGAGAAGAGTGGTCTCTTCCTCTAGAGTGGCCTAAAGAGAAGAGCATCCAGACGCTAGTAAACATGTTAGTTCCTCTGTTTATCTTCGCCACTATGGTCTGTCGCTTCATAGGAGAGGCTTGTAGAAATCCCCAGAGACGCCTAGAGGACATCCTTTAGTACGAAACTAAAGACGTGAGTAAACTTAGCATGACGTACCTCCCTATTCTAAATCCACTCTTTACAACTCAATCTAAGAAAGAGAAGAGGAACCTCTCTAGAGAATTTCAAGAGATAGTTGGGAGCATCGTAGTTTTGGAGAGTCCTCTCTCCATTAATTCACTCGCGTGCCTCCTAGGAAAGGCTAGCAACGATGTTACTGGTCAACTGCGCTCCCTACACTCTGTCCTAAGTATACCTAACCGCAACGATGCTCCGGTACGCCTCCTGCACCTGTCGTTCCGCGAATTTCTCGTCGACACGTCGAATGAGGAGAGCCCGTTCTGGGTGGATGAAAGAGTAAGAAATGAGAGGCTAGCATCCTATTGCCTTGAACTCATGTCCAGCCCAGACGGCTTGCGCCAGAACATGTGCGGCTTACAGCCTGGGACTCTAAGAAGCGAGATCGCGGAAGGAAAGATTACTCGTCACCTATCATCAGAGTTGCAGTATGCATGCCGTTACTGGGTGAATCATCTCAAGCAGAGCCAGCGCCCTATTAGCGACAAGGGCACTACAGATACGTTCCTCCAAAAACACTTCCTCCATTGGCTTGAAGCGATGAGTTTAATTGGAGATACGACGAAATGTATTTACCTACTGGAAACGCTTTGTACACTAGTTGATGTAGGGATTGTATTGCTCTCCTACGCTATATTACTAACATGCAATACAGTCACTAAACAATGCTCTCTTTGCATTTCTCCAAGACGCTCAACGATTTACGCTTCGATTCCGACATATACTTGAAGATGCTCCTTTACAACTCTATTCCTCAGCTCTTATATTTGCCCTAGAGGCGAGTATAGTACGGCGAGCTTTTGTAGACGAAATGTCAGGATCAATCAGGGCATTGTCAAAGAGGGAAGACGATTGGGATGCTTGCCGCAGCGTGCTCGAGGGCCATACCGACTGGGTCAGCGCCGTCGCCTTCTCGCGGGACGGCCAGCTGGTCGCGTCGGCCTCGCACGACTCCACGGTGCGGGTGTGGGAGGCGGCGACGGGGTCGTGCCG
>ML977028.1:0-15633 GCA_010015675.1 Byssothecium circinans | reverse complement strand
ATCACGCTGAGAAGCACGCCAAGTGGCCCATCCTCGCGCCAGTTGCGTAATAGCTCGCTCTCAACAGCAATCTCGCTGCTATCGTTGTCGTACGCGTCGTTGTTGCTGCCCCAAAGCAACGCCTGGCCGATTAGGTTGAGAGTATGAGCACCGCAGCGGAGGCGACGATGGGCAGCAATCAAGCTCATCTCCTCCGCGATCCTGAGGACAGCAGCGTCGTTATTGGTAGCGTTGTCGAGCATAAAGTAGCCAACAGTACGCGAGTTAATACCAAATTGCTGCAGAGTTTTGCTGACAATTTCAGCGATTTTCTCGCCGGTATGGGCGCCCGTTAGTTGTGGCAGCGCGATTGGGAGGTCCATAAGGTCACCAGCGCTGTTAACGTAGTGCGCAACAACGCCTAAGAAGCCGCGTTTACCGCCCTTTGTCGTCTAACCGTCGAAGCTGATATAGATCTTACTTAACGACTTTGATAGATCAGCGACCACCTGGGGTAGCATGAAGTCAAAACGACGCATCACGTACCGCGAAACGCTTGCGTGAGACGTCCACAACGCTGCAGCTGCCTCTGGGTTTGCAGCTTCAAGCATTTATTAAAACGCGGGCTTCTTAAACTTAGAGAGCGGGTGGTTGCCATCTACAAGCCAGGTAACTGCGGTATGTTGAAAAGCTTGACAATTAAAGCCTCCAAGCTCGTTGGCAAGGCCCTGCGATACCTTAACAGTAGTGGCTTTCAAGATGGCGCGCAGGCTGCCCTTGCCTGCCTTCGTCGCGCTGTGCGCTTTGCCAGGAGCTGCAAGGCTGTGGCCGCGTCTAAGTTGCTCAAGATGGCGTGCTGAGGTTGACGTTGAGAGCGTTGTTTCGTATATACCGCCTTGCCCCGCGTCTATCCACTTGTGCTGGTGGCAATAGCGACAGACAAAGAAAAGACGATCAGGGTCCTTAATGAGCGCAACGCGGTAGCCGTAGCGGTATACCCAGCTTTTGCGCTGCTTCTGGGTGGCTACAGGCTTACAATATAGCGGCAAACGCGACCAATCTATGTTGTCAAAGTTGTCGGCAAAGCGCTCATCAAGACCCGTGTTGCTATCCTTATTGCCGTCCTCGTCGTCCTTAGTTGTAGCAACTGTCGCGGCGCTGCTGCCCTCGGTTGGCGCTACGATAGCGGCTTCAAGCTGACTCTCGCGCAATTGCGACTCGAAAGTGGGCGGCTCGGTAGCCTGAGACGCGGCAATCGCTAAGGCTTTGCGTGGTGAAAGACGCTGAGGTAGCTGTTCGCTGTCGTCAATATTGAAAGGCTGCAACTCGGTGCCGCGAGCAACGACTTTAGCGCGCTTGTTCGATGCAAAACCGTTTTTACGAGGACGTTTTAGGGGTCGAAGAGGCGGCATAGCGACTATAGAGGCAAGTACAACACTAAAATAAGCGTCAGTATACGCGAACAGGTGGGCTTTGGCAGCTTTAAAACAGAGATGATTACATCAAGGTTTCGCGCTATAATGTGGCTGACTAAGCGAAACTCAACACCACGAACCTATCGCGAGATCGCTCGTACGGCAAACTCAATAGCCTCACAAAAATTAACGCTAAAACATCGAGCCAATCAAGCCAATCAAGCCAATCAATCAAGCCTTAAGAGCGAAAGCTTGATTGAGTGCAAAATTTCTAGTCAGAAGCTTGGCTTGATCGGCTTGCAGTTTCGATCAAGCCTCAATCAAGCGCTTGTATTCAGCTTGATTGTTGACAAGTCTGCTTGATGGCCTTTGTGGTTGAAATAGCGCCACTGGAAATGCCTTGAAAGACTATGGACCTTTCTTAGAGCATAAGCTTTTAGGGTTAGGCACCCGCTTAAGAGTTTTAATGACGAGTTCATGCTTCCTTAATAGCGAAACTTATGCCGGTAACTACCACGTTTTCTTTTAATTCGAGAGTATACCTTTTCTGAAATTTTACACTATCACAGAACATAACACCACTAGATAAAGCCTTTAATGGCTTCGGAATAGACAATGTCGAACACCCAAGAGTCCTACAGAGAGATATGGAAAATACACCATATTAACTTTAGCGCAGGCTTATATTGCGTTGAGAGCATTTGCATGTATGGAGATTGAAAAATAGAATAGGGTTCGCGGTATTGTTATCATTTTCGTATATTATCTAATTAGATCTTTATCGTCATGCTAGAATGGAGACAAGAAGCTCTGTCGAGCGCGTGGCCATGAGACTTAACTCAGTTGCAACTCAAAACATGTCAAAATTGGAGTCATCCAAATCATCAAGCATGTCCTCGTCCTCTATTTCCTCCACCACTACGGTCTCCTTCAACCGTGAAGCTCCTGCCTGATACACCCCTCCATTCTCCCGCTTCATCTGCAACTTGTCATTATATCGGGCCCGTGCTTTCCAACCAGTCACACCATTTCCGTCACAACGAAAGTGAAATTGAGAACGTACTTTCATCATACCAATCCATGACTTGTACAGCTCGTCGAAGTCAATCCTCTGGATGGAGCTCGCGTTGCTGGGGTTTCCTTCTTGGCAGTTTTTCAGATGCCACATGCTGGCAACTAAGCCCATCTGTGAGTGGAAGTTGTCCGAATCAAGCTCAGTATCGCAGAAGGGGCAGTTCTTGTCTCGCTGCGATCGGAAGCAGATGATGCGGTGGTGAAGGGCTTTTACATCGGAGTAGATTGAGAGGTCGCGATGACAGAAAAGGCACGAATTTGGTGGGAGAGGAAGGTCAAGTACAGCAATTGCCGGCCGCGGAGGTAGCGGCTGTGGTGAGGATGATATCGGCGTTACCGGGCGCTCAGCCTGCTCAAGTCTACTCCGCGGACTGTCAGTGAACCTCTGGCCCAATTGTTTCCAGCACTTATTGTAGTGATCAACACGTTCGTAGACACTCATGGCTTTGACATAAGTGCTGCAGAGTGGGCATGTCTCACTGAGATCTACCGTCTCGAGCTCCTTCCGCAACTGACTGAGCTTGATTCCGTCTTCTGCAGGGTTCCATAGTAGCCAGTACCGGTTTGTGAACTTGTAGTCTCCTTGTTGCATGGTTTCAATAGCGGAGGTACCATATATTGAAGAGTCGCAGCCGTCGACGATATGGAGAATTGAGAGCAGCACAGGCTGTGAGCCGTTGAAAGGCAGAAAGGTTGCACATGATGGACACGTGCCCATCCCGTATGCACCCCTTAGGCAGTTCTTGACGTGTTCGAAGATGGCATCTTGCGGAGCGTCACTATCCCACAAGCCGGGTATCGTTGAGAACTCTTCGTTGCATGTGGGGCACTTGAATATGGCGGCATCGTCACCTGATTGGGCTAGCATTGCCTAGAAAATCGAGTTAGTGCTGACCATTTTCCATAATGATGGTTAAAGAGTAGAGTTGTACCTGTGAGGATGCGGCTGTGGCGTGCTCCTGGTTGGAATCAACATGCGTATTCTTAGGTCGTAAGTGTAGCGGACATCGCTCCAAGTACTCATCCGACATTGCGTCGATAAAAGCCTGCGGTAAGCTACTCCAATCTTCGGGGTCATCTTGCCCATAGCATATGTATGTGAGAACCATTTTGTGCGCCTCGTTCGATGGGTGGTAGGAAGGGTGCTGCGGGTTCAGAAGATCCCTGACTTCTACGTGGGTAGAATCAGCGTTGCTGTTTGTCGCCATGGTTGTGCTAGAAGATTTTGTATTAAAGTGGAAAGTTTTGAGATTGAAGATGCGCGGGTTGAGGATATTTGCGGCGATGTTTCTCAGGTTGTGGGTTTCTCGCGGGCGTGCAAGTGCATATCATGTAAACAGTTGGGGTGCGTCCAGGTAAAGAGCCTTTATATGACGTAGAGAGAGTAGCGCACGGCCATTTGTAATGCGCGAGGGTCACCACAAAATAATCCGGCCCTGCCAAGGTAGCACGTTTGGTCGAAACGCGGCGTTCACTCGTTGAGCTGGCAAGGAAAGAACAGCTTTCGCGGTGAAGGTGGCCTAACGGGAGCATGCTAGTGATATGAAGCCTTGCATTTCGTATAGGCTCACTTTCAAAGATGGCGTTAGACTGTGAAGTCCCTACGTCGTTAAGTATAGTCACAATGTTGCATCAAACATTGGATGAGTCAGCGATAAAAGGAGAGCATTTGAGTGGTAGACTGGGAGTGTTATAGAGGCATGCGCGGATTGAGCAAAAGAACCAGAGAAATGAAATAGCTCACCGAGTAACTGTGCGTGTTGCAATTTGCTATCACCTTACCAGAGCCAGAGAATGGTCGTTCGTTTGCAGTCAGCCGTCACTGTCACACGTGACAGCGCGCCCTCAACATCTTGGCACTGAGCGGGCCGTGCCCAACAATTGATGCATCACCCCTCGAGGTATAGAACCCTTAATTTTACACACAACAGCAACAACTGCTACTAGAGTGCCTTTGGAACCCACAACACAGCACTCCAACCAGCGTACCTTTGCGCACCTTCCGCGATACCGAACTCTCTACATACCTGCAAACACATCAACCACATCGCACAACATGTCTAACAGCATGTACCGCTCTACTTCCGGCAACAACTGGGCCGACGACGATGATGATTTTGACATTGACGCCTGGAAGGCGCAGATATCGTCCACGTTGAACGAGCCCATATCGAACCCTTCTAGCAGCATTGGCAGCATGTACCACTCCGACTCTGGCGCCAACTGGGCCAACGATGATAAAGACGACTTTGACTTGGACGACTGGAAGAACAAGATGGCCGACAAGCTTCGTGAACCCATCGCAGACGAACAGCTTGGCCAGCCGCAGACCGTGCCTAACGACGACAAGCAGTCCACTGAGACGCCTACAGTTAACCTCTACTCATCTAATTCCAATGACTGGCCCGGCGACTGCCCAACCATCCACTTCCGTCAATTCGCCCTGTGGGATATGGTGGATAAGCCAGCCTTCAATGGGTTTAGCTACGACGGGTCAGGAACCTTCTATCTTAATGTGAGGGTCAACTACTATCAGAACTGGCGAGACCGAAAGGTTGCAACTCTCTTCATGAATGGCTCCAAGTACACGACAAACAGTATGGTTAGAGTGCAGCCATCGCCTTTGTGTCAGCCCTGGGCACCTGAAGACATGGAGGTACTTGACGAGGCGCAGATTGACCAGGCGGAAGAAGAATTGGTCCCGCAGTTGGATATTGATCGTTTTTCGGAGGAAGACGAGGCTGATATGGTGTCGACGCCGGTGAACTCGCCAGCTTTGTCATGGACATCTGTCGAAGCATTCAGCAAGCAAGATACGGACATGGAGATTGACATAGCCATCGATCCCTCCGAATATGTCGTCTTTCACGATGAGCATACGATTGACACGGCCTGCGCTACAACTATTGAAGAAACCAATATCGAGGATCAAACTACAGAACCATTCCTTTCGGCAATTGAATCGCTCACCGACCCAATGGACACGATCGCTCTTCACGATACGCCTCAGCCTACAATTATGAAGGATGCGCTTTGCGAAGAGTTTGAACTGGATTCGCCACCAGACGCAGACAAGAACAAGGATTCTGCTCCCATGGCTCTCTACAACATCGAAGAGGCGTTCACTAGCGACTTTATTTGCTATGCAGACTATTCTCCACTCGAGAACGAACCTGGTTCTCCGCAAGGCAAGAAAGAACCACCGAAAGTGCCTCTTGAAACCGAGGAAGGCCGCCACAAGAGCACTTCATCATTGGTAGATGCGTCGATAGAGAAGAAGAAAGAGGCGGAGAAGGAGATGACGACAGATAAAGAGATGGAAATGGAGGAGGAGACGGAAGTTCATGATGACCCTCATGTTGCTCCTGACATCTCTCGGGTTACGCCTCCAAAAGAGAACTCGGTGGGGCCAGAGAGCAATCATGTACTTGAACAAGGCGTCGACCATAGTGTTCGAACGCCGGTTGAGGTCACTGAGCCACTGAGCATCCCAGTCACGGCTGATGAATCCTCCTTATCGTCAAACACGGAGAAGACTGTAATTTCCGATCAAGGCATCGACCATAGCGCTCGAATGTCTGCCGATATCAATACACTATCGGGCATCCCAGTCACGACTGATGAATCTCCCTCACCGTCTTACGCGGAGAAATCTACGATTCCCAACCAAGTCGTCGACCATAGCATTCGAACGCCTGCCGTGATCACTACACTTCCGGACATTCTCGTCATGGCCGAGGAAATTCCCATATCCACTGACAAGTCATCAGTCTACACGGAGAAGGCTACGCGTTGGTTACTTTCGGCACTCGTACCGTCCACACCGAAAGTCATTGGTATCGGCATTGCGGCAGCAGCCCTCGCTATCGGTGCTATCCACTATGTACGACGGAGCTGAGTGCAAAATCCGCAAAACCCACAAACGTGTCTACCTATCTACGGCTTTGTCTCCCTCGGTGTCAAGATAACATTATACCTCTTATCGGGCTTCAGGATAGTGAACTCCTTCGTTCCTAACACCAACTCCTTGTCCTCCAACTCGATCTCATACCTTAGCAAGAGCGTTGCTATCATCTTCATCACAAACTGATTAGCCACATTGCACCCAATATACTGGCGGCTTCCATATCCAAAGCCCAAAAAGCACGTCTTCATTGTCGCGAGATCCGCGTTCGGATCAGCCCATCGATCAGGGTTCCACTCATTAGGAGACGAGTAGACAGAAGGATTGCGGCCAATTGACAGTGCAGGCACGCCGACAGCAACACCGCCAGGAACGTATACGTCGCATATGACGGCGCCATTTGAAGGAGTATCTCGAGGCAGGGCAAAGCCAATAGGTGGGTGGAGCCGAAGGCATTCTAGCTCGGCGTGTTCCAGGAGGCGGATGTTGCTGAGGCGAGTGAAGGGCAATTGCCCGCTGCGGTCATTTTTATCCGGGAACACCTGTTCAAGTTCCTTCTCTATGCGTGTTTTGATGTGTGGGTTCTTGCAGAGATAGTAGATCATCCAGTTCATAGTCACACTTCCGGTACTCGCACCGGCGACCCTAGCGAAAATATCAGTTCTTTCATCCCAAAAGGAAGCGCAATGATGATCATGCTCACTCACATCAATGATGAAGCTTCCGCTCTCAGTTCATCGAAGCCTACTCCCTTACCTGTTTCCGGATCCCTCGCCTCGATAAATCTTTGCATAATATCCTGTCTTGGTTTTCCTGTGGGCAGTATTTGCTTTCTATCATCTTCGAACCTCGTCTCCAATGCCTGCCTCGCGTACTCCAGATACTCAACTCTTGCCTTCCACAATTTCTGCACATACGGTAACGGCACCCAGCTCAATATCTTCACGCTCCATTTCCCGAACGGCAAGAGACCACATAAATTGGCAAACCGTTGAGACTGCTCGACAAGTGTACTGTAACGTGCTGGCTTTCCAGCTTCTAGAACGCCAAAGTTATTGCCAAGGGCGAGTTCACCCATGAGATCCATGGTGAAGAGTTCGAACCAAAAGTACATGTCAAGAGGCTCTCGTGCTTTTGCGAAGCTGTCCATCTGTTTCATGAATTTGTCCATGGTGATGTCCACGTAAGGCTCGAAAGCTTGCAGACTCTGCGCGCTGAAACCGTGCGCAACCATTCTGCGTTTCAGCCCGTGACGCTTCTTTGATCGTGTCGAAAAGAGCGATTCGCCGGTGGTTGAGAAGGCATCGTACCAACTCGACTTTCCGAAACCATCTTGCGTCTTTCCATGGCCTGCCTATAAGTTAACACACTCTTTCTTAATCCGTCTGTGCATAGTATAATGGCGAAATAATACCATAGATAGCCTTTACAGCATCTGGATGGTTGAAAGAAACCGAGCTCGGCCCTGTCCGTACTGCCACTGAACCGGGATACTGCGCAAACAAACTATTGACCCAGTCTGTCCGTCGCTGCTCTTTCAATGCATTCGCCTCCGGTATACTGCTGATTCTCGTTAACCACGGTCCTGGAATCTTGCTCAGTGGTGAGAAGAATAAACGATAGAGTGTGACTCCAAAGACGTAGGCAATGGCGATAACAACAGCCAGTGTGAATGCTCTCGCATAATCTCCGGCGATCAAGTTCCAGATAGCCATACTCGCGATAGAGTGAAGATGGTGTTGCAGTGCGGCAGAACGTGTTCCCGGACAACCGGGGGATGAAACAGATGTTGAAAGATCGATACTTCAGTAGTCTGAAGAAGGGTTGAGATCATTCACCAATATCAACTTAATACCGCTAGTGGGGGGTCTCGACGCTAGCCCCACTCGCGCTATCTCAATATAATGAACGATCAGCAAAAACGTTGAAATTAGCTTGGTAGCGATACGAGTTCAATGAGCCAGATTGGCCCGGCGGGGTTAGTAAAGGGCGTGGGCACCTGAAATACGACAATTATGTTTACATAAACTCTTTTTGCTCTTCCACTTCCACGGTCTTATCAGTGTGTTTCGTCCGTCCGCGAACGAGATCTCCACCCCCACATTTCCCCGCATCGTCGCTTAAGAGAGATGCCGATTTGTCCCAACTAACCAAAGCCCCGCATTCTAGTGTGGTGAAAGCTTATGCGATATGTTGAAGAATGTGTTTTATGTTCTAAAATTCACTCACCATTGATCTAAAGTTATTCTCGATTTTTCTTCACTGCATCGTCTCCTATGCTGCAACGGAAACACTCACTTAATCACCCCGCAAGCCGTCCTTTAACATGAAAGATGAGGAAGCAGACAAGAAAGTCATCGAAGCCGACAGCACTATTGGCCACAATGAAACCCTCCATCTTCCCACGGGCTACGACGACCCTCACCGCGCCGCGCTCGAAGACAATCCCCCAGAGCCGCAAAAACTTACTCTCCCTGTCGTGCTTTCTGCTCTCTTCCTAGGCACCTCCTTCACCGGCCCAATCATGTTCGGCTTCATCCTCGTCACTCCAATCTTAGTGCAACTTTCCCAAAAAATCGGCGGTTCAAACATCGACTTTTGGATCCCGTCTGGATGGGGCGCTGCTGCGGCTGTCGGCTTCAGTGTCGCGGGACGATTGAGCGATATTTTCGGAAGGCGACCAGTGATTATGTTTGGACAGTTTTTAACTATTGTGGGAGGTATCATTGCTTGTACTGCGAATACCATGAATCAACTCATAGCGGGAGAAGTGATTCTGGGGGCGTCGATTGGCACTATCTCGGTCGCATACGCTGGTAAGCTCCCTCCTCTGTCCTTTCGGCTCCCAATCCACTACCCATATATGTAGTTCTAACGAAAGCTAGGCATTTCCGAAATCCTTCCTAACAAGTACCGTGGTGTTGGACTTGCTTGGACTGAATTCAATCTCGCTTCTTGGGCCGTCCCTAGCACCATCCTGGCTAACGCGATGATAAGCAACGCTACGTGGCGCATTATGTTCTACCTTTGCGTTGGCTATGGTGCCTTCTCACTCATCGGGACCTTCTTCGTCTACTTCCCCCCAAGCCATCCGCGGCCGGACGATAAGACCAAGTGGCAGGAGTTCAAAGAGCTCGACTTCATTGGCACAGGACTATTTACTGTTGGACTGGTCGTCTTCTTATACGGCTTGAACTCCGGCGGCAATACATATGCATGGGGAGCTGCAGGTACAGTTGCACCCTTGGTACTGGGTCTCTTGACTTCTCTAGCTGCGTTTGTATATGATGCCCTTGTACATGCAGATCCTCTCTTCCCTTGGTATCTTTTCAAGAATTTCAGGGAGTTCTCTGCGCTGATAGTATTGGTTTTTGTGGCGGGCATGGTCTTCTTTGCTGCATCTGCACTGAATGCGCAGACTATTTTGTACCTGCATACTTCCGATCCGGTCAAAATCGGACTCTATTCATTGCCATCTGGGTAAGTCATCCTAACCAAATTCCTACAAACCGTTTGCTTTGCCACTGTTGCAGAGAGTCTAACATAACATAAGGTTCGGCCAGCTCGTTGGCGGCTGCCTCGTTCCTGCTCTTGTTCATTACATTAAACACGTTCATTACCAACTCACATTCGCCGTCTTCATGCAAACGCTATTCTTCGGACTTGCAGCACTCATTACGCCGACGAATATCAACTGGTTAATGGCAGTGCAGTTCCTAGCTATGTTCCCGTTTGGCTGGATCACACTGAACTGCTATACCACGGCATCTCTCAACGTTCCGCAGAGAGACTTAGGTGTAGCTATTGGGCTCATCGGTACCTTCCGTTCCGTTGGTGGTTCTATAGGTTCCGTAATCTTCTCCTCGATCTTCGAACAGACATCCAAGAAGGAAGTCGCAAGACGCATCATCCAGACCGCGGCAGCGTCCGGCGTTGAAAGCATTTCTGTTATGCAAGAGTTAATAGAGGCTGTGCAGTTGACGCTGGTTGGAGTTCCGGGGCAGGCTGCGAAGTTGAGGGATGTACCGATTGAAGCGTTCGAGGCAAGTGTGCGGGCGGCGAGACATGCATATGCTTACGGCTTCCGTGTTACGTGGCTTGCGTCCATACCTTTTGGTGTGATTGCGATCTTGGCTGCTATTGCCGTACGCGACCCAAGCAAGTATTTTACAAATCATGTTGAGGTCAAGCTTGACAAAAAGAGGGGTGGGCGGGGAAATGCAGAGAAGTAGATAGTTTTGTAGTAGTCTGATGATGCAATTGAAAAGAAAGATGCCAGATGCCAAATACTGCCTTCGGGAAATCTGGTGACGCGGCTTCACCGATGAAGGGGAAAAAAACAAATCCCCCGAAAATCTGCTAGGTCCTGGCCATGCGTCTTCTGAAGAAAATGAGAGAAATCGTGAGGTCACAATGGCGAATCAACCACGCTGAAAACTCCTAGTGTCAAGCCAATTCAAACGAATATCCCCTTACCAAGGACATAGATACCAAAATACAGTGCCATTTCCACCAAACATCACCCACACCAAATCACCAATTCCAAAAAAAAAGTTCCGAATGAATCCCTCCAAACCCAGCCTTCCGACCTACTTGAACATGGTTAGCTTCAAGCCCACCCGGCCTGCAACTTTGCGGATCTTCTTGGGCGCAGCCTTGCAACGACGAACTAGGCGGTCGAAAACGCCGGCCCTTTGACAACCGTTCGTTGGGACAACGTCAAAGGCCGGCGAAGACTCCTTGTTCTTCAAGGCGATAACGGCGAGCGGCGAAGGGTCTTGCTCTTGCTTCATGAACTCCCCAGTAACAACCAATGAAATTCCTGGCTCTTTGACTCAACAGTTACGCGCTGGAACAGCTACCTTGATTTTATGGAGAGGGCAGTCCTTCTCCACCGCCCAATTGATGCCCTCATTGATCACAGGGCGGAGAAAGCGCTGAGGGATAAGTCCTCAGCTCGTGCGCGCGGTAAGGCTCCTATTGACGCCGGAGCTCCCACCAAAGGCCTCAGCGCTGCTGATTGGGCTACAATTAATCAATATATTGAAGTCCTTCAGCCCTTGAAGGAGGCTACAAAGAGACTCGAAGGCCGCGGCGACTCTGGCCGTTTTGGAGCGATTTACGAGGTATATCCTACTTTTGAGTACCTCCTCACTCAGTTTGAGTAGCTTGTTGAGGGCTTTTCAAGCGTTAATTTTAATGAGCTCGACGCTCCTGAGGACCACTTGAAAATCAACGTAATGGCAGCTCACACAAAGCTCTCAAAGTATTACACGCTGCTTGAAGAAACGCCAGTTTATTACGCCTCTACAGTCCTCCACCCGTATTACAAATATTACTTTGTAAACTCATGGACTGGAGAGTACAAAGTATGGCTTGATAAAGCGAACAAGCAATTCCAAGAGCTCTGGGCTGAGTACAAATCAGAGGATCCCTGCCCTGTCAACTCTCCTCCGCGTAAACGATTAAAACGCGTTAACAATATTGACGACTACGCCGAATTACACGTTAGGCCACTAAGAGCTGAAACCGTAGTCCCTCTTAATAGTACTGACGAATTTGATCGCTGGTGGCACAACGAATTGAGCGTCCCTAAGGATCACACATACCGTACAGATCCTATTGGGTACTGGCTATCTCTCCGCGATACATATCCCCGCCTTTCTCAGTTGGCCATTGATCTCCTGTCGATCCCAGCGTCCTCCTGTTACTGTGAGAGAGTGTTCTCTGAGGTTGGCGATATGATGGAGCCTAAACGTCGAAAAATGAGCCCTCAATTGCTCTCCACAATCACCTGCGTACGGAGCTGGCTGAGAGCTGGATACTCTCCGCCCCAGGAGACGGCCGACGGAGAGGACCTAGTAGAGCTCTCAGAGCTCGAGATACAAGAGACCTATCAGGTATCGCAGTGGGATGAGCCTCTCTAGCTCTCTGCACACAAATATCATCTCCAAGCGATTTTTCAATCAATCAATCAATCAATCGTCAATCAAAACGCCCCCAAAATCACCATCAATCAATCAATCAAGTTTCTGAGGTTTCTGAGTATCAATCAAATCAATCACAGCGTCAAAATTGATCCTGATTGATCGATGGCAACTCTGTCTTTGAGAGAGTTCTCAGAAGCAGCAGGCAAGCGAGATTGGGTAGTCGTGGTCTCGTTAGGGATAGCCGGCATGAATTCGCGGTTGCTTATTGTATCCTTCTTAGCGATAGCAGGCAAGCACTCACGGCTCCTCGAAATCTCCTTGGGGATAGAGGAGAGCGAATTAATAGGTTTGTCCATCCCAGCATGAGTAGCTACGTTTTCGGGAGAAACATACTCCACGCTCATTGTAGGAGGCTCCAAGTCGGTCTTGGCTGCGTCTGTGAACCATTAGCATGTAGAACAACATCTTCTGGAATGACGTCGCTACATACCAGAACCAAGGGTTTGCTTTTTGTCGTCCAAGCTATCGCGGGAAAGCGTATAATTGTCGAAGAACCCGCCGAGAGTTGCGAGGGAGGAAGAAGGAATGACTACGTCCACCAAGGTGGCGAAAGTACAGTCGGCGTCTGGCACAATCTCGTCAAACAAGCTGCTCTCTTCCGAGTTCTACTTCTAATTAGTAATTATCTTGGAAAACGAATGGTAAGGCGTACCGCGACTGAAGAGCTATCATCTTCATCAACGTCGACTACCGGAACCGATCCTCCAACAACCGAGCAATCCTCAAGATCTTGTTGAGGGTCAACCTCCTCGTCTCCATACTTAACTATGATCTCGGACCTTAAGGGGCTAGGCAGTGCACGAAGGGATTGGACACCCTTGAGATTGTCGTTAACCTTGAGCAACCACAGCTCGGCCTCCGTATGGCTGCCTTCATTCCGGGCGGCGAAACGCTGGCGTGTGATACGCTCAGCTGCTTCTGAGGGAGTTTCAATTTCCTCTAGAGAGGAGGATATGGTGAGCTGATCATTTTCCAGGCTATAAGACCCGGGAGCTTCGTTGTACATTGCAGCTTGGTTGAACCGAGGGCGAGCCGCGGCGATACCTCCAACAGGAAGCTTGGGGAGCACATGGTCGCTGTGAATGGGTTTCAAGTCGTCTTTGCCCTTTGAGGGGGCTTCTGGGATGGTAATATGCCATGCGTGTGGATTGGTGATTGCATGGTCTTTTGAATTGTTGGTGGACATGGTGGATGTGGTGGAAGAGCTGGTGACCGACGTGTCGTCACTGCCCCCCTCATGGTCGATGTAGTCGCAGAAATTCGATAGCTCTGGTGACCGTACCAGGCCGGATGCAACAGGAGACGAGTTGGAAACGCAAGTCAACGACGATGCGCTCTCAGTGGTGGCACCATGATGCGTGTGATCCACCGCAATGCAATCACCGGATGAGCGAGTCTTCTTGACTTCGTGTCCTCGAGCAGTAGCTCCATTGATCTTTTGAACGTTCTCGGTCTTTGAGCTTTTCACACAACTTGCCGCCTTCTCTCCGTCGTTGCCTCGATCGCTCTTTTGCCGAACAGCCCAAGTGCGCTAAACGTCCGTGTTCGTGGCGATGGAAGAGCCAAAAAAGATTCTAAGGTCCCAAGTTGCTTTGGAACGAGGTAGTGTAAGCTTTGGAAAATGTTTCGGAGAAGGCGGCGCCAAAGGTATGCGCTGACGCTGGGTTGGATGCGTCATAGTGGGCTCGAGGGAGAGCTTCGGCTGGTCGCGGGCCTGACTGAAAGACCTTGAGATTGCAAGGCCTCGGGGAAAACAATTTTTAAGGCGACGGTATTTCAAGGAAACTGTCCTTGGGAAGGATCACTGAGATACAACAGCAGGATTTCGCTGGAAATGTCACGAGTTGTCGTTGGCTTTCAAGCCAAGGGTTAATTGGGGAACGTTGTGGTGAACGACAGAAGGGCACGTACTTGGCTGGAGTATTTAACTGTGAGGTCGCGCGTCAATTACTAAGTCCTCAAACAAACACCTGTGACTGATATCAGGGCTCAGTGACGGAGCTAGTCACGTGATCTGCTTCTGTTCGCCTTCCCTCCGCAATCTCATTGGCCACGACACCTTGGTCTCAAATGATGACAACTCATAAAGAACTCCTTATGGTGTAAGTCAAGGATGCAATTTTCACTTAATGTCCGCAATCACTTGGCCGGGCTTAAGCAAAGATTGAATACCCAATTACAGTGTACATGACGTGAGACTGCTTCGCGACAAGTTTTTACCACGTACAAAAACAACGGGACATGGCTAAGAATTTGTCTTAGCGTGGGTTTTTATTTTTCACCACATTATATAACTACTCATAACCTCCATGCAACGCCACGGCTGTTTGGCAAATATGGAACTCCTACAATTAAAAACCACACTGCAAAGAAACACATAACTATACTCACAAGGCGGGTACCGGACCAGGCTACAGTTTGTCTGCTTTTCCATCTGCAGAGTAGATGCCCGCCAACCTCTCCCAAAGTACCCAATGACACCTCCTCGCAAATCGGCTTCGCTGCCATTGCTACAATGTTGATCTTCTTAAAGGGCCGTCTCGTAGCATCCCTAGCCTAATGGAGAACTGCCTTGCACTTCTCTTTTCTGGATGCTAAGGCATTATCAATGTGACAAGTATTTGACAAAGGGGTTAATTAATGATAAACGTCGACCGCGTGGGCAAGTCTCTGCTACACATCGCATCTTTTGACAAGCAACTTGACTCTTCTGTGTCGCCTTTAAAGCGCAGATCAGCTTCTATCGAAATTTGGTATTATCAAACAGCTTTAAACCGCCACGGTGTGAATCCACTCACCTCGATGGTTGAAACTTCTTGTCTGAAGTTTTCAGGTTCCGCAGGTCACATACTGATTATGCTTCGAGCTCATGGATTGTCACGTGCCCGGAATCCTTTCCGCAGTTCAATGTCAGAACCATTGCCGCCATCTCGTGAGATCTCCAAACCAGCATGCCCGTCGTAGCCACCCTCGGCATAGAAGTCCTCCGGCATCGGTCCAAGCTGAACGAGTCGCAACGGTGTCGTTGATACCGTCAGCAAGTCCGATGGATAGGGAGTCTTGATCGGAGTCGTAGATATAGCTGCACGCCTCGTGGGCTTACCGTTGATCCACTTCCCTAGGTCGTCGATTCCTTCAGCAGTGAGGCGATATTGCAGGGCTTGAGAGTGGGGGATCAGAGTTGGCAACAATCAAGTCAATCAAGTCGAGGTGAATTGATTGATTGATTGACGGATCTGGTGGCTTTTGCTTGACTTGATTGACTTGATAG
>ML977027.1:290992-320144 GCA_010015675.1 Byssothecium circinans | reverse complement strand
AAATAACGCGATAGTGGGTTGTTTAGGTGGCTGGTAGAGGGAGTATAGTGTTGCAGAAGTTAGGCTGATTACGTACTAGTACTGCGACGACTACAACACCAAAAACCTATCGTAAGATCGCTCCTGCTGCAAAACGAGCAGCCTCACGCGCTACCTTAATCAAGCCCATCAAGCTAAACAATCAAGCTGACCCTCCTCAGCTTGGATTGCTAAAAAATTAGTATAGGCGAGCTTGACTTGATGGGATTGATAGTTATCAAGCTATCAATCAAGCGCTTGCAAGCCGCTTGATTGTTGACAAGTCTGGTGTTTAGGTCCGTCCGCAGTGAATTGTTGCATCTTGTCTAGAAAAACTTTGATGGTGTTGTTGATCAAAGGCTCCATCTCAAGCGTTGCTGACTTGCTGTAAAGAATGCCTATGCTGCGTTTTAATTTCGAATGGTATACCTCGTCTTGCGTGGAGAAGATGTTGAACAGCCGTTTTCCGTCGTGAAGCGGACTTGTCGCCTTGTAAAAGTCAGACTATATTCTTGGTCAGACTATGGGCCCATCTGTGTTTAGTGCGTGAACTTCCCTTCGCGAATGCAGGTCGAGACCTGTATATATGCTTCATGGCTGAAGCGCTGGCAAAAGAGACATCGTTTGGTCCAATTCGAACCACAGGTCCATACTCCTCGTGAACCTGAGCTTGCCGTCTGTGAATGTCACCTTGATACACTGCGTTGATCTTCCAAACATTTGAGATGGAAGCCACGAAGGGACCCGGTATCTTCGAGAGTCCACTTTTGTACCTGGTCCTGATCGAATAGACCACGATGAATAGAAAGGATATGAGAGCCGTTACAACAGCAATCATTTTGAAGGGATTCACAGAAAGAATTTTATGAATTAACGTATTTGGCGAAGGAGTTTGATGCGCTGGTCAGCTCCAGAGCTGGAGCTGATAATGGCTGTATTTTGTCTGCCATGACATATTAAGTCCCGTTCCCAAACTGTGATATTGCGTTTCTGCATTGGTCTGATTGTAGATCCCGGATGATCCTAACTATGGCCATACCATCCATCTCAACAATCGGTGACTGGGCGAGTCACCTTACAGACTTGCTATGCCAAGGCAGACACTTGCCGCCGTCAACCCCACCGACATGATGCACAAGGCTCCCAAAATAACAGCTCAGCCATGAATTGATCACCAGATCAGTTTCGGGGTCCGAAGCCATATGAGCTTTTCTCGTTACCTGCCGATGCAATGTGTGTGAGACTCAAGTAATGGAAATGTGCAGAACGGATCACATTCCAGTTTGGGTAGTTGAGTGCGAGCTCCGGGGTCAAAATCCCCATAAGTAGCCGCATTAGAAGCCTTCGAAGCCAATTCATGCATGCTGACCTGTACCTAGGTAGTGTGGTCTTACAGGGGAGTGCTGCTGCATGCAAGTGCCTGCACCCCGAGTGGAGAATATTCGGGTTTTACTGGCTTCGCCCCCAAAAAGACGGAATGTAAGACATGTAAAAAGGCGGCACAGCTCATTTTGGGCCGTCTTCTGCTTTCCAAACGTTAATGCAAATCTAATAGTTGGAAACGGGGCTTAGAAGCTGGACTAACAGGCGAAATTTCGACCGCGTAGCCAAGAGCGACCTTCAGTATTATAGTAGCCTAATTCTGACAGCAATTGAATACCACCTTATTCTAGTCAGTGAAATCAACTGTCACCAACATCTTCTGGATGCGAATATGGACAAACAAGTACTTTATTCATATCTTTTACTTGCGCTGGTGAAATCTATTTCTTTTGCCAGCACCCTCATCACTGTTCCTCCTCTCATCCTCGAGCTACAACATCGACTCAGAATCACACAAAGGAAGGTCTCTAGCCACAATCACCATCATACATTCGAATATCAGACCGGGAGTGCTTTGGCTGGAGAAGACGGACACGATGCCGTGTCCAATCTCCTCGAACTACTCTTTCAGTCAGCGAGATATCCTCCTAAGCTGCAAGAGAGTGCCATGTATTTCTTCCATCACAGTATCACGCCCTACTTAGGTGGGAGTCTCGAGCCAGGTCAATGGCAAAGCTTCATGACTGATGACGGAAACCCGCTCGAGCTCAGCTGGGACTGGTCCAGTGGCCTTTCGGCACCCAAAATACGATATTCGATTGAGCCTGTTGGCGCAAAAAGTGGAACGAATAAAGATCGCTGGAACCTTGTTGCGCCGAAGCACTTCCGAGAGGAAATAATTGCAAAAATTCCTGGAGCGTCATCGGACTGGCTCGAACATTTCTCACGAGAATTCGCTGTTAGTATTCCCGACTGCAACAGCAAAGAGGGACATTGTAGCACATTATTCTACGCATTTGATATTGGGAAAAATGGCGACATGGTGGCGAAAGCGTACTTCTTCCCTCGGTTCAAAGCCGCTGCCCGGAACATCTCGACCTGGGACGTAATAACGTCATCAATCCAAAAGGCACCTGGGTACACATCTCAAGGACTCCAAGCCCTACATTTTCTCGCAAACTTCTTCGGACAAGAACCCGATATCAACCTCGAGATGCTCGCCATCGATCTGCTACCACCCACGAATTCACGCATCAAGATCTACTTCCGCTCGCAAAGAACAGACTTCGCGTCTGTAGCCCGCATCATGACACTCAACAATACAATAAAAGATCGGCAATACATGCAGGGAATCCGGAAGCTTCACACACTATGGACGGCAATATTCGAGAGCTCCGATTCGACCGAAGAATCGCTACCAGAGAAATCCCATCGTACTGCAGGTGTGCTGTACTATGTGGACTTTCGAATCGGAGATAATATACCGAAGGCAAAAGTCTATATCCCAGTGCGTCACTATGCGAAAAGTGATCAACACATCCTTCAAGCTCTCACCGATTACTTGGAGAAGGACGGGAAAAAGGAATATCTTCACGGGTACAGAAGCGTATTGTCCGAGACCTTGTAAACAGCACCCCTTCCTCGCTAAAGTTTAGCTAATCTAAGATACTTTTAGCTCCCACAAAGCGTTGGCGGATTCATGCGGCGTGCAAACGTACATAGGGTGTTCGATTGCACCTGACAGCTCGCTTCAGTTGATCTCGTATCTGAACCCCCAAATTTGCAAACTTCGTGAGGGGTAAAGTAAATTCTCAACCTCAACTTTCGGACCAAACATCTCGTCTTCTTGCAGCTAAGGATTTGGAGCACAGAGCGGTTGCGTCTGTTGGGTGCAGACCAAGGTATCGGCATTAGCGAGGACGGGTTGAGACGTGTGCAGGCTCTTTCCGATATGACAATGTGGGGATTTGGCTCAAACTCAAGTGATGTTTAAGAATGTTAAGGAATATATACGCTACGTAACTACGAAGTCACATGTGCGCTAGTGTCCTCGGGAGCTCCGTGGACTAGTCAGCCCGCACTGAACAAAACCAAATGGCCTCTTACATCTATTCACTTCATCCCCATCTCATCCAAATCTATCTCATCTCATCTCATCTCGTCTCCCAGATCGAACGTCCAACGATGTGTTAGTAAAGCCCACAGCCTTTTTACAGCACCGCGGTTCTCCCCATACCCCATGGCCCTTGAATTGGGCATGGCTTTTGATTTTTTTTTCTTTGGGACTTCGTTTTGAAATAATACAGAGTAACCGATTCCGCAACGTTGGGGCGAAACGATTAGGAGACAAACTCTCTGATATTTTAGTAGACTTACCTCTCGACAGTTTATTCATACATGCATGGTCTAAAGAGGTGTGATTGCTTGGTTTACTATCTGGAACCAACGTGCGTCCACATGCATGATTTTTCTGGGCATTATCTTTGCTCGGATAAAATACAGTCAGCCACAACGGTGAAGCCGCTTCAAATATGTTGTTTTCTGAGACTCGCCGTGGATTATCCCATGCCAAGCTGTAGCTGAACTCCGGTGGCCCGCTTGGGTGAGAGTCGTGCCGCAATGAAGCGGCCCTCACTGACTTCACTGATAAAGCCTCAGTCTGGACGTAGAGCAGATAAGCCGTTTTTCGAATCAAACAAACCCACAAGTTGTTTGTATCGTTCACCATGTTGTATCTCATTGCGGCAGTGCTGGCTTCGGTATGGTTCCCCCGCAATCAAGTGAACAATACTGACATCGACAGTACTATGTGTACTCTGTTGTTTACAACCGCTTCTTCCACCCGCTGGCCAAGATCCCCGGTCCATTTTTTTGGACAACGACACGTCTTGGTTACATTCGGTCCATGGTTACAGGAAACCTCGTCCCAGACGTCCAGAAGCTTCACGAGAAATACGGCGACATTGTGCGCACTGCACCGGACGAGGTGTCGTTCGCACGTAAAGAGGTCCGGGAAGAGATTTTTGGAGCGCGTCCCGTTGGCGAATTGCCGTACTACAAGAACCCCATTTTCTTCAAGAGCCCTCCTGGCCAGCCGACGAACTTGGTCACGACAATCAATCTCAAGGAGAACCAGCGCATGAGGAAAGTTGTGACGTTGGCCTTTACGGAAAGAGCATTGCGTTACCAAGAGCCCGTCATTATCAAATACGCAATGTATCTCATAGAGAAGTTCCACGAAATGACACGGGAGAAGGGAGCTGACATCAACGTGAACGACTGGTTCAACTTCTTTGCTTTCGACCTGATCGGGAACCTGAGCCTTGGAGAAAGCTTCGGCTGTATGGAGGGCAGTTCTTACCATCCCTGGGTGAAAATGCTCTACGCTTACCTCAAGGGCATGGTCTTCCTAGCAGCAACGCGCTTCTACCCCGTCTTGGAAACCATCCTTATGGCCCTAATACCTCCCAGCATGCGCCGCATGCAAGACGAGCACTACGAAATTGCACAGAAGAAGATCCAGCGCCGGATGAATTTCGAAAAAGAGCTAAACGATTTCATGACCCCGGTTCTAAGCGATGCAAATAAGGATTTCAAAGTCATGAGCGGCGCCGAAGTCGAATCCACTTACCAGATGCTCATCATTGCTGGCAGCGAGACCACGGCAACCGCGCTGACCGGCACTATCAACCACCTTGCTCAGAACCACGCCAAGCTAGCAAAACTCGCCCACGAGATCCGAAGCAAGTTCCAGAGCATTGATGAGATAGACAACAAGGCCACTAGGGACCTTCATTATCTCAATGCATGCATCAATGAGGGGTTGAGACTCTGCAACCCCATCCCCGCCGGACTTCCCCGGTGCGTGCCTGAAACTGGAGGAAGAGTCTGTGGATATTGGCTTCCTGGGTGTGTATGTGATACTGACTAGCTACTCTATGTGAAGGGTTATTGTTAACGAAATCGTATGAAGACCAGTGTAATCGTCTCGCCAATGGCGATCGCACATAACCCCAAGTACTTCCACCGCCATGCTGAGTTTATCCCTGAGCGATGGCTATCTCTTGACTCTCGCCCGAAAGAATTCCACAACGATGCTCTCGATAGCCAGTACCCATTTGGCACGTAAGTGACACCGTACCCAGTATCTTCGGCGCAAAGACTGACCTTCCCTCTTACATTTAGTGGTCCCCGACACTGTCCCAGTAAACTCCTCGCATGGACAGAAATGAGGATTGTGATTGCCATGCTTTTGCTTCTGTTCGATATTGATGTAGTGCCCGGAAAGCGCTTAGTGTGGGAGGATCTGCGAACGTTTTTTGTGGTGGAGAAGGAGCCCGTGTACATCAACATTAAGCCCCGGGTGGTGTAATTGCGCGTGTGTTTCGGGCTGAGATAGGAACTAGGGCTATACCGTTGGGTTTTCAAAGGATTCTCTCGGTATATCCCAAATGCACGTACGGAAACATAGACTGCACTATTGGACTTTCTTCTCGTGGTTTTGCCGATGCCAAACGGCAAAAAGGCTGGTATGGCGGGAATCTTACAAGTGGCTATCCATAGAAGCCTCATACCAGAACTGTTATATTAATTTTATCGAGTTGCTTGGCTCGACGGTACTTGTAATCAGTGCGATGCGCGTTCCTATGCTAAAGCACGGAACCACCGACTCTAACAGCAGCTAGTCTGGAGTGGATGGCATCATACTCTCGTTTGGCGAACCCTGCATTGGCATCATTTGCGCCTGTTTGCCCGTTATGTGGCCGCTGCTTAAGCATAGTGCATCTACCTTGACTTCGAAGGGTAGGACACTGCTAGGCACGAGGGCTACGGGCAGCAAGCAGTGGAGTTCTCTGGGAGAAGACGAACGGCCAATGGACAATCCCAAGAAGACAGGCATCAGGGTCGAACGGGATATTGAGGTTAGCTATCCGATAGATGATTTGACACAGAATGGTACGCGCAGGAAGTGAAGGCGTGGGTTTTGGCATTACGTGCATCTTCTTGTTGGTGGTTGGGATTCAAGTGTGGTCGGTCTGTATTATAATCTATTGTTGGACTGATCAGTACCGAACTGTTCCGTACGGTTCTGCCTCCCTTCTGGTCTAGCGTCGACTCCTTCCTATATAGCCGCTTCTCCTGAGCACCTCAGCTCGACACACAATACATGACTTTCTCATGCTTGCTCTCGGGTCTGGACTGTCCAACATCTATTCTTCCGCCTACTTGCGTTTATACGAAGATAATACAGTTCGGTAGAGCGTTCGATGGTGGTTCTGGCCATCCGTTGATGATTTTGAAGCTGGTTTGAGCTGTTCCAACATCTCAGTTACTATTTTTTAGATGAACACAAAATCAAGCCCGGCAATTGAAAGGGTGTGTTGTACACTCACGAACAGTGGCAAGCTGACGGCGACGCCGTTGAGCAGAGTGCGAGAGCAGTGCGGAAACAGCAACAGGCAGCAGGACAGGCGATGGACTCCGATTGGACCTAACAAGGTATTGTAGGGTCTGCCTTCGGTGAACTAGGGCTTCACAAATATCTTTCTTGGAAGTCTTCCGAGGTAGATGCAGTATCTAGCCCTTTTGGTAGGTGGTAATTTACGCCTTCGTTAATTCCCTTGGTCATATACCTTAAGAGGAGGGTATAATATTGCCAGAAGGAGGCATAAACCAGCAGCATACCTATGCAAAAGATGAAGTTTCGGTAGGTTTCTCTTCCATTAAGCCTACACTTTACTCCCCCTTATAGACGGGTTTCCGCTTCTCCCTAAAAGCCACCAATGCCTCGTCTCTATCCTTCGTCTTAACCACCATATCATACGCCGCGTTCTCCGCCTTTTCTCCCAACGCGCAACCCTCCACGGCGGCCAGCGCAGCCTTGATCGCTATCGGACCCCCCTCACATATATCCCTCGCAAGCTTTATCGCTTCGTCTAGCACCTTTGTCCGCGCAGCACCTGGCTGTTGTGCTTCCTCCTGCGTGACTTCTACCAGCCTGTCGCACAGTCCCAAGAAGTATGCTT
Organism: Byssothecium circinans; assembly: GCA_010015675.1. Classification (NCBI taxonomy): domain Eukaryota; kingdom Fungi; phylum Ascomycota; class Dothideomycetes; order Pleosporales; family Massarinaceae; genus Byssothecium; species Byssothecium circinans. Next base: position 312,777 of record ML977027.1, on the reverse strand, counting down.
CCGGTGCGCCGACTCTTCGCCCCGTCAATATCATGTCGCGAGCTCTTGAGAGACCGATCAGTGCGGGGAGACGGTACGTTCCGCCCGCACCGGGTATGATCGCAAGACGGGTTTCAGGGAGCGCGACGGTGGTCGTGGAGGCAAAGATGCGCAGGTGTGTAGTCAATGCGAGCTCGAGACCCCCGCCAAATGCTGGGGCCGCAAGGGCAGATATTGTGGGGATAGAGAGCTGCGATATCGAGGCCAACGTCCCTCGCAATGAAGCTAGGAAGTTCGCAGTGCTATTCTTCAAGTCAATTCCGCCCCTCAGCACAAGGGACGAAAAGCTCACTCTTCGGGTGTGAACGTAGCCCTTTCCTTGAGATCCGCGCCCGCGCAAAAACTCGTGTCCGCTTCACTGGCTAATATGAGGGCTCTTGTTGCTCCTGTTTCTCCCTCATCGTGTATACTGTTTACTTGATGGTTCAGCTCCGAGAGCAGCTGTCGGGATATGGCATTGCGCGCAGCGGGTCGATTGAGCGATAGAATGCGTATACTGCCACAGTGAGGCGCTGGTACGTTCTTCACGCTGAGAACTGGCGGTTGAGCGGTTGAGTATGCGCAGCGCTGGAATTGTCGGAGACATAGCCGTGGATTGGGTGTGAAGAGAGGCATGATGAGTAGTACGGAGAAACTGCCTTATGGATACAAAAGAGGCAACGACTTTTACAAATGACGTCTGGCAAGCGTCTTCACGTCTCACTGCGCGCAATGAAGGCGTCGTCAAGATAAACGATTCTCCAAGCCGCGGTTACCAGCGGCGCTTGGAAGCTATGGCCAGCTATATTGGTCTAACTGGGTTCGGACGGTGCTTGGCAGCTTCCACTTCTCTATCCACCTCCCATTTATCAGCGCACAACTGCGAATGTAAGCTGTCTTGTCACTTTATGTTTTTTATGTCTTCAGCTGACCTCTCGAGTTTGCGAATCCATCAAGTCCGTCTCAACATTTTGGGCAGACGCCGCCACCATGGGCGGGCGGCAAGAAAACTGCTACTTGATATCACTTTTCCCTACCTAGGTAGACTAGGCAGCAATAATGACGAGAGCGGCGAAGGCAGATACCCCGCATTTGTATAGCGGGGCTCATTTTGATCATCTGTAGTGAACGCAGAACTAGCGTACCATGGTACTGTTGCGCTCTGTATTATCCCTTTGCAGATGCTTGCCTTGCGGCTTGCTGAGTGTATCACATATAATGGGGTCATACGGAATGCTCATTCCCATATTTCTACCAAATAAACGAGGTAAAGGGGGGGAATGTTCACAGCAACTCTTGCAGATCAAGCATAACGTCCGTAACACTCTCGTAACGACCCATCCAGCAGCTCCGCACAACATCTCCTCCTTGATGCCGTCCCCAAGGAGGGAAATCAGCCTCTTCGAACCGTGCTCGGATCTCGTCCTCATCATCTATTGTGTCTAGATCAGGATAAGGCGGCTGGCCTGTTATCAGAGAGTAGATGGCAGTTCCCAACGCGAATATGTCTGTCTTGCGATTGCAATAATTTCGGTCTGGCCGTGGCATAGATGACATGTTGCCTTCAGCTGCACCGCCATTGAGAAGAACTGTTCCATCAGCGAGTAGAAGTCGGCCTTGAAAGTCGCACAGCTTAATCTTTAGGTTGCTGTCGAGAAGAAGGTTGCCAAGACTGAAGTCGCAATGAAGGACATTTTTGCTGTGCGCGTAACCAAGAGCCTCTGCAGCTTGGCATGCCCATTCCAACCTTTGCTTCAAAGGCGCATCAGGAGCGACGGTGCGTAAATATTTTTCCACCGACCCGTTTGGCAAATATTCGAGCAGGAGGCCGTCTTCGTGTTTACGGATGAAGCGAATTATTCGAGGGTGCTGTCCTAATCTGCGGAGTATTTGTTCTTCGACGTGCAGGCCTTTCACTGCAGCTTCTCTGACGTTCCTACGATACTCAAGACCTTTAGGCGTATAGTCATTTGTCTCCTTCGGAGCCACAAGAGGGAATTTAAGCACAGTTTCCTCATCAATGACGGCGATGTAACTGCTAGCACCAGCAGCAATGAAATGGCGCACTCCCTTTGGGTACCAAGGTCGAAACTCGAAAGGGTCCATGGTTGTAATGTCGAGTGTGTGTTGAGATGGCAATTTGTAGTTGCATCCCTCGGGCCTCTTGTCTTCTGTGCTAGCGGAAGAAGAGAAAAGTGGCCAACGCGATGAGGTAGTAGTAAATATGTAAAGTACTAGCAACCACCGTAGTACTTTAAGAGATGAATAACAGGCAGGTGTCGGATGCTGACACTTAGTGCGGTGGATTGGAGCCTTGGATGGTTAGATCATTGTGACACGATTATTAATCACATTCCTAGCCGCTACTGGCTTAGTCCAATTGTATACAGTCACGTGCGAATCTCGCCTACCTTCCCCGAGGTCAAACATTTGTTCAACCAGCTGGCATTACTGCCACTCAATTTCGCCGCCTTTGTTTTCGCCTACTGTCGCCGAAAAGACGTCGCGTATTGCTTCCTATATTATGAATCCTGCTTTCCCCGTCGCCGCCCGCTGACGAAAACCTCCGCCTGCTCAAGCGCAAGCGCGCCAGTCCCAAGCCTTATATTACTGTGCTCTTTCCCAGATCTCATCAGTGTAACGAAATCGAGCGACACTTGATGAACAATCTGAACTCTGGAGATGCATTCCCTCGCAAGAAAGATATTCAAGCGACAGTCGCTACCTCTGCGGTACTGACCTCAACCACATCCCCCGCTTCCTTCAACTTCTTCAACCTCTCTTCCTCCTTCTTTTTCATCTCTTGCTGTATCCTAACCCTTTCCGGCACAATACCCTGCCTCTTGCCCGTTATCTTCCAACCCTTCAGTCTCTCCTTCCCCAGGGCCCGCAAAGTCTTCTTCTCCACAATACTGTACTTCCCATCCTCCCTATCAAACGCAAACGGCTCTGTGATACTCACTGGAGGGTTTGTGATAACCCTAACCTTCCGCAGCATATTGTTACTCGCAGAATGCAGCATCAAAGGATGTAACAAATACACATCACCAACGACCCCCGTCGCTTCCACAAACGCATCATCCGGCATCGATTTCGCCACCTCATTGAACCACTTCAGCCCGAAATCTTCTTGTTTGAATTCCGGATTCTCAGCCCGTGGACTCATGCGCGGACTCACGCCTTCAGGATGCTCATACAGATGCTTGGCCACGACATCAATCGCCTTTGGGCATATCATCGTTCCACCTCCACCGGGGACAATATCGCTCCATAGTGGAATAATAAGTAATGCTTGTTCTGGTGAGTCGAGATAGTGGACGAAGAAATCGCCGTCGACATGCCAACCGGGGAGGTCTTGCGGTTTGATGAGTTTGTTGTGGCCAGCGGGGGTGCCGAGGTTGACGATGAAGCCGTCGCGCCAGGCGGAGACGGAGGGATTGATTTCAGATGAGCCGGCGAGAAGTTGGCATATGCCGGACCAGGATTTTGGTGCGAATTCGGATACGGAGAAGGTGCGGTGCCAGGGCATGTTTATGCGCTCGGTGTGCCTAGATGGGCTGGTTAGTAGGGGTCAGGGTGTGGGACGAGGAGGGTATTTGTTTACCATGTCGACATATCGTTTGGATCCATACCCAGGCGTGTCCATAGTGTTGACTGGAGTTCCTCAGCTTGTTTGCGGGTGAAGCAATTCGAGAGCTTCAACCAGCCGTGTTGCAGGAAGTGATCGATTTCCGCTTGGGTGAGTTTGAAGGCATCTTTTGCTGCCATTTTGGAATTCCTCTCCTCCTATGTCCCAGATAGTTCAAGCTCTGTTTGTAGTTTATTCGAGAGATATGTTCTTGAGGTATTGTTCTAGGTCAGTAAGTACTCAATGGTGAACCCAGGTTTTTGATATGCAGCAACGGCGTGTATCAGTCATGGGTGGAGAATTTATATATTAACCCACGGTACATCTAATCGCTTCAAAGTGGCGTTACCGGCGCTGACAAGTAGATGTAGTGTTCTTCCCTTTTAACCGGTCGATGTGGCTAGTCTGTACACGTGGTTGGGTCAGAGGTCATGCGGGAAAGCGAATGCGGGGTGTTGGTGGGATGGAGATCTGTGGACTCGGGATAGAGGCGTGGGATGGATCGGATATTGGAGAATAGAGCCTTGCTTCCGTGGAACATTAACTTTACAGAGGTGGTATCCGTGCAGATGCGGATATGCAGATAGTAGTGAGCCTAAAAAAAGAGTTGTTTGGGTCGGCTAGCCCTGGCCAACAAGCTCCAACGATTAAGTTATGAAGTGGACGAAACATTCTTGCACAATGCCCAGGTAAGAGCTTCCTCATGATATGTTGGCCTCAATGATGTAGGATAAAGTTATCCTGAGTAAAAGAACAAATAACGTGTTAAATTTGTCAAACTGTGTAGCAAAAATATACAAAAGAACAAAATCTGAAAACCTCGCACATAGAGTAAATCTATCCCTTCCCCTAAATCCTTCATGCACCCAATCTCTTCTCCCAATATGTCACGCACAATCGTTAGGGTTGGCCCTGCATAGTTCTCGTCAGTCCTCTCATCTCATAAGTCTTCAAAATCCGATCATTGAAGACTCCTTTGAAGGACTATCGTTTGCAGTAACTGCGATAAAATAACCTTGGAAGAGGATCATGATGGAACCGGAATGAAAAGTAAAGATTCCCAAGCCAAAGAATTTGGGAGCATATGGTTCATTCAAGGCTTTCTGTTGGGGGATTATGTGCTCGAAACCAGACTACGTACGGGAAGGAACCCATTGACTGTGATTCTGTTCACCTAAACTAAAAGTTCGCGTCCTACTCCGCAGATTTGAGCTTACCCAGAAAGTCAAGAAATACCTTCTGGCATTTCTCCGCCTGCGTCACATAAATCTCATGCCCAGCGCCCTCAATCACCTCCAACCTCGCACCCCGAATCTGCGCGGCCAACTTCCTCTGCTCTTCCACACTCGTCGCAGCGCTCTGACTGGGGGCTAGTATCAACACTGGAATCCGAATCTTCTCCAAGTACGGTCGAGCGTCTAACCTCGATAAAAATTCCGCATACTGAGCAAGACCTTCGCCTGAGCTGATGCTAACCTGATCAAGGTACCATGGGAGATACGCTGGGTCAGAGATTGGAATCGTGCCAGGGACTTTGGAAAGAGCTTCGGTCCAGCCACGTGAGCCGAGGGTGCGGCAGGCGGTTGGCCAGTCGCTGTGGTTGAATGCGAAAAGGGAGAGGGCGGGTGGTGGGAGGTGTGTTGGCGTGGAACAGACAGTGAGGGAGTGGAGGCGCTCTGGATATCTAGGATTTATTAGCTTCCAATGTCCACGCTATCGTGGAACGAATATCGAGGACGACATACTTTGCGGCCATAATCTCCCCAAGGATACCCCCAGTGCTCTCACCAAGAAAGTGCACCTTTTCCACACCTAGCTGATCGAGAGTATCCACTATCTCGCCTAGTATAGTATCTAAATGATAATCATACGTTTCATGCTCTTTACGATAGCTCGAATATCCGTGGCCTCGTAGATCGCGTCGAATGACGTGGTAGTGTCGGGAGAGTACGGGGATCCAGTGATACCAGAACTCTGCGTGGCGGCCAAAACCGTGCTGGATGAGAACCGTTTCATGATGTTTCCAGGGGTCTACGAAGGAGTTCCGGATGTAATGGGTAATTTGACCGTTTGGGTGGCGGACGTATGTGCGGCCTTGGTCGTCGCGTTCGAGCGGCATTTGTGTGGATGGGGATGGAACGTTTTTAGAACTTTGCGCAGTTTTCTTCTCGAGAAATTTGATGATGCTCCTATATCACCATGTGTATGGTACTTACGGGGCTATCTAATTGAAGATACCATATGGTACTTTACCTAGGTAGGGTACACTTCCCCGCATTGCCCCACATTGTCAGTAGGGGGGCGGAGAAGGTCGGAGGTCACAATAATTATATAGCGAGAAAGCGTCGTTACTATGTAACAAAACCATCATGTAGAGGCTTCTAATAATCGGGATTCGTTAATGTGAAGTACGCAACGATGTTGACGCAACTTTGGAATTCACCTATCGAATCCAGAATTCAAGCTAGTCCGCATCGGGTAACGATGGTGGCTGGATGAGTCGTGCCTCCATCTTGCATACAATATTGACGAAAAAGCGGATACAGAATACGAAAATCCCCTGATACTTACCTTAGCCTCTAAATATCGGAGATGCTATTTGCTTATGCGCTAGAGCTCGATATCATCTAGCCTCTTCCCTTTGCAGATGCCGAAGCAAAAACTTGTATTATTGCGCGAATCAGTCAAGTATAAAAGGTTTGCTCACCCGTTCCATATACAATGCTCGTAAATCTCACTAAATCTCACCAACACTTCCGCCAATATGGCGACACTAAAGACAGCTTTAGGAGAGTTCACAGGCAAGGCTGGCGACGAAATAATCCAATACTTAGGCATCAAGTATGCTTCAGTCAAAGACCAATTGAGCAATCCCGAGCTAGTAACCAGTTACGAGACCCAGGTAATTGACGCCTCTTCTTTCGGGTAAGTTAACCTCATGCCGCTTGAACCACTCCTCACTAACCTTCGGTGTCAATATATTAGACCACAGGCACCCGCTATGAATAGTTGTGAGTTCGAGCAAATAGTGCTCATACAACAACACCTCGGCGTGCCGGTCTCACCACCAATGTCGGGAACCGAGTGTCTGAACCTCAACATCACGGTGCCCAAGATCGATACCAGCACTGCGGGAAATGAGAAGTTGCCGGTGATGGTGTTTATTCATGGTGGAGGCTTCATCATGGGTTCTAATTATTGGCCACACTACGATCCTTCGCAGCTTGTCAAATTCTCTGTCGAGCTAGGCATGCCTGTCATTGCGGTGAACATTAAGTAAGTGGCTCGTATATAGAGGGGGCACGTACATGATCCGTCCTGACGATATGTAGCTACCGTCTCGGTATTCTAGGCAATCTGACATCCTCCAGGCTCCGAGAAGCGGGATATTCGGGTAACAACTCCCTCCGCGATCAAAAGTGCGCTTTGCATTGGATTAAAGCGCATATCAGTCACTTCGGAGGTGATCCGGAGAATGTAACGCTTTTTGGGGAGAGTGCTGGAGCAGGTATGCGGCCCTTCCTTATGCGATAGTCGGACTTTGCGGCTGACGGTTGGTAGCAGCGGCGCTGTACCAGCTCTTTTCCAAAGAAGCCTTGTTCAAGCGCGTGATATCAATGAGCGGTACTCCGATCATGTTGAAGCCCGTCCCTCCTTCCGTGGCCGAGACGTCATACGATATGATCATGAGGGCACTTGGTCTTGAGAATGCATCTGTGGAGGAGCGCATTAAGCATCTTACGACGATAAGTCCGGAAGAGCTCGTAGCGAAAACGCCTATGAGTGTGCCATTGAAACCATTTGTGGATGGCGATATCGTCCCGACGACGATTAGCTTCAAGATGCTTGCCGAAGGCGAAAGGGAGTTGGATGACGTGATGCACGGGCGTGAGTGGTGCGAGGAGCTTATGATCGGTGATTGCCAGCATGATGTATGCTTCGTCTAGTCGTTGACTTGGTTTGTTTTACTGATATGAATAGGGAACAGTATACTTCTTCATGGGTCTCGCGGAACGTAAAGCCGGAATAGCTTCGACCATCTATATCTCACTGGCCAAAAACATGGGTGCAGCTAGCGCTCAAGCAGTGTTAGAAGCCTACAACATCATGTCCACAACTTCCGACGACGAAGCTATGAAGGCTATTCTCGAACTCGCAAACGATCTTGCTTATTACGCACCTGCAGTGAAGTTTGCAAAATCCTTCCCGGGGAAGTCCTACTACTATCATTTCAACGAGCTGAATCCATGGGATGGTGCGTTCAATGGGTGCGCGACGCATTTGTTGGATGCAGCTTTTTTGTTTCAGAACTTCAGTGATATGTTGGATGGTAGGCAGAGGAAGGTGGGTAGGGATATGGGGGAAGCATTTCTGAGGTTCGTCAATGGGATTAAGCCGTGGAAGATTCTCAAGGGCCAAGATGTATATGACGGGGTGAAAGCTTTTGGGGTGGGAGATGCTAAGCTTGGGGCAAGTGGGCGGAGAGATGTTTTGTTTAAGCTCGAGCAGGAGGGCAAGATCGAGCTCGACGCTTTGAGTATGGCTTGGGATATGTTCGTTGCTGGGAAGTAGTGAGCAGAATGATTTTGAACGCCGGCAGACGGGGAGAGGGATGAGAGGTCAAGATAATCGAATCCAAACTGTCGTCAAATTATCGCGTAAACGTTCCAAATCAACTTGTTCGTCTCTCAAGCCCCATAACCCGGCTTCTCGGGCACCTCCGCATACCCCAAATCCCAGATAATGTGACTCTCCTCCCCAATCCATCTTTGACTCTCATTCGGATAATCCACACACTTCCTGAAGTAGATATTCTCCTGCGACAGCTCTACCGTCTCGCCAGTCATCGAATCGTCTGCTAGGAAAGCGTCGATAGCCTTGATAGCAGTCGAGAGCGGCGTAATGTGTTCCTTTGGCCAGACTTTTAGTATCTGTGGCGGGCATAGATTCGTAGGGATGAATCCAGGCAAGATAGCGTTGACGGTGATGCCTTCTTTGACCATGATAGGCCCCGCTGCCCGTACAAATCCAATTACGCCGTACTTCGACGCAGTATACTGGGGATTTTGCGTCATGAAGTATAGACCTGCCGCTGATGATGTTGCCACGAACTTCCCCTTCCCGCCGCCTGCCTCTTTACTCCGTCGCACGTAGTACTTGAACAGCCACAACCCTTGAATAACAGCCTCGAGGTTGACCTCCATAGTCTTCGTGTTCAACGGCTTAAGCAAGCCATTCTCGTCCAGCTCTTCTTTCTCTAGGCCATCGTAGAGTGATTGCCGATCATCTATCCCAGCGTTCGCGTGGAAGAAGTCCAAGCGATTGCCGCCCCATTCGTAGGCTTGCTTGAATAGACGTGCTTGGGAAGTGTAGGACGAGACGTCACACTGAATGAAGTGCGCGTCTGGTCCAAGAGAAGCTGCTGCTGCAGTACCAGTTGTTGGGTTTAGATCAGCTAGGACGACTCGGAAACCTTTGGCGATCAGGTGTGTTGCTACGGCGAGTCCTATACCAGAACCAGCTCCAGTCACAATGGCTACTGGTTTGGTCATGATGGGTATCAAGCACCCTCTCACCTTTCGAGATTGGTGAACAGATGAATGATTATAGGACGATAGTGATGAATACACTAACAGGAGCTCAGTGGAATTGAGAAGAGCGAGAAAGCCTCCGAGCTCGCTGACCTCGGAGCACACCGGCAACATCCATCTTTATAAATGGTGTCTTCTGCACTCAGTGTACGGTAGTTATGGAGATGGAGTGACCCCACATCATTGATTACCCCTCAAGATAGGCACGTGACGGACTCGGAAACGGAAACATCCCGTCACCCCTCACTAAACTCTTTCCGACTTTTTTTGTGCGGGGTAAGACATTCCTCTCCACCCCTGTTTCACATCGACAAAAGTCCAAGACCATCGATACCCGAACATGGAATGCCATCCAAGCAGAGATAAAAGCAGCACACAAAATGCTTTTTGACGCGGGCATCAAGATACACCGCGAGGTCGTCGGGAACGCGTACGTCGATGCGTCGTTGAACGTCATTCATCCGGATTCTCAAAGCCGCTGCAACCATTGGAAGATATCGTTACTGGTGTCGCATGGGGATGACTATGGAGCCGGCCTGGCCTAGATTGCAGGCAGCGGAGCTTGATCAATCTGGGCATGCTGTGTGCGTTGCATAGGAGCACTGAGCTGGGTATGCATGCTAGAGGTGCGCTCAGGAATAGCGTGAATGAGGCCGAGATCAGGGAGACGCTGATCCAGGTTAGTGGTTACTGTGGGTTGGTAAGTGAAACTGAGCTTGGTGACAGGACTAAAATATCTTAGCCCGCCTCTATCGAAGGATTCAGAGTCGCAGAGCGTGTCATTGGGGAGTATAAGAAAAGGAATAGAAAGTAAAGTCAAAGCTACAGACTCAGTAATTGAAAATTTGACCTAAAAGTTAATGCCTTCCTTCTCTGCCTTTGCGAATTCACCCCTCATAATGCTCGCATGCTTCTTACTACGCGGTGTGATGTCGCAGTCGAATGGTATGGGTACCGAGAAGAAACCTTTCACCATCTCCTGCGTAGGCTCAATCAATCCCCCATCTGGACCCTTCTTTTTCCTAATGTCGAATCCCCACAAAACGCGGGCAATGTTGATGAAAAGTGAACGTTCCGCTACGTGAACACCTGGACATACGCGTCGCCCAGCACCGTAAGTGAAATGATCTCGTTCATACGGGTCGCTGGAGTTAATATAATCTGCGGCTGAGAGGGGTTTATCGAGATAACGAGATGGATCGAAGTCATCTGGGTTTTTCCATAGTGATGGATCACGGTGGATAGCCCTACAGTATCGCTTGATGAGCGAGGTTTCTTCGACAAGGATAGAGTGCGCTTACCACCAGTTCAACACAGCAATCGAGCCCTTCGGAATAAAGTGACCTTCGTACCAGTCATCCTCAGACGTTGCATGCGACATTCCAAATTTGTTCACTGGCCGCCATCTCAGTACCTCTTTGATCAAACTCCTCACATAGGGCAAGTCCTTTTCATCCTCCCACTCAGGCAAACGATCTTTTCCAATAACCCTATCAAGCTCCTCCTGCGCCTTATTCTGCGCGTCTTGAAAGATGGTCATGCAGAGCATGAAATTGTTGAGTGTCGTTGCGGTAGTCTCTGATCCTGCTTCAATCAAGCCTCCACACGTATACGCCGCTGCAAGATCATCAATACCGCTTTTTGCTGGATCGTTAAGGTAGAATGTCTTTGTGAAGCAATCGCGCGCTTCTCCACTGTCCGTTTCGCGTTTTAAGCGATTCCATAGGTCGAGATATACTTTGCTGTCGTGCTCGAATGCTTTCTTTCCGTGGCTTCGCCAATTGCCAAGAAAGCCTTCCGGGAGGAATGTGAGGGACGGAAAGCTATCAATTGCATACGCGCCGGGTGCCCTGCAATACTAAGTACGCCATTTCGATAAAGGAGAGACGGGACTCACGTCATGTCTGTGAAGTTCTCGAGGACGGTGTAGATCTTCCTGATCAGTGGGTCTTCCCAAGATGGTATTCGGTAGCCATAGGTGACGAGCATGATCACACTTGCCGAATAACGCCTATTCATCATGTAAAAGTCTTTCGGGCTATTTAGAAAGTCCACTAGCAACTGCTTGCTTTCAAAGTCTTGTACCGGCTGGTACTTGACGCTGGTATTGAGATTCAGGAGCGCGTGGCTATGTTTTCGAATCGAGCGCCATCGAGGCCCATACGGCATGAAGAGCTGGCGTCGTCCTGCACTCATGACATCCTGGGCCAATGGAAATGGAGCGCGAGATGAATATACGCCAGACTTCTTGTCCATGAGATCCTTTACAACCTTCGGCGAGGAAAGCCAGACGTAATCTGTGCCGCCGATTTTCGTGTAAAATATATTGCCGTACGTCTTGTGCCATTCGGTCACCTTTCCGCGAACTTGCTCACTGTCGGCGAGGTCGAACATGTTGCCAACGAATGGTAAGCCACTTGGGCCTGGCGGTAGCTTTCGCCTTCTGGGATCCTGCAGTCATGTGAGCTCTTGCTGGTTACGTGCATATGTAGTCAAAACACCCACCTTGATGACATTTGGGACAAGATAGAAGTAAATCGTAGCTAGGAATAGAACAGGGGTCGAAACCAGGAGAGCGAGCTTAAAGAAGAGGGGCGGCAGGGGAAGGCGTTGGAATCCTTCGAGAATTGGCATCGTGCACAAACTCAAACGTACAGCTATCGAAATCGATGAACTACATGTAGCGATAAGGCAAATAAAGTCAAATATGCAACCCGCTATTGTGTGACACTTTGGAGCTACATGCCCCTGCATCTAGCCGCCCTGGGGTTGCCCCTCATGCTTCCCCACAAACGGGAATTGCCCCACACTTCAGATGTTCGTCAACACTAGTAGATTCTGGTTTTTGAAAAGAGAGATATGGGGTATGGGATCAAAAAGAATTGATTGGTGGAAAATGTGAAAGTCTGGGGAAAGGCTATTTTGCATCCTAGGTGTTAACAGTGTGAGGATACGAGAAGAAACATGATGTGGCCGTTGGTACTGAAGCGAAGGGAGTTACAGAAAGGATAGCGGTCTATAGGGTGCAGACAGAATGACACATTTTTGGCGTCTTCTATATCGATCTCGTGTGATGACAATGACGTCGTAAGCCACGCGAAGACTTGGGTGCGTTCAGGTGGCTGCATGGAGTAGAGATGCATCCTGTGTCCCAACTACTACCCACTTTGCGAGTATCATTGCTTTTGTTAGAAGCAGTCAGTTGCACCTGTAGTAAAGAGCTCTTTCATATTGAGCGGGAGAAAATAGCGCCATCGCTGGATTTTGGCTTCCGGTTAGGTGAAAGTTGTCAATCATTCGTGAACTGACTGGGAGGACTGCGAAGCCGCAACCTTTTGAGAGTGAATCTCGAATTATGAGGCAATGCAGTACCCACCACTCCTGAACCTTGAGGGATTTTCAATTCGCTGAAAGCGACTCACTCGATTCAACGTCGCAGGTCGCGTCGGAGGTCACGTCGGAGCGTGCATTGGCCTGAGTATTGAGGTTCCTCCCAAGTCTGACCGATGCGGCATCCCCCCGCGTTCCGAATCACAACATGCGGACTGCTTCCGAGCGCCTAGATGCCGCGAAATCGCCACGAGGATGAGACGCCTTGCGAAACCGGCACACGGTCCAGGTGGGTCGGAAAAACTTGGTCGGGCTCGGGACACCCCTGTCTCGAACGCTCGACTGAAGTCTGACTCGTCAGCCCTTTTCGACGAAGAAATGTCCTTCTCGAACATCGTGGCAGTATCTTCTGCTCATCTTCCATAATCACCTATTCGTACTTCGTCGTCGGTCATTGAAGCGTTGTTCATTCGTTCTTGCCTTGGTTCTACCGGGTTGATTCCTACCGCGGTTACTTAAGTACCTTCGCTTCAGGTTCTCAATACCATTAACTATTCTTAACCCACCTACACAACGGCTTACGTTCAATACGGCACTATGGGGGTCGCTGAGAAGACGCTCTCAATGCTGTCTGTCGGCAGTGACGATCTTTATATACGGCGGCAGAGCACACTATTCCGGGAATTGGAATTGCTGCTGGACCTCAACCCTCGGGAACTGAGTTCCAACCTCCTCGCCTTACCGAAAGAGCTTCGAAATATGATATGGGACTATGTTCTGCCGGATATTACATCTGATAACCGACCCGAACTCCATACCAATTTGTGGTCTGCTGAAATGATCCACGAGCCCTGGCGACACGACGTCTTTGGCTATGGCCATCAAGTGCCGAAGGCCCACAGGCTGCATCCGAACCTGCTTCTCATCAACAAGCAGCTACGCAACGAGATCTTGCAATGTTACTTTCGGCGCAGCAAACTCACTCTGCACGCTGAGCTGCGGAACTCGCGAGGAAACAATTGGCATTTCGACTACTCCCCGCACATACTCCAGCTCCCCATGCTGAAGTTTGTGACCCATGCCCGGTTTTACGTCGAATGGAACTACACCATCATTTCGAAGAATGACCGCATTGAAGATCAAGTCCGGATGACGAAGGACCTCATGTTAGCAATGGATAAGTTGCTCAGTCCGCTTGAAGCTGTCGAAAACATCGAACTCTCCGTGCTCTTTTTCTGGAAGTTCCGGTCCGGCAAGTTCTACGCACTCTCCATGCAAGACCTTTTCGACTCCGAGGATGTTTTCAAGCGACATGCTGAATCTCGCTGGCTGCGCATCTTAAGAACGCATAATTCGGTCGTCGAGTCTCCGAACCCTTCAGCCGGAGTCGGATATAAGCTTTCATCGGAGAATAAAGGGACGGAGCAGAGCGGCGGAATGGAAATCTTCGTCTCGCAGGATTTAGAGGATGCTATGCGATTGCGCAGGCAGAGCAATGTCGACTTTTATGGGAACTATGGGATCACGGATCCACTCCCTCATCCCGGCTATGAGCACAACAAGATGATTTAAAGGAGAAGTAACAAGCACGAAAGCGCCGAGACCGCGCTCAAGTACACATTATTTGGAACCGGAATCGCGGGGTTCCGGTTCCGGTTCCGAGTCGATTAGTATACAAAATTTCACCATGGTTGATCACAGATCTAGTTGCAGTTTCAACATTCAAGTGTCGAAGAGAGAAACGAAAGGTGCAACAATGGAACAATTACTGCCTCCAAACGTGCTTCCGTCCAAACCTTACCATTCATCCGGATCCCATCACCATGGCACGACAGAACCTACCCAAGATTCAATTCCCAATTCCGTGTCTCCCCCATGAGCATTCACCAAGCTTTTCCACAAGCTTATCGTTCCGCGGACTGGTTGATTTATTCCGTCTAGCCTCGGCCGAGGCTAACCTTCTTCGGCCAAGGTTAACCGTCTTCGGCCTACGCGTTGAACCTTTAGACGAGCATTGCAAGCCGACGATGCTGATGTTTTTCCGGGTGAAAGAGTCACATCGGTGATACTGAATGGTGTGTGATGTCGGCAGTTGGTCGATTTGTTGAGGTAGAAGTGTTCTGAGAAAGGATCGGTGTAAGTAGAGAATAGAAGCAAAGCACTCAAGGAAGCATCAACCACCTCCACATAAAAAACGCACTGTACATCTACTCTGATTATTAATTAACTATCAGGTCGGATTTACGGCGTTTGCCAAGTCTCGGGAATAAGGTGGTTAAAATCCGCACGCGACGTATTGGTGGAGGCCAGATGCCCTAGTCCTACTAGCGTTAGTGCATTCCTCTTTGCCCATCTATCTGCGGTTCTGTTCGGTAGGGCCTCGGACCATCCGTTTTACGCATCTCTACAGTAGAAATACGTAAAAGGGACGGTTCGGGGACCTACCGGGAACCTGTCTGGGCGTGACTCTACTTCTCTTTCGTTCCATGTCTCTCCTTCTTACACGATACACTTCTCTGTGCATGATCTGTTGTTCTTCGTCGCACTCATAGTCGGAAGGGTTGAGAGTGACATCTTCCTAAGGCACCGCAACGCACTACAAAGCCTTCAACCTCGTCATCACATCGCAGCTTTTGAATTACAGTCTTCTTGAGTCGTATTCCGAATTCCGAACTGTATGTCAGCAGCTACAGGTACACAGACAGAGTCATCATAATATAAACTGCTCAACCCCCAAACGTCGTCGTTGCCAAAGACAATCGCAAGCGGCTAGCACATTCCGCGGGGCAACATTGCCACAATCTCACCTCCATCCTTTCTCATCCTCGACCACATCTTCACCATGAGTGACCAAAGCCGGCCTCGAGGACTTTATCGCCACCCGACGCGCAGCGAAATCATCGAGCAAGCTGTAGCCGAAGGCCACGATGCCGACATCCCAACTGCCGTTGGTTCTCTGCGCAAGGTTCCCAGCAACCTCTCCCACCCTAGGCCAGCAAAATCACCCAAGCTTGCAGCAGAAGCGATCGCTACACCTGCGGATCTTGAAAAAGGCGGACTCGACTCACATTCTAGTGACGAAGAAACCGAAGAGCAAAATGGAGACGAAGATGATCCGAACGTCGTATTCTGGGACGGTCCCGACGATCCTGAGAACCCATTGAACTGGCCGGCGAAGAAGAGATGGGGCACTGTGGCCATTGTATCTGGACTGACGTTTCTGACGCCGTTGGCATCGAGCAACTTCGCGCCTGGTGTGCCTGAAGTCATGAAAGACTTCCATTCCACATCTGATCTGCTTTCGGGATTCATGGTGTCGGTATATGTCCTTGGATTCGCATTTGGCCCCATGATCATTGCTCCGCTTTCAGAGATGTACGGGAGACTACCACTATATCATAGTTGCACCATCCTCTTCCTCATCTTCACGATCGCGGCAGGTGTGTCGACGAACATGAGCATGTTCATCGTCTTCCGATTCTTCATGGGCACTTTCGGAGGCGCACCCATAGTGCTTGGGGGTGGAACCATTGCGGATATAGTATCACGGGAGCAGAGAGGCACGGCGATGTCGGTGTGGATGATGGGTCCAAGTAAGCAATTTCGAACATGTCTTCTACTTCGTGGATTCTAACGAGCATAGCGATCGGGCCCTGCGTAGGCCCTATAATCGGTGGCTTCCTCACTGAAGCCAAAGGGTGGCGCTGGAACTTCTGGCTCGTCGCCATCGTAGGCGGCAGCTTTCTCCTCGGCGCCATCATCCTCATGAAAGAAACTTCCGCGCCCGTGATCCTCGAGCGTAAAGCCAAGCGACTCCGCGCAGAGACCGGCAACCCCAAACTGCGTTCCAAACTTGCCTCTGATCTATCAAGGAAGGATCTCTTCAAGTTTTCAATCGTACGCCCACTGAGGATGCTTTTCCTGTCCCCCATCTGCTTCACGATCTCCGTTTACATGGCCATCACATACTCGTACTTGTACATTTTGTTCACGACATTCACGTCTGTTTTTCGGACCCAATACAACTGGAAAGGCGGCATAGTAGGCCTCTCCTTCCTGGGTCTCGGCCTCGGCTCCCTCATCGGCCAATTCATATTCACCCGCTACGGCAACAAAATCGCTCATAAGCACATGGCACGCGGCGACTTCGTTCCCGAGCACCGCCTCTACGTCATGACTGGTGGCGCCATCATCCTCCCCACAGGTTTCTTCCTCTACGGCTGGAGCGTGCAATACCATCTCCACTTCATGGTTCCCATTATCGGAACAGCATTGACAGGGTTTGGGTTGTTGATGGTTTTCATGCCGGCGACGACGTATCTGGTCGATGTGTTTACCATTCATGCGGCGAGTGCTATGGCGGCGAGTACAGTGTTGAGGAGTCTCTGCGCGGCGTTTATCCCCCTGAGTAGCGAGAAGATGTATGCGGCTATGGGGTATGGGTGGGGGAACTCGTTGTTAGGGTTTGTGGGGTTGGCGTGTATGCCGATTCCGTTCTTGTTTATTAAGTTTGGGGGTCGGTTGCGGAGGAGAAGTACGCTGAAGTTGTAGAATACTGGGAGGGTTGTAAATAAAAGCGTATCTACTTAATCCGGTTCGGCTTGATTACTCGAATTAGCCCTACGTCCGTAATTTCTAAAGTAGATTACCCACTACGTAGGTAATGTGATCTTGTGGCTGTTGAGAGTTATATCAGCGAGCTTGGCCAGTTGTGCCTGATATGTTTTTAATAATGCGTGTGGCTGCAGCTCTGAACAATATATATATATTAGAATGGTGATGGTTTTGGGAGAGATAAAGGATGAATTTACAATGTATACTTTCGGGTTCAAAGAGCGCATAGCCGCCAATCTTGAGAAGCAAGTGGAAGCCGAATATACCTGTGGCCAGTAACCGCAACAAGGAGCTATAATGCACAATTTCTATAAAGTGACAACAAACATACGCAGATTATAACACATGATGGTCCTATACTAGATCGTTATACACTAGCCACAAGTATATCACGGTGTAAAATACTAGCGCCAGTTCTCTAGACACGTCTCTCCATCCTCTAACTGCGTATAACGCAGCGTATCTCTCCACAACATAGCTCCATTAGCAGGGTTCTTCGCTTCCGGATTCCTCGCACCCAGCTCCGAGCCGTTGAGATACAAACCTTTCGGTCTCGCACTGAGTGGCGGGGGCCCACTCTCCAGCGCCGCAGCAACAATATCCCTCGCCGACTTCCCCACCAGACGAAGTGGCCCGTTGGGCAAGAAGTACGCCAGAAAAACCGCTATGGGTGGCAACAAGAAGCGCCACAAAAAAACACGTAAGAACCAGCTCCCGCTATGGCGAACGATACCGGTAATAACCAGTCCGGGATCAATACCGAGGACTGAAACATTTTTGAGGACTGGGTCTTGGTCGAGACGGCGTTGGAGCTCGGAGCTGCAAAAGAAAAGGTCAGATGATGGGAAAGTCTATATTGATAGAGGATAGTGGGACTCACATAGCAGTTACACCGCATAACTTGGATGCGCCATACCGCCTGTGTCCAGCAGCCCATCCACTCGTATCCTCCCTGCTTAAGCTCCAGCTACCCCTAGCAATAGCATCGATACTTCCGGCGTTGAAAATAGTGTTGTATCTCGCTTCTTTGAAAGCCCCGTTCCATGAAGTATGCAGGTCGTGCGGGCTAGCAAGGAGCGATACGTTAGTTCATTACCAGCTCAAGGCTTTGCAAAGCGGAGGCTCTCGAGTAAGTTGGAACTTACTTGTGAACCCAACTACTAATCCAAAGCACCCGCCCTACCTCCCGATCCATACTCCGCAGCAACAGCACCGTGAGGAGCCAGTGTCCCAGATAATTGGTTGCGAATGCCAGATCAAAACCATCTTCAGTCCACGTTTGCTTTTCAAACTCCTCGTAGCCGGCATTGAGGACGAGGGCGTGGATGCGAGGGATTGTACCGGTAGCGACGCGCTCGTTGATCTTGGCAGCTACTCTCCGGACGTTGCTGGGTCGCGACAAGTCGAGAGAAAGCTTCTCGTGCGAATGTGTAGAGGTGCTTTTGCCGCGCTGGGGGCTGGCAAGGGCAGCATCGAGTGCTTGTGTAGAGGCGGTATTACGGACCGTGTAAACTCCATGGTAAGACGCGTTTAGCTGCGGTGAAGACACGATTTGGGTAACAGTGGCGCTGTCCAGTCCTCCATTTGCTCCGGTCACGATAATCGTGCCCTTTGAATCGGTCATGGTGGCTTTCAAACGAGGCGGAAAGGTTATTGTTGGTTAGATGGGGAAAATAGGAGCGGGCGGGCGGTTATAATAATTGGTATATCTATGGGATCCGTGGGAGATGGCGGGTAACAGTTATTGGACAGCAGAGCACCGTGAACATGGAGAGAAAAGGATGAAAATTGTGTGTGGAGCTCGGGTGCTGCAGGAGAAGCGGCTATATAGGCAGTGGCTGGAGCTAGACCATATGGAGAGGAGAACCGTGCAGAACAGTTCGGTACTGTCCAGTCCAACAAATAGGTTGATGTCGTACAGTTCTCGGTATCGAACGTGTGTGGTCAGCAGCAACCCTCATCGGTGTTCTCTCCGCCAACTTGAACTTCACTGAGTTAGCAATCAGTGTAGGAATCAAGAATCCATTCACGCATGTCTTTAAGAGCTTAGAGTTTGTCGTAGGTCTGCCTTCCGAAGATGCGTTAATGTCCTGAGTAATGGCAGAATAAGCTCTGATCCGTCCAATTTGGTTCCAACTATGGCATATTAGAAAAGTCCAAACCCCAGCCTCGGCCCGACGCTCAAAAGTCTATCAAAGCTATCGTAGCGTTTCCCACCTTCACCGTCGCAATTGAGCACAGACTCTTCAGACAAAACATGTACAGCTTGCCCACGCTTCAAAACGCTCTTCTTTTACGTACCATCCCAAGCACTCTTCACAAAATCCGCACACCTCTCCGCAACCATCAAAACCGGAGCCATCGTATGCGCGCTTACACTCTTAGGAAATACACTCGCATCCGCAATCCTCAGATTCCGAAACCCAAAAACCAAAAGCCTCTGATCCACGACCCCCTGCTTCTCGTTAGTGCCCATAGGACACGTGCTCGAGAAGTGCAGAGCCGTGTGAGCCACCCTGCGCATATAGTCGTCGATCTCGTCGTCAGTAACGTCTCTCCATTTCTTGTTTGCCTGGGGTGGTGACTCCATGACCTTCTTATCCGTTGAAATGGGTGATGGTTTGACTCTACCTGAATTCTCCCACTCACGGAGAGTCTGCAGTTCGTTACCGGGCGCAAATGCGAAGGGTGCTGGGAAGGAATATGATGATTGAAATTCGGCGGCTAACCGCATGGAGAAGCGAACGGCGAGGCGAGCTGCTTGAATGTCGTCCTTGTGGGCGAACATCGGGTACGTTATCTTGGGATTGGTGAGGGGGTCTATACTCGTTATTTCAAGGCGGCCTGGGAATGGAGCGTTAGTGGGTGCTTGTCATTCGGCTCTATAGGAGTGGGTTTGGAAATTCACCTTTCGCCCGAGGCTGCAGTATAGTCGGATAGATCGAAAAGAGCGAGCGCCCTGGTACGGCGCGTTCAAGCGAGTTGGGCGGAATAATCATAATTTCGATATTGGGAACGTCATGGTCATGTGTTGGGTCCTCTGTGCGTGGGTTTTTAACCTGCATGGTTGCCTCATCGATGGAGTCGGTATGGAGGAAGATAGCAGTTGGTGCTGTGCTGAAGCTCGCCCAACCTTTTCTGGTGAAGATCCATAGGAGGATGTGCCAAAAACCCCATAGTGCACTCTCGAGGAGGTGCAGTGTTTCTTCTCTGGGTAGCTCGAGCATGATTGGGATAGCATAGTGGTCGGAAAAGTCGGCTCCTACGGCAGGCAGCTCTTTCACAAGGGGAATGCCGAGAGTCGATTCAGTCGAGTTTTCCTCCCTGGGTCCAATGCCACTCAGAAGCAGTAACTGGGGGGTTGTCATGGCTCCGCAAGTTAGAATGACTTCTCGCCGGGCTTTGACGAGATAATCTTTGCTTGTATTAGATCCAGTGGAAGGTCGGATATAGACACCAGTGACGGTACGTCCAACTTGTTCATTGCCGGCTATTTCCAAACGCGACGCTACTGTACCAGTGCACACGCTCAAACGCTGAATCCTCTCTCGGGCAATAGTTTTGCTCAGGTACGCCGACAAAGCCGAGACTCTTTCGCCGTTCTTGTCAATGGCAGTTTCGAGGGGAAAGTAACCGCATGAAGGGGCCCCTGGGTCGTTGCAATCGTCCAAAGCCGAAAGACCAATGTTCCGAGCCGCTTTCTCAAGACTACGGGATGCATATCAGTTTAGTTCCACGTTCATCCCAAGCTTGAAGGAGTCTTACTACTTGAGCCACTTGAACGGATACGGTGGCTTGCGCAATTCGATAGGACCGCCGCGACCTCTCACATCAAACTTCGACTTATCTGCCAGCCCAGTAACATTCTCCAGCCTCTTAAAGTACGGCTCAACCTTCTCCCAAGCCCAATCATTCAACCCCATCTCGCTCCACGCCGTATAGTTCCCCGCGCTACCTCGAGTCCAAAGCATGGCGTTGAGACGAGACGCACCACCAATGCCATTGACTGCCCAAAGCCGATTGCTCCTTCCGTAGGCACCATCAATCGGCTCTGACCAGATTGTGCTTTGGACCTGCAACATATCCGTCCAAAACATATTCTGACTCAGTAACGGCATTCGCGAGATAAGATTGTTCTTTACATGTCCTCTTTCGATTAGAAGGACGGACACGTTAGGATCCTCGGATAGACGGGAAGCGAGAACGCAGCCAGCCGTGCCACCTACAACGTTCGCGTTTCCACGGTCAGACAAATAACGTATCCGTGCGCGTAATGCGCCGCTTTTTACTAGGAAAATCAAAGAAAATAAGCAACTTTAAATTTATATAACTCTTTAACTACCTTTTCTTTTTAAAAGCTTCCTTAACTAAAGTTATAGAGAAAGACTATCTTTATAACTCTAGAATTTTAGTTTTCTAATAATAATTAGTTTTAAGAAAAAAGTATAAAAGTACTAAAACTTAAGTCTCTAAATTTTAAAAATAATATTTTTTTAGGAGTAAAGTATGCTATTTAGAATATATTTTATATTAGGGTCTTTCTAATAAAACTATTAACTAGAAAGTTATATTATCTTTTTATCTTTTTTAAATAAGAAAATTAG
>ML977027.1:258982-290737 GCA_010015675.1 Byssothecium circinans | reverse complement strand
ATTTTCCTAGTAAAAAGCGGCGCATTACGCGCACGGATACGTTATTCGACAAAAACAGAAAGTGAAGTTCGAACTTACCCCCGACGACAATGTAATCATACGTTTTTCCGCCAACGTCTTCCGCTGAGCACTCTAGGTAGGGCGCAAAAGGCCACATCTGGGAATGTTTCTCTTAACTTTCGCTGCTTTTCTGCTGAAGGGGAAGAGCAGAAGTGTGCTGGGAGAACAGGGAAATGACCACGCCGCTTAGTAGGGTGGGATGGACTGTTACCGTTAGAGCTTGCAACATTAGGAAGCTTATAATTGGCTATGAAAGGACATTGGATTCCCAAGGCAACCAACGCATGATTGGCCGAAGCGGCACGCCCAACTTGTGCCGGTGGCATACGCACGTGCGCCTATCGTGCTAAGATTTGGTACCGTACGTAAACCCCCTTTAAGGCTAAAATCCGGCTGTAATTCAATAATCCAGTGGCTGTTTTTAGAGAAATAGACCCAGCACAAAAGGTGTTTGACTGATATCTCGTCACGTGAGTAAATTCGGGCCCCGGGGCTAAACTTGGTTGTCGGGTACCTTTCAGTACCAAATGTCATGCGCTTTGTCTATACACTGCATGTAAATGCCCGTAAAAGTATGAATTTGGTTCAAAGGTGCGGTCCCCACTGACGGACAGTGGACGTACGAATCTTTTACACTAATTAGCGCCAAAAGGACGTAAACTTGGAATATTCATTCGAATAATTGAAGTAATGTCCAGAATATCTTTCGAAATCCTCTCTAGACGCTGGAGCCATTCTTTCTCATGGCTCTCTCAAACCACCCAATCAACCCATTCGCCTTCCTCAACGCAACCCTCCTTCCCGCAATCAAACATCCTGATCAGCTTGATAAGCCCTCCGATTCCCCTCCATAATTTCCTTCTCAATCCTCATCTTCCTCTGCTCCTCGGCCTCGCTCGAAACATCCTTGAACACGGCATCCATCTGCTCTAGACTGCGTCCCGCAGTTTCAGGAACAATGAAGAGGGTGAAGACGAATGCGAGAAGACAGAAGACAGCGAAGAAGGTATATGCGCCGAAGCCTGTGTTTTGCACGAGTGGGGGTGTGATGAGGCCCTGGATTGCTTGTTAGTAGTCGTGGTTGTGGTGGGGGTCGAGTGGAGATAATGATGAGAGGAGTTGACCTACGATAAGGAAATTATTGAACCAGTTTGAGCAAGTCGAGAGCGCCACGCCCTTTGCTCGAAGTGAGGATGGGAAAATCTCCGACGGCAGAGCCCAGGGTACAGGTCCCCACGTAGCACCTATAACGCAGTTAGCATAAATCTCACAAGCAATTCGCACTGAAACTTTCTTACCAAAGCTAAACATATAAAAGAAGAGAAACGCAACAGCAACCCATCCCTGCGCCACATGAGCCGTCCAATTATCCCCAAACTTGCCCACCAAAACCGCAATGATGAGATGCGAGATAAACATCAGTGCCGCACCTACGAGCAACAACGGCCTCCTCCCAAACCGATCCATGGTATACAGCGACGTTGCAACACCGACGAGTTGCGTGCAATTGATGATTCCAGAGAGAAGGAGTTGCATCTCGTAGTCCTGACCGAGGGTCTTGAAGAGCGAGGGAGAATAGTAGATGAGAGCATTGATACCGACGAATTGCTGGAAAAACATGATTCCGCAACCGACCATAGTACGTCTCCAGCAGCCGTGCTTGAAGCAGTCTGTCCAAGCCACGATCTCGAGTTTCCAGCGATTCGCGCGCGTGTTCTCTTGCAGATTAGGATGGCGTTCAGCACTGACTTCCTGCTTGAAAGCGACTTCAGCTCGGATCTCGCACCATTCCTGATGAACACGGGAATCGGTCTTA
This sequence comes from Byssothecium circinans, assembly GCA_010015675.1. Classification (NCBI taxonomy): domain Eukaryota; kingdom Fungi; phylum Ascomycota; class Dothideomycetes; order Pleosporales; family Massarinaceae; genus Byssothecium; species Byssothecium circinans. The sequence goes on along the minus strand of ML977027.1, from coordinate 288,861 downwards.
GGCAGTCTTCGAAGCGTAGATAGAACCTCCAGGGCTTCTTGATCACGGCCCTTGGAGGAAAGCCATCGGGGCGAGAAAGGCAAGAAGATGATACCAGCGCCGAGGATAACTCCGGGTATCATTTGGATCAGGAAGGGAAGGCGCCATGACCATTCAGATGGCATGTAGCGTGTTCCGTATGTAGTCCAGAACGCTACTACTATACCCAAGACAATGCTGAATTCTTGAAGTACGAGCAGTGCGCCACGGATCTCGGGAGGAGCGATTTCTGAGATGTAGAGTGGCGAGGTTGTAGCGAGCATACCGATCCCGATACCCCCGACCAAGCGTCCTACGGTCAACATGCCGTACTCAACAGCGGCGGTCTGGAGAATGCTCCCAACGGTGAAGATACAGACGGCGACGACGATGGACCATTTTCGACTGAGACGATCGGCACAGTATCCAGCGAACAGCGCACCAATCAATGCACCAAGCTCCAACATAGCGGTCATAAGACCCTTCCAAAATCCAGCTCCAGACGCGGTTTCTGATACTCTTGGGAAGCGGTTGAGAAACTGGTCCATGACGAGAGTCACGGAAATTACACCCTGGTCATAGCCGAAGAGCAGACCGCCGATGGTTGCGAACAGAGCGCAGAGGAAGACGAATGGGTTGTTGAAGAGGCCTTTGAATCCTATTTATTTGTTCGTTAGTTGGTTGACTCCGTAGCGAGGAGGAGACGGGTGTTACCAGCAGGTCCATACGGCTCCCTCGTCTCCCAAGCGCGCTCTGTAGAGAGAACTGCATTCGCGGCGACTTCTTCATGGTTCGACGTATATACGCCGTCCATGGTACTATCTTTTTCTATATTACCCATTATGAATCAGAAGATGATTCTCTCATGAACTGAATACAAGAATGACTTGTATAGAAGTTGTCGTTGCCTAGTCTCACCGTCAAAGCCGACCTGACGAGAGAAAAAACCAAAAATGCTCGAGGGGGGACGATCAACATACTTAAATATCTTCACAGCTCCAGGTCAAGAGAATGCGGAGGTCCAGTGTGGAGAAGCAACGACCAACAAGGTTAGCGCATCATTGACATCCTTACCACGCGTTCCCCATGATGGCTCACAGCCGCGGCAGGTGTTGCGCAACTGTGACGGCTTGAACTATTTCCTGCAAGTTTTGACAGTGAGAGATCATGTGCACAGTCGGCTCTGCCTGTGTACTCGGGCCGAAGATGGTCAGAATTGTGGATGGCAGATCCACAGAAGTCTCGAGAAACTACTAAGTGCCTTGGCCGCATCTTCCCGGTGTCAGAGAACATCGTGGTTTTGAGCGGTTGGAGACTTCGACGTGTTGTTCTTTTGTTGCGAATGCGATTGTTTAGAGTATGCTGGAATTCGATGAGTCGATTATTAGCATGACAGTTGAAAGGTGAAAGTGGTAAAGAAAGTCGTGTAGTCAAGGATGATGTTGACTTCCAAATCGTACCTGCGAATTGCTGCCTTGACAACCATGCAATCAGCAGTTCAGTTCATGTCACCGATATTGAATATCTTCCCATCCCATCTCTCTCGCCCAAAGCACTCCCCAAGAGGTCAACGCCCATCGGATACCGCACGCATGACGTCATACGCCGCGGCCTTTGAACACACCACTCATAACCCTCTGAATCAAACCCCCAGCTTTCCATCCCCACACAAGAACACCTCTCTTTCGTCCCCAAGTTCAAGCTTCAATAATGCAAATGATGAAGCGCGCGGAGATCCACCGCAGCACACCACTAGCTGCGGCGCTCTTTTCCAAACACGTTTGTCTCGAGTCATGTGCGATCGGGCGCAATAACCTTAAGATCCCCATTTTGGGAAACCGCTCACTCTGCCAGCCATTGAACCTCAAGATGTAAGCTAGGGAAGAGAGCTCACCCTTGAGGAGAGTAATCCATCCCGCTGCGAGGTTGAATCAGCTTTATGCGGGTTGCGAACCCCAGGCGCGGTTCTAGTTTGGAGTGCAGATGGGTTTAGATCGCAATATCTGGGGGCGAATATCTAAAGAGTGTGTGGCAGAGAGTAAGTTTACAGTAGTTATACTTGATAACTACAATGTTTGGTATAAAAGCTACGAAGACCCCAGCCATGAATAACGCCGCCATGTCTTGAAGATCTGGATGCGTCAACATGGTCTTCTTGAGATCGTCTAAAAATACTTTGGTCGTAAGATCGTGGGTGAAACAGTAAAACACTCCAGTTATACCAACACCATCTCATCGTCCCAATTGTGTCCAACACTCATACGACAAGCACATCAAGCCTGCTCGAACACCGCACACTCACGTTGGCATCGCCATGATCGATCCCCAACCGCCTCCACCTCCACCCCCAGCCCCTGCACCTGCACCGGGCCGACGACTGGGACCACCAGCTCCGGTCGCCTTCTTCGTACCGCTCGCACCGCCAGACTTTCTAGGCGCCTTCTTCGACACTCCACCGTATCCTCCGCCTCGTCCATAACTACCAGACCCTCTCTTACGAGCTGCACCCCTTTTCTTGAAGAACGTGGTTTTGGAGCCACTAGCTCTCGATGTTGCCGCCGCGAGAGCCTTGGGTCGTGGGTTCGGTCTCTCAGATTCAATCTGTGAGTACCGACTGTTGAAGTGCTCCACGCTAGGGTCAGCCCGTTGATTGAAGTGGTGACTAACATGCACTTCACCATCATCCTCGTCGTCATCTTCTCCGTACGAGTAGTCGCTCTCGTCATCGTTGTTGGCTACCAGTCCACCATCATCATCGCTCCCACACAAGTCAATGACGTTCACGTGGTTCGGATCCAGCGGCCCCTCGTACTCATCGTCTTCGTCGTCATCTTCAACGTCGACCTGCTGCACAGGAGGTCGTCTAGAGAGCTGGTTCTTAGGGACGGGTACGGCTCCACATGCCTCAAAGAACTCCCTTGAGTTTTTGATGAGCTTTAGGAAAATTCTGTGATGCGATTCCACCATGGTAGGGTTGATACCAGGGATTGCAAGCATTTCTTCCTTGTTCTTGGGTAGATCGAGACACATCTCCCTGAGAATGGTATCAGAAAAGGGTGATTGACGCATGCCGCTGTCCATCTTGATTTTGCGAATCATGGTCTTCGCGCCCTCCATGAAATCGCCCAAGATATCCTTTTGCGTATCGGTCAATCCGGCTACTCGGTCATCTACTGTGATCGGTGGTCCTCGTGCCTTCTTTTTGTTCCCACCCTTCTGTTGCCTCGACTCTGCCGTACGGATGGGTGCAAATCCATCGTCAGCATCGTCATCATTGACAACAAACCCGTCATTCTGATACCCTCGTCGGTTCTTTCTACGAGAAGGGCTTGGAGCTTCTTCAAAGTAAGCGTCGTCATTATCGTCTTCCTGATATGCAAAGTCCCTGATATTGCGCTTGGCGATAGGTCGGACCGGGGAGGAGACGTTTGTCGAAGGATACTCGTTGCGGCTCTTCGTAGCCTTCTTCTTCGGTTCTTTGAATCGCGCTTTACGAGGTGAAAGGCGAATCTGCATCTTGAATGCCTTCCTGCGCATCTCGTAATCACGATATTTGGAGCCAAGCTAGAAAATGTTTAATCATACTCTACAGTGTTCGAAAGTTGTGGACAACTTACACGGACGTAATTGGTGGCCCAGCCAGCCTTATTCGATTTGCTTTCTTCCTTGAGAGCTTGGGCTTCAAGTAAGTGAGTAAAGACACGTTCGGCGTTCTCTCGCTCCAAGTCTTTTCCAAACCCGAAGCAATCTCCAAGGTCACCCTTCTTCAACTTGGCATTCTTTGCGCCTCGGAATGCGTCAACACATTGAAGTAACGTGACATTGGACTGCTCGACTTGCTTCACCAGCTGGATGGCAGCAGCAGCATACTCGGTCATGTCTTGCTCTTCGAATGTGGCATCGGACCGGCAATTATCGCAGGTCCGCTTGCAGTTCTCACGCTTGAACGGCTCGTTGAAGTAGCCCAGCACCTGTGCCCTACGACAATCGCTCTTGTTTTCGCAGAACTGTATGACATTTCGAAGCATATCATGCTGGCGCTGCTTCTGCTCTCGGCTTCCATCTCCTTCTTCGACCATCTTTCTCAAGGTGTTGCAGTCGGCATACTGGTAGAACAGATAGCATTCAGAACGCTTTCCATCTCGTCCTGCACGTCCCGTCTCCTGGTAGTAGCCTTCCAAGCTCTTCGGCAGAGTATGATGTATAACAAATCGAACATCTGCTTTGTCTATGCCCATACCAAAAGCTATTGTAGCAACAATGACGTGGTACTCATTGGCTTGCCACTTGATCTGGACGTCAGACCGTTCAGCTGACTCCATGCCAGCATGATAATGGTAAGCTTTAATACCCATGGCGCAAAGCTTTTGCGCAACCGACTCGCAACTCTTTCGAGACAGGCAATATATAATGCCTGACTTTCCAGAGTATTTTGACTTAATCAAGTCGGCAATGGTCAAGACCACACCCTTGGCCTTTGGCTGGACTTCGTAAGAAAGATTCGGACGGTTGAAGCTTTGCGAGAACAGACGGCCACCACGAATCCCCAGGTTTGACATCACGTCTGTACGGACGAGCTGGGTGGCTGTTGCCGTGAGAGCGATGATTGGCACACCTGGGAATTGGCGCAGCACATCTCCCAAAGCCTTGTAGTCAGGTCGGAAATCGTGGCCCCACTGGCTGACGCAGTGTGCTTCGTCAATGACAAGGCGGGCAAGACGCTTGCGTTGGTGTAGCCTTTCGAAAATAGAAATCATCCTCTGGTTCTTACTCAACATTTCGGGTGTAACGTAGAGCAGCTGTATGAATTTCTCCGGCTCAGACTGGGACAAGCCATCCATGATGTGGGCTTTCTCCGCAGCGGTAGACTCTCCGTTTATTAAAAACGCCTGCATGTCCCATCGATTCTTGCAGGCCGAGACTTGATCTTCCATCAAACTCAATAGTGGTGATACTACAATGGTGACGCCGCGGGTCTTCCCAGAGGATATAACTGATGGTAGTTGGTAGCACAGAGATTTACCACCACCGGTCGGCATGAGGACGAAACAGTGCTCTCCAGCGAGCGTCGTATTGATGGCTTCTAGCTGTCCGGCACGGAAGCCACGAAGGCCAAACTTGTGCAGAAGCGCATTTTTCACATCCCGTGACCAAGGAAAGTTCATACCAGGCAAGCTCATCAATGGCTTCTTCGGTGATTGTGGAGCGTTGCGCACAGCAACTCGGTTAACTGAAGTTTCTGTGAGTACGGTCCTAGAGACTTGAGAATAGCGCGTGTCCACTCTGTCGCCTTTCCAGTCGTAGGTACCAGGAGGTTGACTTTCACTATCGTCGATCAGCTCGAAAGCATCGTCGTCGTCGTCATCGCAGAAGTTCTCCTCTTGCTCATCGACACCCATGGTCTCTGGCGCGGCACTGCTGTTTTCGTGGGGATCGAAATCCTCGAAATCTTCGCCAAACTCCTCATCAGGCATGCGTGAGTCGGGCTCGTCGTAATTGTACGCAGTATTTGGCCGGGTGTGTTGTCGATGGGGCGTCTCTGGTATTCGATGATGCGATTTTGGTTCCGGTGCGGATCTAAGTCCTCCGGTCGTGGAGCCATGATATTCAGTTTTACTGTCCCAATCCAGAGGTGGAGGCGGGGAGGCTGTGGTGCGCTGCTCGGCAAAGCGAATACGATGTTTTGGCGTCCAAACTTCTTGCGCGGATACCTGCGTCTGCTTCACGAACTGTGTCTGAGGGACACGACTGGAGCCGGGAACCTGGAGGCCTTTGGACTTTGGAGGGACCGCCTGTGTTGACTTCACCACAACACCATGGAGATCATCGTCTCTTCCGCTTGGTACAGATTTCATATACTTCTCCATGTCCGCTGGTTCAAGGAGATAGTAGACCTTCACCTGCAACTCTTCGAGCTTGCGAACGTAGGTTTTGAGCGTTGCACCGTCGGCAACATCAAAATCACCTGTGTCAAGAGCTTCGTCAATCTTCGCCCTAACCTCTTGTCGCTTTGCGCTCAAGTCATCATATTCGTCTTTCAGTGAGACTAGTTCTTTGAGGGCGACTTGCGCGGTGCGCATATGCTTGATCTTTGCTTCTGTGGCAGTTGAATCCGTAGAGCCTGATTCTAACTGCTTCAAGAACAGGGCTTTCAACTTGACCCAATTTGCGGTAACGGCCTCCACCTGTCGCTTCAAACGGAACCCTTCAGCATCAAAGAATATTTCCACTGCCTGCTTGATTGACTCTTTCTGCTCTTTCGACAACTCTGAAGCTTGTGGGTGCTGTTGGAGATTCGAAAGTGTTGATGACGAAGTCGATTCAGCTTTTTCCGGAGAAGCACGCACCCTTCTCGGAGATTGGGATGTCGCCGGGGTGGCTAATGGTGCAAAGTCTGGTCGTTGTGTGCTGGCCTTTTGGGCTGGTTTGGAGGGTGATCGGATCGGGAGGTTCGTCTGTGACAACTCTTTGATAGGCTTTTCGGGCGCTTTTCGTGGAGATCTCCTGGCCCTAACAACCGGCTTGGTCTCTGTCTCGGAATCGTCAAACCCGTCAAATTCATCTTCCTCTGAGTCCATGACTGCATGGCGCACTCTTCGCTTCGAAGGAGTACGTGAGGTTGAGTCTTTGCCAGATGCATCTTTCAAGTTGTCGCGTAGCTTCTTCAATGGCGATGGACTACGGCCCTGTTTTCCCATCTTCCTTGCAGGAGCAGAAGTTTCAGAAGGTACGCGGCTTAATGACTTGCGTTTGCGGTTACTAGGAGTGGCCTGGAGATCCACGTCTGGCATGACCAAGTCCTCATCAGGAAGATCGTGTAGACCGAAGTCGTCACTTCCCAAGGGTGCATCTCGAGCTGTTTGCAGTGCGGTGGAATACGGCGGAGGCGGACTCTCGGGAACAGCCGCGACCTCGTCGATGTGTGTGAAGCCTTCGTGATTGGTGGTCGGATTAAAAGGAGCGACTATTTTGGCTGGCCTTGGTGACTTTCGATGCCTGAAGTCTGCCTCAAACTCATCGCTCTTCCTCTTCTTGCCCCTGTTCACACTACCCGAAATGGGCGAGGTGAGGTCAATTGATTCGATATCCTGCGGCTGCGCTCGATCTTTCGTAGATGATGGTCTTTCCGATATTGGAGTAACCAGAGTTCCCGAATTGCGCCTTGCTGAGCCTTCCCCAACCCGTTGCGTACTGGTTGAAGGAGGTACATGCAGCCCCGCCAGCACGAGTCTCGGCTTCCCGCTGCCCGGCGTGGCCCTCAGCCTGGCCATATCTGAGAACGTTGCCTGCTCCGGCGGTGCTTTGTGTATATCAACTGTGTATGTTGGGGCGCGAGCTGGAGCGGGTCTCGGTTGGGTAATCGCTCGCGAAGGCGCTGGGTCGGGCTCATTGTTCGGTGTAGGTGATATGAATGAGGAAAGCTGCGAAGCGGTCGGCGCCAGTATTGCTGAGCTCTCGGGGGCGTTGGGATCGTAGTGAACGACAGAAGCGGCGTTTGCAATGAATGGCTTCTCGTCCAATAACCATTTGATCTGCGCGCTCAGATTGTTCTTAGGAGGCATTAGAACGTTGCCCTTCACAGTGAGAGGTCCGCATCGGTATTTGGCGCGTCGAGAAGCATCCGTCGGTCCGGGGTTGAGCGTGTATCGGTGGCGATGTGGGGTGTTATAGTGTATGTTGTCGCGGTCGCGTTCTCGGTCGCGCTTGCCAAATGACTAATTAGACGCCAATGCACGTGACCCACTACGGATATCTCAGGCCTCAGGGTCCACCGCTGCTTACCTCGCAATGTGCTGCCTCTTCAACATCACCAAAAACATGAATTTCGGCTGTGCTTTCCTATTTTAGTGAAGGAGAAGTTCAAAATGGCATGCCGAAGATGCCTAGCGTCGTTCAGATGAGCGATGACTCCGAGGTTCACACATATTCATCTGTGTGATGCCCCAAACACGCATGAGAATGACACCTTCGCTGCCTATTTGTTCAAAAGCTGTCTTTTCAACACCTCATGGTGACTGAAGTTCGACATCACTGACGATTACCACTTCACTGTTGTTTCCCTTTAAACCTTTCATCAACCATCATCCCATCCACCATGTCCAACATGATCGCCGACCCCGATACATTCACCACCCTTTCGACTTCAATCTCAGAACTCACCACCTCCCCTCCACCCTTTCAGGTCCTCCCTCCCTCCTCCGCACTAACCCACGCCCGCGCCTCCCTCCGAAGGACCCTCCCAACCACCGGACTCGGCCTCCAAGAAACCATCCGCCACCTACGCGAAGATATAGGCCCAGGACTCCCCGCCTCCTCTCAGTCTCCAAACTACTACGGCTTCGTCACTGGCGGCAGTACGCCTGCCGCAGCTCTTGCCGACAACCTCGTAACAGCCTACGACCAAAACGCCCATGTGCATCTCCCCAAGGAAAGCGTCAGTGCGAATGTCGAAGACACCGCGCTGTCGATGCTGTGCGAGTTGCTAAAGCTAGATCCGGAGCAATGGCCCCATCGACTCTTTACCACAGGAGCCACAGCAAGCAACATCATCGGCCTCGCGTGCGGACGCGAATATATCATCCGAGAAGCAACAGCGCATACAAGCGATGCCGTGAACAGTGTAGGCGAACTAGGCATCGTAGAAGCCATGCACCGGGCCAACATCGACAAACTCCAAATCCTCACCACAGTCCCGCACTCGTCCCTCCTCAAAGCCGCCGGCATCCTAGGTCTTGGTCGCGCCTCAGTCAAAGATGTCAGTCTCGCAACCTCGCCGCGTAAGTTCGACATACCGCAACTGAAAAAATTGCTCGAACGACAAGGCACGGCGTCCATCATCGCCGTCTCAGCCTCTGAAGTCAACACCGGTCTCTTCGCTACGTCGGGGCTGCAGGAAATGCAAGAGCTACGCAACCTAGCTGATATGTACGGCGCCTGGATCCACGTCGACGGCGCATTTGGCATCATGGGTCGCATCCTCACTTCCCCTGCACACCAATCCATAATCGACGCCTGTGCCGGTCTCGAACTCGCGGATTCCATCACTGGAGACGGACACAAGTTACTCAACGTGCCCTACGATTGCGGGTTTTTCTATTCCAAACACCGCAACATAGCACCCTGTGTCTTCGGAAACCCAAACGCTGCATACCTCAGCACGGGCCCTGCTACAGATGATATCATGTCACCCCTCAACATCGGCCTGGAGAATTCTCGACGCTTCCGCGCGCTGCCTGTGTACGCGAGCTTGACCGCGTACGGCAGCGACGGGTACAGGGACATGCTCGAGCGCCAAATCGCTCTCTCGCGAGCCGTAGCTGGGTACCTTGAAGACAGCGATGACCTCGAGCTTCTTGCCAAGGTCGGGAACACGAGGGAAGAGGTTATCAGCAATGTGTATATCATAGTACTCTTCGGAGCGAAGGACGACGCCTTGAACCAGGAACTTGTGGAGAGAATCAACGCGACTAAGAAGATCTACGTGTCGGGGACGGCATGGGAAGGAAAGCCGGCGTGTAGGTTCGCGGTGTCGAATTGGAGGGCTGATATCTCGAAGGATTTTGGGATCATTACTGGGGTTTTGGAGGGGGTGATGAAGGGATGGGAAGGTTGAGGTGGAGTGGAATGTCCGGGTGTGGAAATGGGGAGAGGTACGGAACCCCTTGTAATGAGAACATCATTCGATGTATATGATCCCAAAACCCCGTGACGTTTCAAAAAGTGTACAATCACCATGGCAATCAAAAACAAGAAGCTCATCTCTGGAGTCCTAATCCGTTCTATGCTAAGTCATCCGCAGTCTATTTGCATCCAGTACAAGATTCATTTGCTTATCGAGGAAGACATACTCCAATCAATTCCTTCTAAAGTTCTCATACCTTTCAATCCCTCCTAACCGCAACCGCAATCGCAATCCAAACAAAAAGATATATCATGTACCTGTCGGCGCCTGTATCCACTACAGTATTACCGCCGCAGTTTGACTCTGGTGATGCAGTAGTGTTGGTGTCTCACTCATGTACCTGAGGTACGCGGGGCGGATTATGCGCCCATATCAAACATCAACGCCTTGGTTCTTTAACATCTTGGTACCTGGGCGCCTGGTCACGAGGTAGCTGGGACCTGCGAGAGTACCATAGGTAGACCATAATTGCGCGTCAACGGCTAGGAATTATTGAACGCTTAGCGCGACTTCGACGGATCAAGCTTTCGACCAAGCCTGTGATAAGCCGTGAAGGAAGGATATCCCTCTGCCCTGCCCCTGTTTCCACGAGCCGCTCACCGGGAGGCGCCTGTCAACATGTCAATCCGACGTACGTCATGCATATCCACCAGGTCAGTAACTATGGTAACCTACCTGACCTTATTATCTCTTTAATAACCTAGAGCTAGGTTAGCAGTAAAGTGAAACCGCTCATGAGTTGAGTGCATGTGGGCTCTAAGTAATCGCTCGCTCTCGTTCATCGCTCTGACCATAATCATGCCAGGTGGTACAACAACAACCCCAAAAAAGGACGGTCACAATAAGCAGCAAAGAAACAATTTCACCGCTGCGACATCCCAACACGTCCGTGAATTCAGGGTCCTTATCCATGTTCACGGGTAGTGACCTGTGTACGCGGCACTGAAGATGTGCGCGACTTAACGTGTATCAGATCGCCAAGATCATTTTTTTTATGCTCACAAGGCCTTAAAGAAATAGTCAGGCAGCTTTTCGCATCAACATGTAACAGCAAGGAGCCCCCCTCCGGTCAACTACTTCCCTTGTGGTAGTGTAGACAATGTTAATGCTAGACTTAGGGCCTACACGGTGCACGGAAAAAGGCCCATCTCAAAAATTTAATGCTATCACTTGCTAAACAAAGCGAACAACGGAAAATCTTCTTCCTTTAAAGCTTCCCTGCATGATAGAATAGCTTAACTATAAGAATTATTTAATAAAGACGTTATAGAAATAAAGCTAGAGCTTTCTTGTTCCTAATTAATATAAGACTATGTAAGAAATATTATGATTGTGAAAGAGTGAAGTTTTGTGAGTGGACGTTTTTCCCTGAACCGCGGGGGAGATGCTAGGATAGATTTGCTCAGACATTCTTATGGTGTTTAAGCTTGGTACAGTGTATATTCTAGTTTTATTTCTGCACATGAGCGGGTCGCAGTTTGGGGTTTGTTGGTTCGAGGATTCCTGCATGTTGCGCCCCCGGCCAGTTGGGGATCACGCGATAGGAACGCCAGTAGACCCGCTGCTTACCATGTGAGCAGTCACGGTTCTGGTTCTGTCATGTCTAGGCGAATTGGCTAGAGAGATACATGATGACATCCTATTCCAACACATAGAGGGAAGAAAGGAATGGAGGTTATGCGTACTGTAACCCTCACTATTTGTATCAACATGTGACGATTCTCGCCACATGCTTCTTCTCCGATTCACATCCGACGTCGCTACGCACCTAGCCGATAGTGCATCGCTGAAACCATCGGCCTAACATCTTCCTGGGTTAAGTTTCAATATCCCTAAGCACTTCGGCCTCATCTACCCGATACTAGATCGCCCCCGAATCCTAATAGCATATAAGTCCTCTATATTGCAAGACCTATGGATTGACCTTTCTTCCTAGTTCATTGTTTAAACCTTCTGTGCCTCTATGATTATTCGGATCCGACTCTGAGCCGTACCGAAGCTGGTGTCAGTCCGTATCGTTACACAACAGTCCCATAGTCACTATAAGTTCGTTGTATTTTTACTTCGCTTTTCGCAGTGTTGGATTAGAGGGCCGCAGTTAAGAGGGATCTATGGGTTATTACTAGGGTTCCTGTTGGACTGCATAGGACTTGATCGTTCCAGACCGTTCAGTACCGTTTCTCGGTCTAGCATCGGCTCCTGCCTATATGGCCACATCTCCTGAGCACCTTAGCGTAACACATAATACATCACTTTCTTACACTTTCTCTCGGGTCTCCACTGTCCAACAGTTTCTGAGGGGATTAATACATCACCCTCTGCTCTCAGGTCTCCACTACCCAACAGTTTCCGAGGGGGTAATGAGGGGATTAAGGGGTGATATCGTATCACTGCAGAAGTAGAGGAGCGGGAAGGAATAAGCATTGAATCAACTAAACAGCTCGGTGGAAAAAAACCCTTCTTGATAAAGCACCTGCTTTATATTCTGTTAACCCCAATACCATTGCATCCTTCAGAGCACCACACCAGCACGACAGTCAAAAACATCAAAGTTTGCTTTCTTCGCCGTCTAAAACCGGTCTTTATATTCCACCGTTCGAATTCGTTGCATTCTAGGCAACCCCTAGGGGTATTTTCATCTATATACAACTTCTTTTCGCTCGCAGAGCTTGATGGAATCCAATCGGTTCATCGTAACCCTTCCCAATCGCAATCGCAACCACAATCACAGTCCAAGCAAAAGATAAGTCTCCGGGGCATGGGGTTGCAGGTAGGATCCAGAGGGTCCGTAGGAGACGCGTATGCGCCCGAGCCCTTTCCCTGCTCTTGACGCTTCTAGTTGGCACACACTGTGTTCCGAGTGGCAGCGTTCTAATCCTCCTCGTCGGCGTTGCCGTTATTCTTCTTCCCCTTCCCGTTCACGTTCCCGTTCGTCGCCCCAGCTGCCTCATCCGCAGCATTGCCGTCGTTGTTCTTGGCTTTCTTTCCAGCTCCAGCTTTCTCACCCGCGTTGTTTTTGCCATTGCCCTTGCCGTTGCCATCCTCGTTTCCTGCCGCGACACCCTCCTCTGCTCCGGCTCCAGCTTCTGCTTCATCATCGTCGTTGTTGTTGCCCTTCGCTTTCTTGCCCGCGTTCTTTTTGCCCTTGCCAGCACCGGCCTCCGCAGTTCCATTTCCTGCCGCAGCACCGTTGCCCACTCCGGCTGCTGCTTCATCATCGCCGTTGTTACCCTTGGCCTTCTTTCCAGCTTTCTTGCCTGCGTTCTTTTTGCCAGCACCCTTCTTGCCATTGCCAGCATCAGCACAATCAGGCACAGTCCCATTTCCTGCCGCGGCACCATTGCCCACTTCAGCAACTGCTTCGTCATCGCCGTTGTTGCCCTTAGCCTTCTTGCCAGCTTTCTTCCCCGCGTTCTTCTTGCCTTTGCCAGCTCCAGCACCGGCCTCCGCAGTCCCATTTCCTGCCGCAGCACCATTACCCCCTCCGGCTCCGGCTGCTGCTGCTTCTTCATTGTCCTCGTTGTTGTTGCCCTTGGCGTTCTTGCCCGCTTTTTTGGCGGCTTTTTTGCCTTTGCCGTTGACAGCACAGGCACCGGCACCAGCACCACCTGCTGCGGTCCCGTTTCCTGCCGCGGCACCATTGTTGGCTCCGCCGGCCGCTACACCGTTGTTATTGTTCTTTCCAGCTCCAGCTTTCTCGCCCGCGTTGTTTTTGCCTTTGCCGTTGCCCTCCTCATTTCCTGCCACGGCACCATTCTCTGCTCCTGCTCCCGCTGCTGCTTCATCGTCGCCGTTGTTGCCCTTTTTGGCCTTCTTGCCGTCCTTACCCTCGCCGCGGCGGGCTACAACGGGGGCTTCGATGGGATGAGCGGTACTTAGGGACTGTAAACCAGTTAGATATTGTTGGTATAATGATATGATATGTAATGAGATGAGAGGAATACGTACAGAGTCGCGGATGGCCAACGCCTGGTCGAAATCGACGGGCTTGGACGCGATGGGCGAAGCGGCCATGAGGCCTAGAAGGAGGGTAAGGGTAGAGAACTGCATGATGATGGTGATGATGATGATGATGATGAAAGGAGAGGCTTTGATTGAAAGAATTCGTTTGTTAAAGTCGGTATGTAAGAATTGAAGACTGCTCGGCAGGAGGGAAAGAAGCGAACAAAAGTCGATTCAACCGACGAGGGAAGGAAGAATAAAAGGTAGAAAGAAGGAGGAAGAAGAAGAAAGAACACTTTAATGAAAGAGTGCTGTTGGAACTTCAGATGAAAGTAAAGAAATTCAAGACTAGAAGAAAAAGAATACCTTAAATACTCCCTTACGCTAATCAATCCAAACCATCACACCATGGAACATCCCCATGTGTCGGAAAAAAGCCTCTCCGTTGATCCTTCTCCTCCACAATGCAGGGAGCGAGCCAGATCGCCTCTATCCCATCCTTCACTGCACAAACACCGGGAGGCGGCAGTTTCACTCTGGTGATCAGGCAGTAGGTGCACCAAGGCAGCCATGGCACGGGATGCAGGCGTCTAGACGGCGGGAAGACGTAGACTAATCCGTGATAGTATGTCCATAAGGTAGGCGGGCACGGCGGGGCTGGACCACGCGCCCTGCTGCACCAGATCGAGGCATCTCAAACATGCAACGGAGAAGCGTGCCTCAACGCCTCGGTTCCTGAGGTGCCGTGGCTGGGAGTTGCGAGAGCGGAGCTTAATCCAGCATCAATAATAATGGAATCGTGCGACTTCAACGGATAAGCTTTTGGCCAAGCCTGCGACAGCCCGTGAATGGGAATATGTCCCTGGACCGATCCTAACGACATCCAAACAGGAGGCACCCGTCAATACGTCATACCCACACAGCGATCCTAAAAGACAGCAAAAACATGAATAGAAAAACAATTTCACTGGTGCGAGATACGTTCCGCAAATCCACTGCTCGTATTCATGTTTGGGGATGGCGATCATACACGGAGAGGAGGCGTGAAGGTGCGGAGCTGCGACTTTGCGTGTATCAGCTTGCCAAGAATCGCTAAAGGTTTGGTGTTTGGAAAACGTTCGACTCGGGGGCTGTTCACATGTTGTCGGTTTTGAGCTTGGTATTTTTGGTTTCATTTATATGAACGGGGTTTGAGCGTTCGTTGCATGTTGGGACTGATTGGATGGAGGGTTTTTGGGAAGCGCTTGAGTGCTGGGCGAGGTGGGTATCACGTGATAGACCCCTCGCCCACAGCCTGTGGTGAACCTCCAGTCCACGGTGAAGTGATGACAGCTATGAATGCATGTAAGCTTGAGCAGAGACCGAGACGGTCTCACCACGGACGAGGCCTCCGGCACGCAATAGCCCGCCCGGACTCCTCTCAGTCGTCCCCGATCCTCTCTCAAGCACATCAGCATACCCAGGTATGAAGATCTCAGTACAAAAATAACCCCTCCCCACTCCCATTCCTCAATATAAATAAAACATTCCACCCGATTACCTGTGCGAACGCATGGCATCAAATCGCATAGCATAAGTAGCATAGCATACGCGCGTCCCGTTCCCCTTCACTTACAGCTTGGCAAGTGAAACAGCGTGCTCACAAACAGAACCGGAATCCACGCTTGCCCAAACGCCTAGGAGTGCCAAGTGCAAAACACCTTATGCCGCAGACAGGCGGGTTGACGAGGATAGGCAATGCGAGATACTTATACGGAGTACGGGAGAGAGAAGAAAGGATGAACGTTATGCATTGCGTTGGAGGTATCTCGAAAAAGGGGGAAAGAAGACAAACTGGAGTAAATACGCCGCCCATTTCCTCCTTGCAGTTGTGATTCGCATCGTTGTTCTGCGCGTCGTGTTAGGATTGAGTTTTGTTCGGACCATTGACGGCTAGAGTGACTCACCATGCAATGGGACGAATAATATGAGGGTCTAGCGACGTGTGTGGCGCTCAAGCCGTCGATAGTGAGGCATCAGGACGACGATACTGCATGTACGTACAAAAGTCTACATGACAATGCACCTATGTGTACTATACCCCTCGCCATACGCATCGACACCCGCCATGAGTTCATTGTATTTTTGCTTCGCCTTGACCTCATCGGGGAACCATTTCTTCAAAAAGTCCGCGAGTTTAAGGTCCAAATTGTCTGCTCACACGTCAGCCATCCCATCCTGCCTTTCGTCCTCCGCCTCTCGTGGTCATACATACCCTCGGTCGCTGCCGCAACACACTTTTCCCTACACAGCGGACAGTTATTCTGCTTTTTGCTCTGCATAACCACCAAACATCTAATACAGAAGGTATGGCCACAAGCTAGTTTGACAGGTCGCCATTTGATTTCCGTGCACATGGGACAGGTGTAGTCGTCGATTTGCGGGACGTGGGAGAGGACCTGGGTGTTGACTTCAGCGCAGACGGCTTTGGCGAGATGTTGGGAGAATTGCGGGTACGAGATGGTGGAGGGGAGGGTGGATTTTACGCCTAGGGCGGTGCGTTTGTCAAATTCTAGATGAGAAGTTAGCAGGGGGCCGTGACGGATTAACCCATGGAAGGGAGACAAACTTTTGAGGATTTTGGACATGGCGGTGTGGTTTATTTCACCAAACTTCAGCCCCTGCAGGATTTCCCGGTTGATATGCATGAACATATCCATCGCCTCGACACTCTCCCTCTTCTTCAACTTTCCCAGTAGTCCCGTTTCCTTGACCCTCTTGCAGAAGTCTTGAAACCTTGCCGTCGCCTCCTGCGCATCATGAGCCGCGTGATCCCTTTCTGTCGCACCAAAGAAAATGCTTTCTTCAAGATAAAGTTGAAATATCTGTCGCCATACAGCTAGGATTTTCCTATTGGCTTTTCGGTCAGGGTCAGTTAAACGAGCGATTTGACGGCCTAGGTCTTCGATTTCGGCGTGCATGCGCTTTTCTTCTTTTGCTTGCAAAGCTTCGAGGCCGGAGAGCTCGGTGGTGAGTTTAGTGAAGAATTCGGTATCGGATGTTAAGGGGACTTCGACGGTTCTTAGTCCATGCTTTTTCGCCTTGCCGTCGGTCTTTGCTTGTCCGTTACTTGAAGTGGAATCCTCCTTTTCGTCCGACTCGTCTTCTTCCTCCTCTTCGTAGACTTTGAGATCTGACATGCCCGTCTCTACAGCTAGTAATTGCAACTTCTCCCACGTCTCCTTGTTTAGCTTCGCACTATGTAATGCGCCCGTTGCCTCCTCGACATAGAACAATAACTTGGGTTGAAACGTCTTCTTCTCCCCATCTCCATTACCCAAGATATACTCAAACGGCCTAAACTCGTCGCCATGTCTCTTTTCCGCCGAAGCGTTATAGTCCTCAACATGCTTGAGTAGTTTCTCCAATGTCGCTGGATCGAGGCCGACCTGCGCTAGTTCATCGGTGAGGCTGTTGATGCATTTCTTGAGCTGCGAGTAGGAGATGGCTGAGTCTATCCATTCCGACGGAAAGCCGTCGTTCCGCAGGGCTTCTTTGAAGACTTGGCCGAATTTCATGGTTGGCTCTGTGGGGTAGATATCGGGGTTGAGCGAGCCCGTGAGAAGGCAGATTTTCGCATGTGGGTTCTCCTAGAGGCCTTATTGGGTGATGGACGTGGAGTGGTTCGGAAAGACGTTCCGAGTGACGTAGCGCGACCTTGAACCGCGTCGCGATTGAAGCTTAGGGATGTTCGGAGAAACAGAGTCCCTCGATATGAGGATTTTGCTTTTGCGGGAGGGAAATAAATCATGCCCTGCGTTTATTGTTGTTAACGATGACGGTGTGTTGTATCGTTGAAGCCTAGCCTTGTTTGTCGCCAGCGAAGGGCGCCGTGCGATTCTGCGAACGCGGGGCGGATCTGGGGCAGATCTGGGGTTGAAAAATGGACATGAGTGATGCGCAAACGTGAGAAGGTTGCATGGTGTTTTTGTAGTATCACTGAAGATACAGTGAGTTCAGATGTCTGATGCCATTTTCTTACTTTAAGTTCCGCCACACTTTCCTCACAGCCACAAAACCTTTTTCCAGACACACTCGATCGCTTACCATTGTAGACCGACGGCCGCATGATAGCGCCGAATATCCTGCAACCCGCCGCTTGAGATAGGTAAAAGAGATGGGCGCGCAACAGTCGACCGAAGGCGCCGGCGCCGCCTCGAATGTGGAAGTGAAGACGAGTTACTACGAACTGCTCGGTGTCGAGCGCACCGCGACAGATGACGAGTACATCACACCTCGCCAATCTCACCCATCATATCGCTGACACAAGCAGAATCAAAAAAGCCTACCGCCGCAAAGCCCTCGAACTGCACCCGGACCGCAACTACGGCGACGCCGACCGCACCACCGCCCTCTTCGCCGAAGTCCAGTCCGCCTACGAAGTCCTCTCCGACCCGCAAGAGCGCTCCTGGTACGATGCCCACGAGGGCGATATCCTGCGCGGGGCCTCTGGCTCCGGCGACGACAATGTGCACTATGAGTACAACATGCCCGTCACCACCGCCGACGACATCGCGCGCATGATGGGCAAGTTCCGCGGCAACGTCGATTTCTCCGACTCGCCGAACGGCTTCTACGGCTTCGTGCGCGAGACCTTTGAACAGCTGGCGAGGGAAGAGGCGCATGCGGCAGACTACGAGGGCGTCAGGATACCGGATTACCCGAGCTTTGGGCACAAGGCGGACACGCACGAGGATGTTGTGCGCGAGTTTTATGCGATTTGGAATGGTTTTGCAACGGTCAAGACGTTTGCGTGGATGGATGTTTACCGGACGAGCGAGGCGGCGGATCGGAGGATGCGGAGGCTGATGGAGAAGGAGAATAGGAAGTTTAGGGAAGAGGGCATACGGGCGTTCAATGATGCAGTGAGGACGCTGGTGGCGTTTGTGAGGAAGAGGGATCCGAGATATACGCCAAATAAGCAGAGTGCTGAGGAAGCAGCAAAGGCGCAGCGGGACGCGAATAAGGCCAGGGCGGCGAAGTTGCGAGCTGCACAGGTGGAGAAGATGATGGAAGAGGAGGCCGTGCCTGAATGGGCAAAAGCGAGGGACCCTGAAGAGTTGATCGAGGAGTCGGAGGAAGAAGAGAAAGAGGACATCTTCGAGTGCGTGGCGTGTCACAAGACGTTCAAGAGCGAACGACAGTACGATGCACATGAAAAGAGCAAGAAACACCAAAAAGCCGTTTACGCACTTAAGAAGAAGATGCGGAAAGACAACGCGCATCTGAACCTCGACGACGACGTAGTCAGCAGCGGTATTATGACGCCAATGTCAGCCGACGGTTCAATCGAAGACACCACAGCCCCAGAAGATCCTACAGACGAAATCGCGAACGAAATAGAAGACATGCATCTCGAAGACGAAGGCCCAGATGACGACGACTCAAAACAAGCCTCAACCACCGCTACCAAAGATACCCCCTCAACCGACCCCTCCTCCTCAGACGACGACGAATACGCCTCCCGCTCCGACATAGAAGCCCGCCTTTCCTCCTTCCGCAAACCAGCAAACGCGCCCGATATCCATAACGAAGCCCCCATTTCTACTGTCCCTATCCCTAATCACGACTCCCTTGCACCAGATCCACTAGTCGCCGAACCCAGCGCCCCAGCGGGAAAGAAAATGGGCGCCGCAGCGAAAAAGAGAGCGAAAAAGGCTGCGCAGCAGGGAAGTCTAGACGCACAAGAATTGAAGAGTACATGTGCGGTATGTGGCGCGGCGTTTCTGTCGAAGACGCAGTTGTTTCAGCATCTTAAGGATCTTGGGCATGCGGCGCCGAAGACGGTGCCGAGTGGTGGTGGGGGGAAGAAGAAGGGGAAGAGGAAGTGAAGGGAGGGGATTGAGAGGTATAGTGTGGGTAGAGGAGGTGTAGACTTAGTGATTGAGAGGATATGACGAGTCTTTACGATTTGGCGACTGCATGTTGAGAAAAAAAAAAGGGGGAGTTGGTCAGTTGGGTTGGGATGGGATGGTTTGCTTTGGATTTCTGCATAGCGTAGGCGTAAAGAAGAAGAAAAGCTTTCCTAAAAGTTTCAGACGTTGATACCGGTGGGCGTAGGCGTTGGTGGGTGCGGAGACGGTTTTAGAAGGCCTATCAGATATCTCATCTACCTGTACAGTTTAGTTAGTATACACCAAACGATCAAGATCAAGCCTTCCAAGCGTCCGCCAGCGCTAAACCAGATACGATTTACGAAATACAAGAGACCAGCGCGGTACGGGTAGGGTAGGCTGTCACTCATCTCATCTCATGTCCATCTACACGACAACACGTCCGTAAAAACGAAAATACATATCACACCAGGCACCTTACACATCACACCGGGCACATCAATACCTTTATACGAAGCAATACATAGGCCAAACCGCAACCGCAAACAACAGACCGCAAACCGCAAAACCCACCCATCTTTCTCCCTAATCCTCTAATCCTCACAGCGGCACAGCGGCACGCCATCTATCTACAAGCTAAGAAACAAGAAAAGTGCTATGCAGTATGTACTAATTACTAGTTACACCGACACCTGCACCTGGCTGCCGTAAGACGTAAGTACACTACTACACTACATTCCCACTCGCTACATAACATGATATAACATGATATGACATGAGCGTCTACCCTTATATTATGTAATAGCCTAATAGGCTTGTACGACGATGTGACGGCATAACGGCATGAAGGCATAATAACGTGACAACATGACAACGTGGTAGCTTACACGTTACACGTTACATGTTGCCAACTACACGTTACACAACGTTGAAACGGCTGTGTCGTGGTTTGTACTATGTACTACAGTAGTCTGTTTATAGAATAACGGAAGCGCCACGCGCCATGCCGCGCCGTGTCTTGCTGTGCTGTGCTGTGCTCTTTATATCGTATCTCGTCGTACACGAGGAACACTCACCGTACCGTACCTAGGCGGAAGGAACTATTACTGATTAACGGGGGACTGAGCATGAGCATGGCGTTTTTCTTGTACCAACACCTACACTAGCGCCTATATTAACATTAACATTAATACCCACATTAACATCAGCATTAACATCAGCATTAACATCAGCATTAACATTAGCATTAACATTAGCATTAACATCAACATCAACATCAATACCCATATTAACTTCGACATCAACCTCGACATCAACCTCGACATCAACCTCGACATCAACCTCGACATCAACATCAAGATTAACATCAAGTCAAGTCAAGAAGGGCCACAGAAGTAAGTAAAAGTCTTTAAATTATTTAAAAGAAAAGGGGGGATAAAACGCCGGTATCAAAAAAAATAAAAAACCAAGATCAAGAACAAGCACACACGGAAAATGCCCCAGGAAAGATTCGAGTCTCCCAGGATTCTAAAAAAAAGAGGAAGAGAAATTGTCGTTCATACAGCAGATTCCATTATACACGCAGTCCGAACTGCTTCACTTTCGCTCCACTCTATACACATGAACCATCCAACTCGTTTGGTACCTCACATGTCAACTAAACCCATACGATATTATCGGATTTAGTGAGTCTCGCGGTACAAGAACTTTCCGTTCGAGTCAACATACTCAATCGTCTGAGAGCTGACACAGTATCCCGGCTCGTCCCAGGGCATGGGCATGCTGCCGATCGGGGTGCTGGGCACCGGCGGCGGCGGGGGAGTCCAGGGAGCAGAGGCAGGAAGGTTGACGCGGGGAAGGTCAATGTAGTCCTTGAAGGTAGGGAGCTGGCCCTCGGGAGCAGGCTCAACGGGGCAAGACTTGACCTTGGCGTGGAAGTTGGGCACCTGGGCGGGCTCGAACTCCTGGCCATTGGGTCCGACGATCTTGTAGTGCAAGTTCTTCTCGAGATAAGGCTCGACATCGTCGGGGTGCAGAGACTTGAGCTCGCCGTCCTCAACCTTACCCTGGAGGCAGGCAGTAAGAGGGATCGAACCTTCGGTGAGGACGGGGTTGGAGGCGTTGGTCTTGGCAACGGAACCACCGAGGAAGGTGTGAGAACCAACGTAGTCGGGATGTTCGAAATAGTTGGTGCCGGTGCCGTTCTTGGAAGGAGTCTGGATGGGAAGAGGGGACTGGGTAGAGTTTCCCTTGTTACCGGTGCTGGGGACAGTGCTGTTTCCGGGCCTGGTGCTGGTTGAGCTGTTCGACGTCACGGGCTTGTTGCCGAGGAAGGTGTAGACCTTGTAGGAACCGGGCATGCCGTACTTGTCGCCAATAACGGAGAGGACCGTGTCATAGTCACCGTTCTTGAAGGGCCTTCCGGGGAAGGGGTCCCTGATACCACCGTTACCGTGGCCAGATCCGGATCCGCTGGTGGGCCTGGAGGCGGAACCGCTGGAAGACCTGGTCGCAGAGGCAGGAGAATCCTTTCCAGTGCTCGAAGCGCCCTTGGAGCTTGACACGGCAGATGAACTGGCACCCCTTGAGCTTGAAACAGCAGATGAGCTGGCACCCCTGGATGAGCCGGCAGAAGACCTGGAAGCGTTGGACGAGCTGGTCGCACTAGCTGAAGACGCGCTGGACGATGACCTTCCGGAGGTAGCTGATGCAGAAGACGAGGACCGGGTGGAGGACGAGCCGGGCTGCGAGGACATGGCCCTCTCGCCGGATCCGTAGAGCCTGTTGATAGCGGCAACAACCTGGTTGTAATCGTTGTTGGAAGTCTCGGGGTAGTAGTAGCCGAGAGCGCGCGTCTCCTTGACATCACGACTGGTGTAGTAGGCGCCGCCTGCGTCCTTCATGAAAGGCTTCAGAGGCGTGTTCTCATCCTTGAGCTCACCAGCGTTCCACTGGGCAGTGTTAATGTTGAGAGTGCCGTTCTGAACCCAGGTGTCAGGGGTGAGAATCTGGTGCATGGTGAGAAGACGGTCAATGTTGGTGTGGTGGAGCCAGAAGATGGGGTCGAAAGCGGCAACATCAAGGTAGCCCATGTACCCTTCGTTACCACCAGCAGTGCCGTGAATCTCGTCGTGCACAGCCTCGTAGCTGTCAGTGTTCTGGCGGCTGGTGGAGACACCGTACTGCGCAGTGCTGACCCTACCCCAAGGCTGCTTGCTGGCGAAAAGAGCAAAGACACGCTGGCGCCATCCGACACGAGCAGAGCCGAAGGCGGCATTGACCGCATCGTTGTTGCTGACGGTGCCGACGGGGTGGCGGAGAGTCTTGGGGAAACCGTTCTTGGGTCCCCAGCCCATCTCGCTAGGCAGAGAGCTACCGAAGCTGTAGGCGTAGAGGGGGTTGTCAATGGTGACCCTGCCGGTGGGCTTGGTGACGCTGATCTTCTCGTCACGGATGACCTTGGGGACGTATTCGCCGCTAACGGTCGGCTCCTGGGCCCAGTCGAAGTAGGGGATACGGAGACCCTTCAGAGCCTCGTTCCACTTTCCCTGCTCGCCCGAGGGGAATTTGGCAATGACCTCCTTTGCGTTGGCGTACAGAGCTTGCTCGAAGAGGGCCAGGTACGGCCTGTGCCAGGTGCCGAAGAGGACCTGTACGTGAGGGCAGTAGCCAGCGATGTGCTTGAGGGGACCAGGCTCGTTCCACGGAACATACGGACGACCGTGGATACCTGAAGATATTTAGTATTGTATGTTCTCGATAAAAGGCCAAGCTCGGCATGCTCACCAGCAAGCTGGTAGTAGGACTCTGCGTCCTTCTTGTCCTTGGCCTGGAGGCTCTCCAAAGCCAAAAGGTAGAGGTTGAACTGGTCGGCGTTCTTCTGTAGGTCACGGATCTCTAGACGCGGGTAGGCGGTTCCATCCGAAGCACCCTTGACTTGTACGTTGTCTGCGCGCTTGCTGAACATGGCCTCGGGAGAGCGGTGGATGACATGGGCATGGCCGTGGGAGGCGGCCACGGCCTGGAGGAGTACAACGACGGTGAATAGCATGCCCACGATGCCGTTCGGCTTGCTGAAAGCGGCCATGACGGCAAAAAGTGCGATTCGACGCGGGAATAGGAAGGGAACGCTGCGAAAGCAGGCAAGAATATACAAAAATTATCAAGACGGCTGCGGAGATGTGAAAGAGCGGAACGACTTTGGACGGGGCCTTAGTCTTGAAATGATAGTGGTGTAAAAGGAAAGCTCACAAGGTCAAATAACAGAGGTGAATTAGGATAGATGGCATAATGGCGCAGGGGCGGGAGTGGGACGGAATGATATATGGCGGCTATTCCTGGCGCTGACCCCGATGCCTGCCCGTTTGACCAGAGAGGTTCAGGACGAGGTATCGCAAACAGCAGGGGGCGCACCGCGATTGGACGCCTAGAGGAGCGTGATGGGGATGGGGGCAGGGCCCTGACGCCCAATCGAGCCGACGCCGGCGATGGTGCCCCTGGCCTAAGTCCGAAAAGAGAGAAGAGGCGGCGGCGGAGGCGGGCGGGCCTGGTAGCCTTGTGCGCGTCACAGGCCACCGCACGCCGTCGCTGTCCGCTCATGTGCAGCGCGAGAGCGCCGTCAAAACCGTAAGTTCGCCAGCTGCGCGGTGGAGATGAAGACACTATTGAAAAGAGAAAGCATCGTGGTTTGAATCGCACACACTGGTGACTGCGCTGCAAGGCGACTGGTCAGTGTGCCGGAGAAGTGCAGAAGCTTGGAAGGCTGAAGGCTCGCTGAAAGAGAGTGGTGTTGCGGAGTCCGCAGGCAAGCACGAGCATGGGCTGCGGCCAACGTTCCTGCCCGCCCGTCCGATCGGGAATAGGCCAGACGCGAAGAGCGCGAACATGAAGTCGCGGCCGGGAGAGGCACGCGAGGAGGAAGTCGCAGCCAGGACATCTGGAAGGAGGCAGGCGAGAGTCGTTCTGGGACGGGAACAACAACTGTCCTTATTCATGAGGATATTGAAATATTGACAACATCAGAAGAGCAATGTCCATGTACATCAATCACGCTGCGCCCATCGTACTACCACGTAGCGAGCGCTGATCTTACAAAACATTGTTTCACCCCCCTGTCGCTGCCTCTCACCACCACGCTGTCTCGTGCGGTGTCTCTAGAATCTCTCGGGAATCGGGATGGAGACAGCAGCAACACATCGTGTCACCATTTTGTAGTCTTACTCTTCGTATACCGATACCTCACCTACCGTATATCGTACCTCGCGCCTCACCCTTCCATCCGATGTACACTCCCGAAGCAGCCCGCGCTTCCCAACAATAATTAACTGTCAGAAACAGACCGATCACCTCCGTCGCTCCACATACATCGCGACCCACCAACATCGACCAAACCTTTGATCTACCAGGCCCTAGAAAAGCTTTCTATTATCCATCAGCCGAGCCGTACCCTATCCTCTTTCAACTGCCCTGCATGCCTCCAACCCCATATTCTCCTCCTCGCACTTTCCGCATTCGACGCCGTGGCTGTGCAGCGTGATGCGTCGGACTTTCGCATGCTGGAGATTCCCTTTTCTTATACTCGACGTCCATGCGCCGCACTTCAGCCCGTACACTGTCCTCATTCCCAGTCTCTCATCTCCGTCGCAGGCGGCGTTGTTTCTGATTATTGTTTGTCTCAGTGGCGCCGCGGCGCGCTGAATGTTTTTTGAGTGACATCTCGTCGACGTACCCCACGAACTCTGCATTGTCCGACTCAGCCTTCGGTGCCTCTCTGGGCCAGTGGTTTTAATATTAGTCGAGGGCTGAAGATACGAAAAGCTGAGAAGCAAAAAGAAACCAAGAGCGCCATCGTCGCTTGACTAAACACCAGCCATCAGCCGGCCAGAATTTCCTCCCGCTTGCGTGCGCCCTGTTGACCCAACATGTTATTGAATAGCAGTGGCACTCAATCCAATTGAACAGCCAAGCAGACCACAAGAGAGCCTCTTCGGTAACAAATAACTAAACACCCAACTCAGTCATCACCAGGCGGTTTCACCACCTGAGGCACTATCTCAACCCAATAACCCTACACAAAAAACCAGTCAGTCACTCGAAGCTCTCGTCCCAGTCTAACCTTCATCGTCTTATTAAACAGGAAAGACTCACATCAGGATCCCTCACAAACGCCAACTGCCGAAAAACTTGCTTATACCCCTCATCCACCAGCCCACCCTCAACCTGCCCACTCCCCTCATCAACCGGCACACCCATCGCCTCATCCTCTGCCTCCCCCAGCGGCTTAATAACCTCGTACCCAAACCTCTCCACCCGCTCAATCGCCGCACCTACATCCGGAACCGTGAACCCAATATGTCCGAACCCGACCCCAGCGGGATTAGAACCGTACTCATTCCCAGATGCATACTCCCGTGAGGCATCAGCCGGTATATGATATAATTCCAGCAGTCCCTTCGAGGTGCCTAGATTCCCCATCGCTGCATTACCACGAGTCAATTAACGCTACCTCCCAAGCAACATGAACCAACCCCAGCCACAACCTACCAAAAAACAACAAAAGGGGGCGTTTTTTTTGGGCTTAGGACAAGTAATAAAGAGTGCTCAGCTTACAAACATCCCGTGGCCCGAGATAGTATATCGTCCACGGCCCCGCGTTGAAAATGAAAACAACATGCAGCCCGAAACAGTCGTTGTAGAACCTGCAGCTGCTTTCAGGGTCTTTAATGCGCAGCATCAGGTGGTTGAGACGGTAGTCGCTGGTCGAAGGCGAGGGTGCGCGGGCCGGTGGCGTTATGTGCTGTCCGGGTGGGTAGGGTCCGGGAGGATGGTTTGGGTTGCTTGAGGGCATCGTGGTGGCTGTGGTGGGATGGGAGATGTGTGTACAGTAAATCAAGCGCAACGGTACTGTTTTTTTTGGTTTTCACATGTAGGATTTAGGGGAGGATGTGGGGCATTGCGGGGTAGTTTGTACACGAGCGGGGAAGTGTGGTTCGGGGGAGAAGGGTGGATTGGAATGACTGGTATTTTCGTTCATGGCAAAAGGGGTATCGTATACTAAGGCTGTGACGGCCGTGGAGAAGCCTTGGCTAGCGAAAGAAAAAAGAGGAAGAATGTTCATGAGCTGTCGATAGCTTCTTCTCAGTGTTCTCACTGCTAGTACCATTAGGGCAGACGTTCAGTGCCCCTTTGTCTTTCATCAACGTCGATACACTTATGTATGGAAAGCGTACATATCCAGATTTGTGACACATGGATGTACGCGACTCACTCATCGAAGCCATAACGCACCGTCATCTCCAAGTTGTCGACTATGCATTGCCAGCCGGGATACTGCCGCAAAATTAATCCACGTATGTCTCACGAACAAAACACACTTCAAGAGAAATCTTACCTTCGCCCTCGCCCAAACCAACACCTTATCGCCCTCCCTCAGCGCCTCAACAAAGCCCACCCCCTTCCCAGCACCCTCATTCCCCTCGCTCCCATCCGCCCTCCACACAACGCGATAAGGCTCCGGATTCCGATCACCAACGCCTACGTCCAAAGTCAGCAAAGCACCGCCTACGCAGCATCACAGGGCATCTTCTCCCCACGCCCACGCTCAGAACCATTCCAGGCAGTACTCACGAGCAGCCTGCAAATACCACGCCAACGGCTCCTCGCCCTCCTGCGGCCCCCTCGCCCCCTCCCCAACCCTCTCAACAAAGCCCTCCCCCCTACTCCCCACCGCCTGCTTGAAATCCGCCACTGTCCGCCTCGCCGAGAACAAAGCCGTCCAATCATACCCCGTTTCCGCCCCAGCGCGCCCAACACCCTCAAGCGGTCGCAGAATCGAAGCCTCAAGCCACGACGACGTGTTAAAAGTCCCCTCAACCCCCCTCTGGGTCGTCCACCCCTGATCACGGCTCCTGATCACAAACTCGATCTCGCGGACTCTGGTACGCACTTTCGTCGCTTTGAGGGCCTGGAGGGTGCGCAGGGTGAGCACGTCGGCGGAGAGGCTGAGTTGTGCGGCGATGGCGGGGGTGGTGTCTGCGGAGGCGATGCGTAGGTGTGTGGCTTTGAAGTGGAGGGTGGGTGTGTAGGAGGCGTAGGAGAGGATGGTGAGGACGAGTTCGGTCGGGAGACCGAGGGTCTGGAGGAGCGCGCGGGTTATGCGTATGTCGGCGTAGGTGAGGTTGGGGGTCGGGGAGTTGCTTCGTTGGGTGGGGGTGGGGGTGGGGGTGTTTGGTGAGGGTGAGTGGTGCGGTGGGGAGGTCATGTTGTTGAGGGCTGTGGTTAGGAGGGTGGATAGGGTGTTGATGATGGCCATCTTCTCGTGGGAGGGGGGTATGTTGTTGATGTTTGGGAGGTGGAGGTGTGGACGGGAGGTGTTGTCCTAGAATGCCTTATCCAGGCTGTGATATCATAGGCTGCGCTAAGCTTGATATAGAAAGGGTTTAGCGCAAGCGCGCGCGTCGCACGGATCCCCGAGGTCGTGTCCGCTCCGCCGTCTTCTTTTACCCTTCCATTTGTCACTTTTTGACTGTACTACTTCACTTGCAATTCCGTGTCCTGTATAATGATGTCTTTGATGAGCGTACCCGCGACCTTCGCGCACCAGATCATCGACTATGTACACACGCCGAACCCTCCACCTCCACCTCCGCCTCAAAACGGAAATTTCAATGCCCTCGATCATGGCTGTGAGGCCTTGAAGACGTCAGTGGATGTATCCGAAGCCGTCGACAATTATGGCCGACGGTGGCTGGGCGACCTAAATATTTGAAGCACACAAATGCTTCATCAGTCTTACCTCACAGTTGCGCATATTCCACATCCATCACTAGCAAGAACGGCTGGTCGACACCT
The DNA here is from genome assembly GCA_010015675.1 of Byssothecium circinans. Lineage (NCBI taxonomy): Eukaryota > Fungi > Ascomycota > Dothideomycetes > Pleosporales > Massarinaceae > Byssothecium > Byssothecium circinans. The sequence continues at coordinate 260,496 of ML977027.1, read as the reverse complement.
TGGAAATGGGATTCCGTCTAATTGGCCACCCTAAAGCGGAAAGACACACGGAATTGAACCTAATTTATGAAGATACGCTCCGCTGTGAGCTGGAAAGTCATCTCTCCAGGCGGCGCTCAGAGGTTTCTTCAACTGAGCTCATACAGAGCAGCGAGCAGAGCCATTAAAATACGCCATTTGAACTCTTCGCTTGCATGTCGACAACAAAACATTTGGTTTCGACGCACACTCTGCAGATGAGGAGGGCTCTATCGACTCTAAAACCGGGTACCTCTACCTATGCGACCTGACCAATTTATGGTCTATCTCCTTGGCCAGGCGAAATTCTGCTGGTGTGAGTCTACGTGTGGTTTTGCCCAGGGTATCATATCGAGTGTTGGACGAATCAAGCCGACATAAAGTTGCGGTCCTTTACACCAAACCTGGTCTGTCTCTAACTGGCTTCATGAGGGGCTGGACTTGGATCCCGGCTTATCGTTAAAGCACTTATCTTTGAGGGATGAAGAGCGCAGGGTCTCTATGTTCCCGAATAGTTTCTTGAGGGTAGGGAAACAGTGACATGGCAACGCAATGGTCGAATGGATCTCGGGTTTTAGTCAAACCTTCCTGCATACAAAGGCATAAGACTTTCCTATCAAGATAATTATTCGGGCCGCTCGTCCATCACAATGGTGAGCGAATCTCGGTTGTCTCTAAACTTTCATACATATGTACGCTAAGGGAGGTTAGCGCTACTATAGCAGCTAATAAGCGAGTTTTCTAATAAAATAAGTTTAGAAAGTAACGTAAAGCACCACCGAGCGCGCTAGTTTTCCTTGGCAACACCAACTTACTCAACTTTATCGTTATTATCATCTATATTACTATCTAAAAAAAATACTAAGTACTAGCCTCTAACTTAGAAGAACCCTCTTTATTAGCTTAATAAGTATTTATATTATGCCTAGCCTTACTACAGTTACTATAGTGCTAAACACCTAGTTATTGTACCTTGCCCTTACCCTCTACCTTTAGCCTTTTATAGTTCTAAACTATTTTTAATAGTTTAGAACTAACTTAGTCTACTATAGGACTAAACTCTATAGTACTACTCTTTTAAAAATACTTATATTTACGTATTTTATGCTTAATTACTACTACAAGTTACTATTTAAGCTCTTTAATACGCGCCTTTATAAGCGTAGTATTATATAGCACTAACTTAGTACCTTTAATAAGCTATAAAAGCCTATCCTATACTATTTATAGTAACTAAGTAACGTAAAGCACCACCGAAGCGGCCACCCTACCGAAGCGGCCACTTTTTGCTTGGCGGAAAATCAAAGATTTAACCTTTAATAACAATTTAAATATAAGAGCTATTAAGTTGAAATTTTAAATACAGATATATATAATATAGAGTAAAAGGATTATAAAAAAATATTCTAGGATTTCTAATAGCTTAGTAAGCTATATAGGTTTAGAGAATACTAGGGTTATTTTAGGTTTATAGCCTATAATACCTACTAAACTAG
>ML977027.1:215494-257562 GCA_010015675.1 Byssothecium circinans | reverse complement strand
CCTTACTTGCTTCTCTAAGCTAGTAACTACTTTTATAGAGCTAATAATACCTATCTAAAAGCTAGTCTTATTAAAGTTATATATATTATTATATACGCTATACTTTACTTTAGTATCCTATATAAGCTTAAACTACGTACTAACTACTTTAGGATCTTTCTATAGAGCTTTCTAATAGTCCTTTAAATAGTTCTAGGCTATTTATAATAGTTCTAAATAGTTTATAAACTATTTAGCCTAGTTAAGGCCTACTAGCTTACTACCCTACTTGCGTAGTAGTTTATTCATGTTACTAAGGGGTATACTTACTAAGCCTAATCCGTGTTAGGGGAGGTTAATTAGTATAAGGTATATATGTTAGGTAGTGTGCTTTAGTAGTTTAAGAGGTAAACGTGTAAAAGTAACTAATTCTATAACTAACTATAGAATAACTAAGTATTAATCTAGGTAAGAGATAAACTATAGAGAGTTAACTATAAAGAATTAGAATTAGAAAGATAAAGGAAATCTATCTAGTCTTTATACTACTTATTCTATTCCTTCACTAAGTCCTTAATCCTACCTAGAGCCTCTGCTCCTTCTGCTCCTAGGACTTCATCCTAATCCTAGGATCTATGGGATCTCTTAGTCTTGGCAGGATTATAATTACATAACTAGCGCCTTAACCTTATCCTGCGCCTTACTATCTAATACTCTCCCTAAGCGTATCATTCTTCTATGGCTACGCTTATACATTATCTTATAACATTATCCCCCTCTTTAAGGTTATCATCCTAATATCCTAGGAGGTGTGTCTGCTATGCCGCTTCCTCTTATAGCTAGTATATAAGTCGTGCGTGTCCCTAGTTACTCATGGTATTATAGCCTCCTCTAGGGTTTTATTAACCTTTCCCTAACTATGCCTAAGGTTCCGTCTAAGTTGTTAACTACATACTATCATAATTACGCTAACTAAATTTATTCTTAAGGGCTAGAGATAGCACTAGGTTATGATTATTATTAGAAGCGCAAGCTTCATTATTTTATAGATGCGGCTATAGGTTAGTGCGCCGCCTGCATTTAGGTTTATGCTAAGTATAGTCTATTTATTCCTAAAGAGGAGTAGGAGAAAGTGCAAATAAAGAAAGAGGAGAAGTAAATCACGCTTCTTTACTCTAAGGTAGAGGCTACGTAGCTTTAGGCTAAATCTACCTAACTCCACGTAGAGCTAGCTAAGTTAGAAGCCTATAAGCGCTCTTTCATAAACTAGGATTACTATATCCTAGCTATAATAGATGCCGCTTAAGAGGTAGAGATTTTAAAGAGTATAGAGTCTACTATTTAATCTAAACCACTGATATCTAAACCACTGTCAACTAACCTAGGCTAGTTGCAGGCTAATCCTTCTTTAATCTCTTTTAATCTTTCTTTATCCTTTAACTTTTCTACTTTTCTAGTAAACATGGGGTTACTACCTCTAGATGCTACTAATAGTAGTCCTTTACTAGTCTCCTATAGTCTATAAGATTCTATATTAGTTCCTAGGTATTCTAGCTATCTAGCTAGTCCTTCCACTTAACTAAGTACTTCTACTAACGCTTAAATTTTCGCAGGTCCTTAATTTCTTTAACCTTGTAATCTTCGTCTTTAAGTTTAACTTGCGTTTTAACTTCGGCGTCTAGTAGTGCTAGTTTAAGGAGTAATTTATAAAAGATAAGGTATATACGTATGCCTTTAGGGAGTTCTAGTCTGAATGTTACTAGTCCTTTAGCCTCTAGGATTTAAAAGGATCCTATTTAGAGGTTATCTAATTTATTGCATGGCCATTTAGTTTTTAAATTTTTTTATAATAGGAAAACTTTATCCCCCTCTTTAAGGGTTAGTCCCTTAAGCCTTTTCTTATTTACTAATCTAGCTATTATGAGGTTCCTTTAAGCGATTCGTTAGCTTAAATCATTATGTAGTTCATGAAGTAGTCGTGCCTTATCATCAGCTCTAGCTTAACCTAATTATCCTATAGCTTATTAGCGTACATTCTTAGATACTGTTCTAATGTCTAGTTCATTCATTCCATCTAACTATCTATCTATAGGTGAAAGCTAGTTAAAAGCTTCTTATTAACTCTAAGCTTTACTAGGAACGTGCTCTAATACTTAGAGGTGAATAGTATTCTATGATTAGTAATAAACTATTCTAGTACACCATGTTAACTAATAAGTACCTTAGTTACTTTATAAGCTATTTCTTTAGCTATAACTATTTCTTCCATTAGTACAAATATTGATGCTTTAGTTAATTAATTAATAATTACTAATATTAAGTCGCATAGCCATGTTAATCTAGGTTCCAATAATTTTAGGAGCTTTACTATGAAGTCCATTATAACGCTAGTCTATAGGCGTATAGGTAGTTTAAGCAATTAGAGTAATCTATAGGGCTTATATCTCTTAGGCTTGTTCTTAGAATAGGCTAAATAGTTGCCTATCGCGTTCTAAACTATTTTTTGTATATTAGGGATCAAGTATTCGTTTAAGATTCATTGAACTATTTTATTGATCCTAGGGTGTCTATATTCTTTAGACTCGTGTAGCCTTTAGATAAGCATTTATGCTCTATCCCCTTAGACTCGTTAGCGTCTATTAGGCTCCTAAGTAAGCTTATTAAGCTTCTTATCCTATAACTATGTAACCTTAGTCACCTTAGCTAATCGTTTAACTAGGGTTCCTTTAAATAGTCATAGTTAATTATAGTCTAAACTACTATCTCTATCCTTCTATAGAACTACGTCGTACGTGATAGGTCTGTCTATCTCTTAAAGGTTAGATCTTTAGCTAAGGGCGTCCGCCGCTCTATTTAGTAATCCTAGGTAATAGTGTACCTTAAAGTTATAGTCTATTATTATTTTAGCCTATCTAACCTATTATTAGTTAAGTTTCTTAGTTATTATAAAACTTATTAAGTTCTAGTAATCTAAATATACCTCTACCTAGTGTCTAGCGCCTACTAGCTAGGCTTGCTATTATTTAAAGGAGTCTACTATCACTAGTAGTTCCTTATCATAAATGTTATAGTTAAGTTCTACTCCTAAGAACTTTTAAGAATAGTAGAATACTAGTCTCTATTTTCTATCTTTACCTTATTATAAGAGTATTACTCTTAGGGCATAGTCTGATGCATCCATTTCTACTCGTAGTAGTCATTCTAGGTTGTGCATCTAAAGTATAGGGGCTGATAGGAATAGTTCTTTTAGCTTTTTAAAAGCCTCCTACTATTCTTGTCCTTATTAGAATCCCTTTTCCTTCTTAGTGATTTCTGTAAGAGGCGCTATAGTCTTCAAGTATCCCTAAATAAACTTCTAGTAGAAGTTAGTAAATCCTAGGAAAGATTACACGTCCTTAACTATCTTAGGTTTTAGCTATTCTCTTATAGTTTTAACTTTCTTTAGGTCTATAGTAATACTATCTCATGAAATGATAAATCCTAAGTAATCCGTCTCTATAATGTGGAATTCGCATTTTTCTAGCTATAGGGGTAATTAATACTCTCTAAGCTTCCTAAGCACCTTCTTAACGTGTTTAATATAATCCTTAAGCGTTCCTAAGGTATACACTAGTATATTATCTAGGTACGTAGTTATAAAAACGTCTAAGTATTTATAAAGTACTCTATTAATAAGTGCCTAAAACGTTATAGGCGCGTTTATTAGTCTAAAGGGTATAACCATATACTTATATAATCTATACTAAGTTTTAAAGGTGGTTAGCTACTTAAAGCCCTTAGCTATCTATATTTAATAGAATCTATTTTATACATTAAATTTCGTAATCTACTTAACTCCTTAGAGGCGGTCTATAAGTTCTTAGATTAAAGGAAGAGGGTATTAGTTCTTCCTTATAACGTGGTTTAGCTGTCTATAATCTACATAGAGTTGCAGCTTTCTATTCTTTTTTAGGATGAAGAGAATTAGTGAAGCTATTAAGCTTATACTCTCTTATATATACCCTTACTTTAAGTTCTTCTTAATGTATTCCTACAGTTCTAACTACTAGTTAAGCGTAAGTAGGTATATTAGTCCTAGGCGCAGCTTCACGCCTTCCTCTAGGTGAATCTCATGATCCTAATCCTAGTGATCTAGTAATGCGGTTTCTTCTATTTCCTTAAATAGGTCTTGAAACTCCTTATATTCTAGTGGTATTATTAGTTAGGGTTCGTTCTTTATGGGCGCAACTCTCTATATCTAAATAACTCCTATTTGCAAAGAGTCTTTCTTATAGATTCTCTTAATCTTATGAGGCGATATCTTACTAATCTATCCGGTCTAACTAGGTGAGCTCTAGATTGCTGGGCTTAATCTTCTATAGCATGTTCTAGCAACCTTGCGCACTAGTTCTTAGCTAAACATCATACCTTTCTACTAATTAATAGTAGGATTATGCTTCCTAAGCTAATCATAACTAATTAACATGTCTTCTTTACTAAGATCTATGATGTTAAGGGATATTATAGTACTAGGACATAAGTATCTAGACTATCTAAAAAAGTAGAAACTACTAACTACAGAAAATATCTACCACGATTAGTTTTGTATAGGTAATCGCTTATAATAGTGATTAGGGAGGGTGTAAATAGTAGTCTATTAATTTAGTACTTTGTTTACTAGCCTCTAGCTTGGATAACTACCCAAATCCTCTACGGTACACTCTTAATAAGCTTATCAATACTAGCCTGTGGTATTGCTCTCTACGCTTCTTAAGCGCATTAAGTAAAGTGATCTCTATCGACTCCTCTAAAGCCCTAGCCTTCAAGGTTAGGATATAATTCAACTAGCTTCTGCTTTAGCAGCCACCAGAGATGCTTGATAGGGTTGATATCTGGTGAGTACGGCGGCTAATTAATGACCTCAATTTCATGCGCGTTAAGCTAATCAGTAGTTTCTTGCGACTTATAGATAGGAGTATTATCCTACATGAATTAGTAGGGCTTATACTCCTCCTCCTCTTAATTAAAGTCCTCCTCCTCTAGCTTATTCTAGGGTAGTAGGCCATCCTCTAGTGTATTAGTGTATAAGGTAGAGGTGTACCCACGCGAGCCTTTAACGCGTTCTATAGTAATTAATTCACTCCTTCCACCTAGCTAAATAGCTGCCTAAAACATCTAGCGTAGTACTGATTACCTAGCCCTACCTTTAACTATCTCCTTATACTACTTCTACTATAGTGTATGAAATACCTATACACGTTTCTTACCACGTCCTCTCTCTACTAAGTACTCGTTAGAGAACTTAACGCGTACCTAGCTTTTGTAGCGGTTAAGACGCGCCCACCTAAGGCGGTTGCGGGCGTCTAATAGAGAAAGCGCTAGCCGTAGTTTCGCGGCCTACTTCTTTATACCATACTTATTTAGTAGGCGAGAGAGCGTTCTTAAGGAAACGTTAGGCATGCTAATAGCCTCTACTTTTAGCTTTGCGTACTCTATACGCGGGTATTAGCGAATAATCCGCAGTAGTCAACACTCATCTTAAGCATCTATTTTCTTTAGAGCTCCTTTACGCGGTAATGAGGTAATTTCCCCATGCTCATTCCATCTCTTTATAGTGTCATAGTAGGTTGATTTGCTGACGTGAAACGTATCCTAGATTACCTTAGGTTTGACGCGATTCTTGACCGCGCTGAGTATAGCCGCGCGTAGGTGTGGACTTAGCTCTTTCTTAGGTGGGCGCGCACGTGATATATCACCTAAAAAGGACCGGCGGAGGGTAGTATGAGACGGCGCCATTAATTTAACGTAAAAAACGCGTAAACTGAGTAAGGATTAGTGGTGGTAGGTAGTGTTGAAGTTTAGGTATAATTTACTTAATTTAGATAGTCTAGATACTTTTGTCTTAGTACTATATGTCCTTAATCCTAAGTACGTGGAATGACACTTCTTAGGTTTCTAACCTTAAGATTCTATTGCTATAGGACATTAGTCTATCATTAGCTAATACTACTTATATTAGACGTTCCTTATCTTAATAGGGTATATTATATTTCTTAACTACTTATAGGGAGATAATTATCTATGCAGCTCTACTATCTACTAGTGCTATAAGTCTGCGTCCGTGTATACGCACCTCTACCTTTAATTAATGAACTAGTAGATCTAGGTGTCATACGTTATATAGGGTTATTATAGAAATGCTCTTACTAGCGTGACCCTATCCCTAGTAGCTTCCTAGTTTTTTAACCCTTAGGGTCCTTTTAAAGACCTTCTTACTACTTATTCCTTAAGTAGGTGAATTTAATAGTCATCTATATAGCACGCTGTCTAAGGTAGGCATCCGTGCTCTACCTCTAAGTTATTTTGTTATAGGAAACCCTTCCTAAGTTTCTCTAAAAGGTATGCTTGACACATGTCATTAAAGCATCATTCGTAGGGTAAGTTATCGTGACTTTCCTTTTTTATAGCATTAATGGGTGCTAGGGATCCTAGCCTTATAGGGAACTAAGTTATATTTACTAGCTTATCGCCTTAGGCTACCCTTTCCTAATGCTAATCATCTAGCATCTCTTACTAGTGTTGTTTAGAATCACCCTACTTCCTCTATCAAGCATTCTTCTTAGATTCGTAAGGAAGGGTAGGAAGTGCATAGCGTCTATAATCTTTATCTAGGTATTCTTTTACTATAAGTAGGTCATGGTCCTAACCTCTCTTATCCTACGCGGCTTCTTCTTTATAGAGCGTGTAGAATATATAGTTAAGAATTATCTCACACTATGCCTAGTCCACTTCTTCATGCTCTTAGCTTATAGGGTGCCCTAGGGGGTGTTAATATTAGCAGTCTTTAATATTACATTCTAGTATATTCCTATCTATAGGTCCTACTAGCTAATATCCTATAATATGCTTGCTTAGCTAATGTACTTAGTAGTGCTCGTTATAGCACTTATACTACCTAATGCGTTCATACTATTATTACTATTTACTAAAGTGATAGGTATGGCAAGCCGCCACTAGACAGTCTTTATCTAGAATTATAATGTATAATATTTGTCTAGGTTATTATCTAACCTTATCCTTCTTACGCTTATAGTAGAGGCACTAGTCTACCTAGCACTAGTACTAATTATCTTTCTAATAAGGATTCTTTTTAGGTACCTCTACCCTAATATGTTCCCTTATAGCGTATAGGCCCTAGATTCGCATAGCTTCTACTACTACTTTACTAGCTTCTTTACTATACACTAACATAGGTATAGTGCAAGTTAGTCCTTCATGTGTAGTGCTAGCGTACTTCTAGCATATTTTAGCATCTAGCTATTATTGAATTACCTAGTCTAGCACCTTATTCTTAGCTAGACCTTAGCTTAGGCTTAGCGATTCCTAGAATCTTTTAAAGAGCGTGTTAGGGTCTATTTTACTAACGTCTTTATTAGGGGATCTTATCTAATCTAGTTCTAAAGGTAGGTAGGGAGTAGGCTACTAGCATAGCACCTCTAGTCCTTCCTCCTTAGGTCCTATTATCTTGAACTTAATCATCCTAATCTTGACTACTCTAAGCTTACTAGCCTAGCCTTAGTTCTTTAGGTAGTCTCTGTGGAAGTGTCCTACTTTACTATATTAGAGACATGCCTTCTTTTTAAAGCGTTCCTAGCGTTATTTATAGGTTAGGCTATCTAGCTATCTTCCCTTACCCTTATTAAATTACTTCCTTTATTAGACTTTGTCTATTATTACCACATCACCGTCACGGTTATATTGTGGTGTCTTTAGCTTTCTATATCTTCTAGAGTTAGGAATGATTATTATATCCTATTATTTCTTTTATATTGCTTATTTGTAGAGCCTATTATTAATTTAGGTAGCTAGGTTAATTATGTCTTATAAGTCTTCTAGCTTATTATAATAGGTCATGCTATCCTTAACAGTTTCCTTCAGCCTATTATAGAAGGCTGTGCACAATAGCGCATTATCCTAATTAATCTTTAACTATAGTTATTTAAACTCTATTATATATCTAGCGACTAACCTATCTTGCTAGATCTAAGATATCTTTTACTCTACCTAGGTCTCTTTATTAAGTTCTCTAAACACCTTCTAAATCTCATCCTTAAACGCTATCTAGCTCTTAAAGATAGTCTTCATGTCATCTTTATAATGCCTTATCTTATTCATAAGATAGTCATCTATAAAGGGCTGCATCTAAGTAGCTACTTTATCTTTTAAGTGCATACTAGCCGTAAGGATCTTATCTAAGTCCTCTATCAGGGCATTAAAGTGATAGTATAAATCTATGTTAGTAAAGAATAGCTTTAAGCTATCTTATCCTCTATTATACTTCTCTAGCGCCGCAATCTTTCTATAGGGTATAGTGTCCTTAGCCTAGAGTTAAGTAATTGCTTGCATTAATCTATTAATCTATTCAGCCTATTACTATAACTAATTAGTCTAGTTAGCTATTACTAATACTAGACTTAAAGCAGGTGTACTAATACTACTACTAGTAGCACGTAGGGTAGTAGGAGCTACTATTATATACGTTTAAGTTCTTGAACCTATAGGTAGTTAAAGTATTACTAAGGGGTATACTTACTAAGCCTAATCTATGTTAGGGGAGGTTAATTAGTGTAAGATGTATAGTTAGGTAGTATGCTTTAGTAGTTTAAGAGGTAAATGTATAAAAGTAACTAATTCTATAACTAACTATAGAATAACTAAGTATTAATCTAGATAAGAGATAAACTATAGAGAGTTAACTATAAAGAATTAGAATTAGAAAGATAAAGGAAATCTATCTAGTCTTTATACCACTTATTCTGTTCCTTCGCTAAGCCCTTAATCCTACCTAGAGCCTCTGCTCCATCTGCTCCTAGGACTTCGTCCTGATCCTAGGATCCATGGGATCTCTTAGTCTTAGCGGGATCACAATCACGTGACTGGCGCCTTAACCCTATCCTGCGCCCCACCATCTAATACTCTCCCTAAGCGTATCGTTCTTCCGTGGCTGCGCTCATACATTGTCTTGTAACAATTCGCTATATCTAACACTTTACCTAACGTAGGCGCAAATCCTCGCGAATTAAGGTTAAGGATATATTAGATAAGCGTGTCCTCTTTAGTTAAAAATAGTTTTAAACAGTTTAGTACTATTATTAGTTAAAAGGCAATTCTACGCGCGCGTTAAGGGAGGGTCTAATAGCGAACATTAAAAGCCTTAGCAGCGCGTTAGAGGCTTAGAAATTAGCCTAAATAGTAAGCTTAAAGGGTAAGCTTAATTCTGCCTTCTTGTTAAACAAGTAACGGGTTTGTTGGTTGAGGCATTTCGTGATAAGTGTGGTGTTGGTGTGGCCTTGGAAAACTGGCGCGCTCGGTGGTGCTTTACGTTAGGTATAGTATCTACTAATTTTGACAATCCTAGTGTAGTAGGGGGAAATTAATAATACGCGCCAAGATTTCCTAGAATTATGTATCTAACAGATGTGCGCAGGAACTATGTGCGCTAGCTGATCGTAAGACTGCTCAAAAACTCAGCGATAGTTTCGGCGAGCCACAGCTCTAGATCATCGGACGTAGAGCTATGTTTTCCAATGTACAGGTGTTGTTTCAGGGTACAATATTGTCGTACAAGCACCGTAACTAGAAGATCAATTCTGCTCGCACGCGCGCTCTGATCGGCTATCTTTCCGGCACCAGCGGCACTAGAAATCCACACAACACTAAGCTCTTTTGGGAGTTGGCATTGGGCCGAGGCCTCCTCCTACAGCACGGCAATTGACATGGCGCGCCCTGTGGTAAGAAAAAAGTCAAATTTTCGGCACTAAATCAAATTTTCGGCACTAAATTTTCGAAAGCACGAGATAACATGAGCTTTATTTATCGTACATTCCGCAATTCCCGACCCCCTCTTCATTGTCACGCATCATTCAAGACGAGCTTGTCCACCATCATGTCTGCTCTTGCCAATCCCCAACAATACCTCGACAATGCGCGCATAGCACCTGAGGTCTTCCAGTTACGGCCCGATTATCGCGCACTTCTTTTAGTCATTACAAACATTCCGCCTGCTCCAAGCGATGCGCAGAGCGAGTCGCTCCTACAAGAAGCAGAAGCGTCCGCCAAAGTGACTCTCGCTAAAACGCCCGTCACCGACATCCCTCATGTCAAAGCCTGGCGAGAAGCATATACTGCTTTTGGCGCAAAACCAAAGAAGACTCAGAACAGCCTCGAGGCACTTACGCGCCGCGTAGATAAAGGCCTGCCACGCGTCAACCGTTTGACCGATATCTACAACGCTATATCTGTGAAGCATCAGATTCCGCTTGGCGGTGAAGATCTCGATAAGTACTCAGGGGCACCATTCTTGATCCGCGCAAAGGGCGATGAGAGGTTCGAGATGAACTCGCGAGGGGAGGTGGTAAATGAGCCTCCGAGCGCGGGAGAGGTGGTTTGGTGCGATGATGTTGGTGTCACCTGTCGGAATTGGAACTGGAGGCAGGGTCCGAGGACGGCATTGACGGATGATACCACGAATGTGTTGATCATTATGGACACATTGGAGCCGTTCAGTGACGCTGCACTGAATGCTGCGGCGGAAGAGCTGAGTCACGTCTTGAGCGGACTGTCACCGGAAGTCAAGGTCTTACGCCGCTTGTTGAAAGCATGATTGTTTCTCTAGAGGTTGAACTACGATTGAGATATACTAGGCGTACAATGTTCTTGATTACTTTTTCTATGTTCTCAATAACGCACCAGTGTTCATAGAGTATATGCATCTCCGCGGTCGTAAAAATCACGTCATGTGTGTAGACACGTTGGCGGTGGCTGTACACCAGGTATTCATTACAGCATACAGGACCATGTGGGCGAATGCCAGATGGAAAACGTGGGCTAGATCCGCCAATTGTCATCCGCTGATTGGTTGGTAGTTTGCCAAGTGTAAGTGCCCGACAACGCTTTCGCGCCGCCGTTAATAGCCGTAGCCTAGACTCATTCGACTGAAGGGTACTATATTACTTCCGAGCATCTACTTCTATGGGAATTTCATCTACAGCTCGCAAACTGCAATTTACAATCCATAATGTATCTCCGGGAAGTCCACGCCGAAAAACACATTCCTACCTTGTACCAATTCATCAAGGAGAACCCATTAGGCCTTTTGATCACGGCCCTGGATTCGAAGCACTTCCAATTCCTTCAATCCAGTCACATTCCGTGGGTTTTGGATACCCCTGACAATGACAAAACGAAGCTCGGCACTCTTCGCGGCCACATAGCACGAGCGAACCCACAAGCCAAATCATTCATCGAAACCGCTAAAGCGGCACCGGAAAGCGAGAACAACGCCGACAGCTCACATCCCCTTCCTCGCGACGTTCTCGTTACTTTCAACGGCCCAGCTCACCATTACGTCACGCCAAAATTCTACGCCGAAACCAAGCCAGCGAGTGGAAAGGTCGTTCCGACTTGGAACTACTCGGCCGTTCAAGTATATGGTCGGGCGACAATCTTCTACGATCCGAAAGCCGAGTCTACCCACACCTTTCTTAACAAGCAGATTCGTGATTTGACAAACCACAATGAGGTCGACATAATGGGTCATAAAGAGAAGCCTTGGGTAGTTGAGGATGCACCAGAGGCTTACATCGAAATATTGAAGAAGGCCATTCTCGGTGTTCAGATCGAGATCTCGGATATTGGTGGCAAATGGAAGATGAGCCAAGAAATGCCTGCGGGAGATCAGGAGAGCGTCGCGAATGGGTTTGCGAATATGAACACTGAGCTTGGGAAGGAGATGTCGGAGACTGTGAAAGCGAGGTGCACACGGAAGGAAACAAAGGTCTCATAATGATTGGACTTGGGTAGCCAAAATAAACAACGCAATACCGTGCAACAATGTGCGAATAACGAGTATCATTTTGGTGAACCGTGAAGAGCTAGCCTAGACCGCCGAGGCGCAGCCAAGGCTAAGAACACGTAGCTGCACACAAAAGCAACTTTCCCAAAACCATGAACAGCTAAGGGACGGTTGCTCTATTTTTCAAGGCAGCAGTACAAAGGATATGAATTTAAGGGACAAGATGCAACATGCATGCATACGCATCCTGTTCCACGTCCAACGGTCACGTCGCACTGGCGCGCCCGCCGGATGAACGCACAGCTCCCCCTCCGCCTCGGCATGCGGCTCGTCGAAGTCGCGCTCCTGGCCTTCGCAATGTTGCTTCTTCCCTCGCTGATTCAATACGCCGTTCGTTGTGTCGATGAGCTGCACGAGATTGTTGGACGGCGGTCGCGATCGCCGTTCGGAGATGTGTCTGGGAGTAAGGTTATGGTCGGTGCGGTGGTTTTTGTCTCTTGGCATATTGTTGTAATGGGACTTGGATACGTCGTCACGGTTAGTAATGAAGAGAGGGAAGATAAGATGGGGGACGGGATTGCGAAGACAGATGTAGGGGTGCGGAGAAGGCATGGACGGACATCATCAAGTCGCATACTCGGTTGCGTCCTACTCCCATCATATCTAGAGTATCGTCGCGTATATCTACACTACCCAAGTAGAGATCTATGAGCTGGCACTAGTACAGCCGACGAGCCAAATCACCCTAAACAGCTCAATCCTTAACTATATACGTACTGACTACCTCATGAAGTGCTTTCAGGCATGCAAAAGCTGCACTCAATACTTTATTGCCTCTGATATTATCACCTCTACCACACCCACAAAATTAACGTTCTCGCATGGTCTCAGGGTATTACACAAGCTCGCAACATTCCAAGATGCTAGTTGGGATCCTAGTATTGTACGCCAAACCGTTGACATTGTGGGTCTGTTGGAGCGCTGTGCAGCTGGTCTCGAACAGGCTAATGCGAGATTGAAGGAGGAGACGGGCGAAGACAGCGTTCTGGTCATAGGAGTGAAAATGCTAAGAGACTCGGTACCAAGTTGGAGCGTACAGAACCAGGAGCCTCAAACTGGCGATTCCGCAATGGATGAATGGACCAGTACCGAGGGCATGGATCTACCTCTTATGGGCTTCTCGGACGACCTTTGGCTAAATGCGCCGTTCAACCTATGAACTAGCCGAGTTGATTGGGTTTTGGGGTAATGTTGTGGGGATAGGCAGGATGGTACTTCGGTGTTTCCGGGATGATGTGTATCATTGATCACCAACAACTGCTGCGCCGTGTTCAACGAGGAAATAGAGCTCCTTGGGCTAAGATGGAGCCAAGCTGCTATTGGCCTCAAGTCGCGAATGATGGCAAAGTGGGGGTACCTTTACGGAGAGACTGGGCAATAGACAAAGCTCCAATCATATCGCAAACGAATTCAAAAAAGCACCAAAATAGGTATGCGTTGCGCAAGCATCTTCTAAAAGCTGATATTAACATGGGGGTATCGCAGTCAAGGTTCCAAAACCAGCTAAACACATCAAGCCGTCTCCCTCCCCTCTCCCATCGTCAGCCTCTCAAATGCCTGAATAACAGCCCTGACATCAACATCTCCTTCCGACTTCCTCGCGAGATACTCCCCCTCAATCAGCTTCCTCGTTCTTATATCCTTCCGCGTCGCCCGGAGTGCCGCATACCGTATGCTCTTGCAAATGCCATCACCAGGATACGCTACCATGCCCACTAACGCGCTGCTCGTCTTGGAAACGAGGCCCGCCATGCCCTTCCCAAAGCCCTTCGCATACCCCGACGCACCCTCCTTCTTCCCCTGCTCATACGTCTGCTTAAACGGATCCGTCAAACCATCCACCATACCGTGTGCAAAGTTCTTCCCCGCGACCTGGAAACCAGAAACCACGCCCGTAACTTCGCCGTGATTCTTGACTTCTTCGCCGTACAACTTCGGCATGTTGCGGAGTCCCTCTGTCGTCGCTAGCGGCATATCTACAATTACGCCCTTGTAAAACGACACGAAAAACTTTCCAAAGCCTTTTGCTGATGTACTAGCCATGCGTCCAGCTGAGACTATTCCCGGGGCGCCCTCGGAGTCTGAACGCTTCAATTCTATAAAGGGATCTACAAGTGCCGTTTTAGTCGAAGTGCCCATGTTATTAATGATACTGACGCATGCGGAGCCCGTGCTTGTTACTGGATCCCATCTGTTGTTCACAATTTTGATGGGCTCAGTTTCGTGGTTCGTCAGATCTGAGGGCATGATGATGCCGTTTTCGATTAGGAGTTGCGCAGCAAGCTTTGAGAGCTGTATGTTTGTTTTCTTATACGTCCATGCGGCAAGAGCGTTGCGGAGAATTGCGCATTGCATCGTTTCGAGGGGGAGGTTTGCGTGGAACGACTGTACGGCAGCTTCGATGCCGCGCTCGCTTGCCATGCGGGAGGAGATGGTTTGGGCTGCTTGTCGCGCGTCGGGCATGAGGCAGAACGCGATTGCGTCTGTGAGGTTCTGACTTGTGAGGAGCTTGTGGTGTATGGGTCTCGGGCCTGCGCCTGCAGCTGCCACCATATTCCCCCAGAACGGCTGGTCGCCAAAAAATGGGATGATGACTGTAGGACATGCGTTTCGAAGGCCACAAGCGGCGGTTCCTGCGCCTCCGTGATGTACAACGACTGCAACGTGTTGGAACAGCCATTCGTGTGGGCAGTCTCCAATGAAGAGTACGTCTTTGCTTTTCGATGGCAGGCCGTCGCCGAGGTTGCTCCATCCTCTTGAGATGATGGCTCGTACTCCCAGGTTCCTGACAGCCTCCAGGATCATGGATGTCATCTTCGCCGGATCAGCGATAACGATACTACCAAATCCGATATACACCGGTGGTGGCCCATCCTGCAAAAACTGATCGATTTCCAAGGACGGATCATACCTCGGCGCATCGCGGAAGAAGAAACCACAAACATCGATATGCGACGGCCAATCCGGTGGTTTAGGGACAAGCGCTGGGGACCAGCAGTAGGTGAATGGTACCTTGAGCGCCTCCGTAAGAACTGGGCCAACTGAATGGGGAACAGCCTCTAGGTCGATCGAGCTCCGGAATTTGTTGATAATGTCGCCCAGGCCCTGCCACGTGAGAAACTCCACGATACCATATGATGCATAGTTAATGAGAGCTTGGTTCTTGATGTCGCTTCTGACAAAATTCGCGAGAGGATGCGGAAAGGCCCTTGTACTGCTCCACGGCATGGTAAACATCATATGTAGAGGGACACCCAAAGCCTGTGCACAATGGATATGCGCAAAGCTAGGAGGATTCGCAATAATCGCGTCGCAAACGAACGGTTGACTCCTCATATCAGGCTCGATACAAGACTTCCAGCAGCCATTGAGAATCTCGGCCATCATGTCTCGCTTGCGTTGGATGTCTCCCTCTCGCAAACTCTTCATTGATGGAATCAGCCCTGGATTTTTGACCATGTACGCCATGAGGTCTTTTGGATCACCGCCAATTGGATAAAACTCCAAGTTTGACTCCAGTACGAAGCTCTCAAAGACATTGTGGGTCGCTAATCGTACGCGATGTCCGTATTTCCGCAATTCTTGGCCGAGAGCTACGAAGGGTTGAACGTCACCGCGGCTTCCAACGACTTGGATCACGATATTAAGTGGAATACTCCATGAGGGTACGACTGTAAATCTGCGGCTGGGTTGCGGTGTTGGATCTTTCTTCTCTTCTGGAACGAATTTGATGAGTGTTTTGGTAAGTCTTGAGTTGAGGTCAATGTCGATTCGGCCGTCGGCTTCCTTGCGTTAGCGCGATATTTGCCAATTTACACGTGCGTACATACGTGTCGCGCCTGATAGTCCTGGTTGCGGTATTGATTTGGAGGCTTCAAGCTCGTAGGCAGGTGGTGCATCCGGGTGCAGTGTATATTCATACTCTTCCTGCACAGGTATAGGAGCCTGTGTACTGTCTGGTCGTGGCCTCATAGTAGAAGGACTAAGGGAGAGAAAGATTTGCAGACGAGAAAAGCAGACGTTGAAGTTGTTATACCACCAGTGCGACCTCTGGTCCTGATTCGATAATTTGCATCAGAATACGACGACTACGACTCAAAGGGCAGGTCGATCGAATACGACTCAAAGGGTAGGTCGAGCCGAATACGACTTAAAGGGTGGTGCACGGTCATCGCAAACTCAGTCTCATCCGCAGTCTAGATTATCGAAACACGTCATCGCAAACACTAATTGTGAAAGAAAAGGGGATGAAAATTGTTTCTGAAACATCAATGCCTACCGGATATGTCGTATGCAACGCTCGCCGACTTCGCATACCCGTTCACTATAGACCACCAGTCTTTGACGACATGTGTCCCGGCAGCCAGGGGCGACAATGCCTTTTCATCTAAAACTCATCACGCTTCAGCTCGTTGGCAGTAATCAGCTTTGACCAACACTCGACGCATAGCAACCCCCGAAGTGCCCCCTAGCGGTGTTTAATTCCATCCATTGCGCCATTTCGAGATTGTCCTCTCCCTTGCTCAGTTTGTATCGCGCAGGTGCTTGTGATAGATACCAACGTGGTGAGGCAATGTACCAGCGGGAAGGGTTGAGTACCGTCGAGCTCAGAGACTTCCATAACTTCTCCCGACTGCATGAGCGGCCTATCCTGAACCCAAGCATCCCTTGTCTTCCCACAGCAACTGGTTTATGTCCAGGCTGGTCTTTCTCCGTATCACACGGTGCACGTCTCGGAGCGGGTAGCAGAATCAAATAAGAGCCAAAAGCGTCACTTGCGGCTGTTGACGCGCGGGAGGCGGTGATAATGTCGTGGAAGGGCTGAAATAGCCACCAACACTTGCAGTGCCCTGAACAGCGCTATGTAAAAAATCGACAATGTTGCTGGTGTAGCATGCTCCGAAGATGTGCTTTCGCTCCATGTTGAGATGGACCATCACGATGCCGTCGCGAAGCTCCTCGATAAGTGCATCTAAGTTTGCTCAGATGATCCGGAACTGATGTATCAATTGTGATAGGCTCCAACGCTGCACTGCCGTTATCCCCACACGATCATCGAAAACAAGGACATGAGACGTGGGATACTCGATGCCCTGCATCAGGTACCATGCGTCGTCCAAGCCGATCTCATCGCCATCGTTGATGGTAAAAAATGCGTCCGCATTGACGTACAAGGACAAGCCTATGGCTAGGAGAATACAGATACTCGCCTCGGAGACCTGAAGATATTTATGTCCCCAATCGTTGTCGGGTGCTATACACATAGTGAGGTACGAGCTTTTCTCATACAAAGGTTGCAGCAAGAAGGCTGTAAGAGTCAAGAGTATAGTATCTAGTAAGAGCTTCCTTATGTTTGCTTGCCTCTGACAGTGTCCACGTTGAATGGCGCAGACGGACAGCGGGACAGTTCAACAATCCAAGGCGACCGGCCTAGCAATCTATAGTGTCTTAGCACAAACCAACGGAACGCTACGGGTCTCTCGTCATCCATATATGGGTATAGAGTCCTCGCGATAACTTAGGAAAATGAACAGTACCCTGACAATGCTGCGCAGAAGGGGTTCAGGGCCCTTGCCAGAAGCTGCTATCAATAGCGGCATCAGTGCTTCCTGCGCTAGATCCCGAGGCGAGATTGTCCGACCCGCCGAAGAGCTCTCCTCCGAGCCTTTCTCACATCCCGAAGACTGCTCCCACGAATCGCCGAGTCAAGGCCCCAAAGTCTGTCAAGGCGAAGGCAGACAACACCAAAGTCGACGACAAGTGCTCACTCGTCCTTCGCGTTACTTCACCGCTTCAAAAAGGCATGTGCTTGCTCAAGGCGTCGAATCTCCTAAACATGCAGAAAGATGAGTCTATGGCTTCATGGTCCTTCTTCGGAGATGTGTACAGTAGGCTCTGTGGAGCTTCTTGTTGGCCGTCGGCGAAGTCTCCTTTCGCAGAATTGATTTACTCAAGTAGCGGATCGTCGCCTTGCGGGCGGAGGACGCCACGAAACTACTGTTTCTGGTAGGTGTGCCAATGTCGTTAAAGCGTTGGATTGGCGGAAGAGTTTCACGCTAGCGGCTTGTGGCTTGTCGCGAAGCAAATACGTGTCGTATAGCGCGCCAACCACCGTACAATACAATACGCGACCGGAACTTCAACCTTTTTGGGGGTATCCTTCAGCACATCTTAGCGTACAATCTTAGGGGGCTGGCCCGCAAACACCGTTACATAAGTGCGATGCAGCCATCCTCACTCTTCAACACCTCAGCAAGCTCAATCTCTTACAACACACCTCCAAGTACATCGAACCGTCCTTTAGTCTGAAACTCTAATCCAACGATCTCAGACTAAACACGCCACCCCTCCACCCACAATGTCGGATAACTCTCTGCCAGAGTACGAGCTATGGCCCTACACGCCTTCAATAGCCGGAGGCGTTATCGCTGCCATAGTCTTTATCCTCCTCACGGGTCTACATACCTGGCGTCTAATCCAAAATCGATCATGGTTTTGCATACCTTTCGTAATCGGAGGACTTTTCGAGACCGTCGGCTACGCCGCACGCGCAGCCGCCCACAATGATACCGTGTCAAAAACCCCGTACATCATTCAATCAGTTCTCGTCCTTATCGCACCGATTCTCTTTGCCGCCTCTGTCTACATGATCCTTGGCCGATTGATTCTTCGCACCGACTCCGCATCTTACTCTATCATTCGAGCTACATGGGTTACCAAGATATTCGTCACTGGAGACATCCTCTGCTTCTTCATCCAAAGCGGTGGCGCTGGCATTCTCGTCCAGGCAGAAGATTCTGATGGCTTCAAAAGAGGCGAGAATATCATCCTCGGCGGATTGATCTTGCAGATCTTGCTCTTCATGTTCTTCGTTGTAGTCGCAAGTATCTGGCACCGAAGGCTGGGTGCTTTGCCTACCGCTGTTGCCGCTGAGCTACCATGGAAGAAGTACATCTGGCTACTATACGGTGCAAGCGTCTTCATCACTGTACGAAACTTGTGCCGTGTGATTGAGTACGCTATGGGCAAAGTAAGATCTCTTAATCTTGAAGCTCAAGAGGATAACACATAGCTGACACATGACAGGACGGTTACCTACTCTCAAATGAGTGGCCACTTTACCTCTACGATTTTCTTCCTATGATGCTTACTCTCGTCGTCAGTCTTGCGTGGTACGACCCAAACATCAAGCCCGGCCGAAAGAATGATATCGAGATCGGCATGCGTCGCAATGATGAAGAGGACATTGCAGCGACGGCAAGGGCATAAGCGGAAGCGCCCATGGACAACGCGTCGATGTTGGAACTCTATGCTCGATGATGCTGTCCGGTCAGCATGTCATCTGAGCTCGACAACTGCGATGGCACGACTTATTTCACCATTTGGAGGATTGACACGCCAATGCGATCATCGAGTCACGCGGGACGATTCTTCGAAAGAATAAATCGTGGTGACAGCTTTTCGTTGTGTTAGCATCGTCCGCTGCTATCGAGAGCTAAAGGGAATTTGTTCCTACCGAGCGCGGGTTGGCCTTTTGTATCGTCTTATATCAATTTAGACTTGTACATTACTTTTCGCAATATCCTTTCAAGGCTCGCCTATCTTGTTGCGACTATGCTTGACTATTTATACCCCTTGGTTTTGTACATATTTTACGGTACTTGCAATAAGATTGCCTCATGCCCAAATACCCGCCTTATCCTCCGAGGCGGTACGCTTTTCGAGGTTCTTCCCCTCCACTACTGGTCTGCGCTCTTCACTGTATTCCTTTCATGTACAGTTGTTTTGTTTTCTTCTATCCTATCGTTTTACTGCCATAGACTTTGATACCCGCGCCGGTCGCACCCTTTACTTAATGCACTAATCCCAAGTTCGAAGTGGAATTGTCGGTGTCTTATCAGCTTTGCAAGGAAACCAACTTTCAATCGAAAAGAGAGCTTCGAGAGCGATTCGCCAAGATGCACGCCTCAGTCGTGCTTCTGACTGCCTCCGTCGGGCTTGCGGCAGCCCGCTTGCAGCCGTATATGATGTATGGTGTGCCGATGGGTGACAGAGATCAGTACGGACGACCTAGCCACAGCAGACGTCGTCTCGGCTGCGGCAGCGAATAACAGCACACGTCCCTCCAATACCACATCGCCATCAACAACACCAGCACCCACTGCCCCAAACACACCCGGCCTCGCTGAGCCATGTGCGGTTGTCAGTAGCGCGGTGAAAGCTATACCTTCCGGCACTCGCAAAGTCATTCCAGCAGAACTCGGAGTCCAGTGTCTCCAATCGGTACCACTTGACAAGGAAGGAAACGTACAGCTCATAGACGAACTGAAGATCTATCTCCAATGGCAAAGCAATCTCGGGTTCCTCAAAAACCCGCCCGCAGAATACACGGAACAGCCCGTCGATCTGATCGAAGAGATGGATAGCATGCAGAAACAGATAAAAATGGGAGGGTACAGCAACGAATACGATTTCCAATTGGATCTAAATCAGCTATTCAACAGAGCCTACGACAACCATCTCTCATGGCAACCGGACATTCTTGCTGGCGTAATGCAATTTCAACGCCCAACGGGTTGGGAATTGGTTTCAGTGTCCGCTGATGGAAATGCGCTCCCCGAAATCTACTCATACAGGGATCTGGAACTTGCTAGAAATACATCTGGTGCGTTCAAGCCGTCGCCTGTGAGGACGATCAATGGTGAGGCTGTCAACGCATTCCTGCAGAAAGTTTCTGTCCAGGCCGCCTTCAAAGATGCGAACACCAGATGGAATGCGCTCTTTCCTAGCCAACCACTGATTGCTACCGGCGTTAACTACCTAGGGTCTTTCAGGACCGGTACTTATCAAGGCCCGAATACGACCACGTCTTTAGCCAATGGGACTTCAAAATCTTCCATGAACCTTGCTATCATCTCCAACGACTTTGTGGGCGTTGGCAGTGGTCCCGCCTTGTTCTCAAAGTACTGCTCTGGGCCCACGCCGACTGCTCCCCCCTCGAACAGTTCTACATCGAGCAGGCCAGCCGCTACACCATCACACGCTGGCTACCCAAAAGCCGTCATAATCAATCCCAATCTATCGGTTGCCGGCTACCACCTCAATGACACTGGCTACACAGTAAGTACTGCAAAAATATATCTACAATGTCTAGCTGACTCTTTCAAGGACCTTGCCATTCTAAGCATACCTTCATACGACTCACCCGACGTTCAACGTTTCCAAAATGTCATGCGCGATTTCATCCGCATGTCGAAAGCAGCTGGCAAGACCAAGCTCATCTTCGACCTTCGCGGCAACGGCGGAGGCAATGCCATCCTCGGCTACGACTCCTTCAAGCAGGTTTTCCCGCAAGCCGACCAGGAGCCCTTCGGCGGAACCCGCTATAGGATCAACGAAGCCATGAAAATCGCCGGCCAAGTGACAGGAGATTTCAACAAGAAGACGTACCTGCAGAACAATCAGACAGCTTTCGCCGAAACTTTCACCGGCACCAGTGAAAACGACATCTTTATGTATACTATTGGCTTCAACTACCAGCACCAGCTTGATGTTCGCAACGAGAAGATCAACACGGTGGATCAAATGTACGGGCCTGACCGTATCAACGGCGACGAGGCGAGCTACACGTACTTCGGATTCTCCGTCATTGGCTTCCTCAACAACACGAACGAGACGAGCACGCCACAACCTTTCAAAGCCCAAGACATGGTCATGGTAAGCGCCACATTCACCCCCTCCCCTTCCCATACTCGTGCCTAATCACAAATCAGTTGCACGACGGCATGTGCTCCTCAACTTGCAGCATCGTGTCCGAACTCCTCAAGAACCAAGGCGGCGTCCGCACCATCGCCGTCGGCGGCCAGCCCGAATTCAAGCCCATGCAAGGCGTCAGCGGCATCAAAGGGGCCCAAAACTTCGCCTGGGACGACGTGCAAGTGCGCTCTCAGATCATCTATTTGCTGGGCTCGCCGGAACAACAGGCCGAGTGGAACAAGACCGATCTCGGGAAAACCGCCTTCGCGACACAGATGTTCAAGCGCTCTGCCCACACGGCCAACGGACCCGCCGGCGGCATCAACCTCCGCGACAACCTGAGGATGAATGACGCGAGCAAGACGCCGCTGGAGTTCATCTACGAGGCGGCGGATTGCAGGATGTTTTATACGGCGCCGATGATTGGCGATGTGACGATGGTGTGGAAGTGCGTGGCGGATCGCATGTTTTCGAGCGCGAACGGGGTTAATGGGACGAGGGCGAGGTGTGTGACGGGCAGTGAGGGCGATCCGAGTTCGGTGTCTGGTGGTGGGCAGGCGAATTCTGGAAGTGTGCCGCCGAAACCGCTGGAAGGCCCGGAGGGGTTTACGGGTGCTGCGTCGCATCTGCGCTCTATTAGCGGCGCCGGATGGGGTGTTGTTGTTGCCGGGGTGGTCGCTGGGATGGTGTTTGTTTGAAGGGGTTTTGTGGGCTTTCTTGCAAGACTGCTCTTCGTTTTCTTTTTCTTCTTCTGTACTTTTTGCATGCATGCTTTGACGGGCTTGGCTTGGGCTGGGCTTTTTGTCCTGGCTTTTATTCTATTCTTGTTTCAATTCATTCCTTATTTTCTTCGTTTGTCGAAATTCATACTAAGACTGGCAACCGTGACTGCCTAAGACATGCTCTAACAGGCTAAATTCTGCTACGTGCAGGTACCATCTTCATTTCACTGTGTCGCAGGGACATGTGTCTCAGGGTACCAAGGATCAGGGACCTGGATATACGGTGGGAGGCTGTGGCTGTGACTGTGGCTTTGGCTTTGGGCAGCATAATGCGCGTACTATGAGGCTGATTTAAGGGAGACTATAGTGGTGGTCTGTTAGGGCTGAGCTGTATGAGTGGTTTATTAAAAGATGGGATATGGATTTGGGTAATGTACGCACCATGTCATACCGCGCCAACGCAGCACCTAGTAAAAACATGGAGATTCTAGTTGAAGGTCCGGTATAAGCACGCCTTCTAAGTAGAATCAAAATACCTAGGTATCTTTCATTGTAAGAGTCATTGCGGAAATTCCATCACTACTCAACAATACCCTATGGTATGTCGAAGACTTATACGATCCACCAAACCACTTTACTACCTCAGCCAATCATCACCATACAAAACATCCCAATTCTCCACCCCCACGACTAATCCCCTCCAAAACCTCCTCACCAACTCTCATCAAACTGCCTATAAATACCCTCAAACATCCTCAACCTCTCCACACCATCCCGCAACCCCGGCCACTCCCTCCCCTCCCGCACCGCCCCCTTTCCACCCTCAACCCACTCCGCATACCTCTCATACAACTCCGCCGTAGCCCTAGCCCTCACCGGTAACTCCCTCTGCCAGTCCTCCCACTCCCAGCCTAGCTCCCTGACCTCATCACTCGCATGGTCGTGGTGCTTAATCGAGATATCGTCGAAGACATGCGAGTGCAAGTATCGCCCGGAAACAGTAATAAGCAGCTCCCCCCTCGTCCCATTAATCGACCACGTCAGAGCGGGTTGACCTTTAAACGGCGGACCAGTGCGAAAAGTAAGCGTGAGAAGTGCGCCGTCGACTACTGGAACGGGTCCCTGTCTTCCCTCTAGCGAACCGTGAATGGAGAGAAGATCCGGAACATCCGTCTCCACACTCCTATCTCCCTCCTCCCCATCCCACTTCTTGCCCAACACCCTCACCCTCCCCCGCTGGATCTGCATCCTGCTCTCAAACGCCGCAAACCCGCCCAGCACATGGAGGATATAATCCATCGAATGTCCATTCTCGATATTAATCGCATTCCCGCCAACCGCTCGCTGCGTGAAATACAACATAGACTCTGGAATCGCGTCGCGCGGGAGTAGGCTGCCGAAGGAGTGGACGGTGCTGCTTAAGACGGTGCCGATGGTTCCGGCGGCTAGGATGGATTGGATGCGTAGAGTCACTGGGGATACGCGTCCTTGGAGTCCGACGATATTTTTGGAATACTCCTCACCATTGGCGGTGGTGAGGAGTTCGAGCGCTTGCGCAAGGTTCGCGGCGAGTGGCCATTCTACAAAGACTGCTTTGCCAGCCTTGAGACTCGGAGCGATGGTGGGAAAGTGCGTGTCCACGCGGGTGGAGCAGACGACGAGGTCGACATCGAGGTCCGCGGCGAGGTCGGCGGGGGAGCCGTAGGTTTTCGTGGATGGGGGGAGGTGGAAGTGGGATTTTGCCGCTTCGGCTGCGGCGACGCTGGAGTTTAGTAGGGCGATGATTTGGTAGTGCGATTTTCCGTTGGTGGAGAGGAGGTATGGGAGGTGGGCGTCGCTGGCCCATGTAGTGATTGCCGTGGCCGAGAGGCCGATTAGGGCGACGCGGATTGGAGCCATGGGGGAAAGGGAAGAGGACTTGATGGTAAGGGTTTTGACCCTGGGAAGGTTAATAGGGTGGGTAATTGTTTGAGAAGATGGGTCTGCTCTGCATTTAATGTATAGGTTATTGATCTGCATGCAGTCATAGAAGTTGGTCACGTGCTTCACGGTGACAAACCACGTCAGTGAAGCACGTACTGTCAGAAATCTGTCAGAAATCTGTTAGAAAACATGTCAGAAATCTATCAGAAAACATGTCAGAAATCTGTCAGAAAACATGTCAGAAATCTGTCAGAAAACATGTCAGGAAGCGGACTGTAGCCATACTTGACTCTTTTCACATAGTTGTAGCGTCACGGTGTTGGTCACGCAGGGCGGAGTGAGGTAATCTTGGATTTATCAGCAAGGCCACCTGAATCTTCTATGCGTGATGTAGACAAACAAGTTTCGGTATAATCCTTCATGTAGCAATACAGGAGCAGTTGCTTGCATTAGTATCCCTCTAGCACATATTATTGCGAAAGAGAAACATTACACAAGCTTACGCTTTACCACCACCTGAACGTAAACTAAGTTAAGGTAGTAAAATTTAGATCTAATAACTTATAAAAGCACCCAGCTATTCTAACTTTTCTTTTTCAAAGTAAAGGTACAAAGAACACATTCCCATCCAGCCACAGCCCTCCTTCTTCCGTCATCCCACCCACATCCATTCCCCGCTTCCCATGCACCGCCAACCTAAAACTTCAAAAGCCTCTTAACCAATCTCCTTATGCTACACATACTCCCCCTTCAACTACTTCTAACCAACTCCCCCAAAAGCCCGCACACAACCTCCTACAATGAACGCCCGCCATCAATTCCCCTCTAGCCAAGACCTCTTCGTTCACATAGCGACTAGCGAATAGCAAAAACACGCCACAGAACCTTCCTCACCTTCCCACTCCCAGTCGAACCGCGGCGGAACATCCTCCGCACCACTGTCGATCGAGTGGTGGGACATCGCGCCTTTCCCTAACCCCTACCTCAGTCCGCCTCAGTGTACTTGACCACAGCTGTGGGAACTGCGCAAAATCGTGCACAATATCTACAGCTATGTATTGCACAAGCGAGTTTGTCTAATCCGCAGTGTCTAGTTCACAGCGAGGGTCTCCATGTGGCATGCCGTTATGACATTGTTCTCACGACTTATTCGACACACAGTAACCCTGTATTGAAACAATAATACATAATACAGGCATAGGTAATGTATAGCTGAAAAGAGGCAGCGCAGAGAGATACGGACGAGGGGACGGAAGCTAGATGAACATGAGATAAGCACTCCATACAACACGACCATCTCCGCGAGTCACATACGTTACACGCACAGCACATCACAAACCCCCAGTTAAACCTTCTGAACCACTCACTCAACCAAAAGAACAAGTTTTGTGAATTCCGAATTCCATTCGTCAAAAGCTATTTACACAGAAAAGAATGATTCTAGCCGACCCTAAAAAGCAGCTGATTTATGCAAAAGAAGATGTTTGGGGATATAGCCCATAACCGAGAATACACACACTCTCTCTCAAGAAAATGTCCAGTCATCATATCGATACCGCTATCATGATTTTGCGCTTAGACGCACTGGCTGTAGTAAGGGTTCTGGACCTTGCAGGTACCCTGGGCACAGGTGGTGGAGCCAGTGTGGCCCTGACCACCGCAGCGGCCGTACAGGGCAATGCCAGCGCCACCAGTGCTAGCGGGAGCCTTGGAGGTCACGAGGGTGGTGGGCTTGGAAGCGGTGGGTTGAGGGGCAACAGGGGCGGCAGGCTGGGTGGCGGAGGGCTTGGAAGCGGTGGGTTGAGGGGCAACAGGGGCGGCAGGCTGGGTGGCGGAGGGCTTGGAAGCGGTGGGTTGAGGGGCAACAGGGGCGGCAGGCTGGGTGGCGGAGGGCTTGGGAGCGGCGGAGCTGGCGGGCGCGGAGGGAGTAGCAGGCTCGGCGGGAGCAGTGTCGGAGGCTCCAGCACCAGTCCAGACA
Organism: Byssothecium circinans; assembly: GCA_010015675.1. Taxonomy (NCBI): domain Eukaryota; kingdom Fungi; phylum Ascomycota; class Dothideomycetes; order Pleosporales; family Massarinaceae; genus Byssothecium; species Byssothecium circinans. Next base: position 231,311 of record ML977027.1, on the reverse strand, counting down.
GCCGGACCCGGGATAGGGTACGAAGTGAAGGAGTTGTAGACGTCGAATTTGACACCAGGGTCGGTGGCAGAGTAGGCCTTGGTCATGTCGGTACCGGAAGCCGGGAGGGCGAGGGATCCGGAGCCGGTGACCTTGATCTGACCGCAGCCATTGTAGAACTGGGCCTTACCGACGGAGGTAGCCTCGTGGAGGCCAATCATCTCGGGGCGGATCCAATAGTCGCCAGCCTTTAGGTTAGGGAGGGTGATGGTGATTTGACCCTTGTTGGCGATGAAGTTGTCGACACCCCACTTTCCGCCGGAAAAACCGTCCTCGTAAATCTTTTGCCAGACGGCGCCCTTGCCCTCAGACTCGGCGGGAGCAATGTACACCATGACGGGGCCCTTGTGGGAAGGAGCGATGGGCTCGTCAGGGTCGTTGCCGGTGGGAGGACCCTGGTTGTGATGCCACTGCATGGTGACCTTGGATCCAGCGGCGACAGAGACCTGATCGGCGGTCTTGACTCCACCGTTACAGATCATAGCGGTCGAGGTCACATCGAGGATGGGGTTGTTGCTGTTGGAGGGCTTCTGCACAGCGAAGTTCGCACCCTGGTCTTTTCCGTCGACGACGAAGCTCTGGAAGGTTGAGTGAGCAACGGCGAGCTTGGCAGCTGCCATGGCGTAGAACACTGAGGTCTTCATTTTGAGAGGTGTTGAGAGAGTAAATTCAAAGAATGAACTGAAATGAAGTGTAAGTTGACGAATGGAGTCTTCGAAGAGAACGGCGAAAGAGCGACTGGATGCTAAAGAGCGTGATGGAAAGAGAGTGCAGCGTCAAGCCTGTCTTTCCATGGTAGGCCGGCCTGCGGTTCTTATACTTGGCCCAACATTGCATTTCCACATCTCATCTCGCCTCGTGGCGCGGTAGTGACAGGTCGGGACCCGAATCTGTGATGTCCCTCTCATCTATTCCATGAGCGCTAACGGGTATGGCGGCTCAGCTAGCTGCCGCAGAACGTTGACGTTTAGGTGGTGTAGCTCCACGGCCAAGGGAAATTGATTGATGTTTCCTCCCATGGGAGATAAGTGGGGGCTTCGCATGGCTCCTTGCGATGCATGTCCCTGCATGAGATCCGGTCGAGCTCCTGTCATCAAATGACAATAGAACATTATGCGCGCTCTGAAACCTTTTGCTATTCTCTTTGCGCTCGACGGCTCGGCACCAGGCGGGCGTCAAACAAAACGCCGAGTGAGATGTTTACCGCGGTCATGAAATCAGTATAGATCACGCTCTCGTCTTCGTTCTGCGAGATTGTACGTTCGTACAAGTGTTGTGTTCTTGCCAAAACAGAATATCGGGTGGGTCATCAAACTGAAATAGAATTCCGAATGTGCACTCCCATGTCCGTTGCCTCATCATCTCGCTACCGAAAAAGAGGTGGAGCAATAAGACAAGTGGTGAGATTCCGCTATAGCGCGGCTGGTGGAGTGAAGTTTTTCCGTGGGCGGTAAAGTAATGAAACAAGACCCCTGTAGTATTGTGGTCAGCTCAAGTTAACCTGATGTCCGGAGTTGTGGATAGAATCGTTCGCATTGTATTGTTGACCGTCTTTGGAGAAACAATCATAACATGAAAAGGATGATGCTGTGAGGACGAGAGGGGTAGAGTGTTGAAGGGGGCTGAGGCGTGTGATGTTGATTAATGGTGAGGGATTGCTGTCCAAGGCCTCGGCTCCAAAATCCATCCTCTCGTGTCGCCCCTTTGGCCCCTCTTCGCTAGCGCCTGACACAACGCTGCATCCATCACCTTTCATCTCGAATTGACGGAGAGAATGCCGCCTGCAGATGAGGGCCGGGGATACGATATCGCCAAATATCTCTTGGCTCGTGAGATGTTTGTAGCCTCAACACCACGATGCAGTGTTGGAGCTCTTCGTGAAGTATTTTTCTGCCCTGAAGTGGGAGATCGATGGGATAGAAGGACGGCGTATCCAATTTGTCGAACTTCAAGCTGACTTCCTGGCGCTTTCGGTGGCAACATTTGACAAGCAGACGAGATGGCGCCGAACTTCTTTGGGATTCGCAGTGTATCTGCTCGCCAGCGTGGCCTCCATGGGCTCGCTGCTGTTCGGTATGTACGCTAGTTCGGGGTGTTGAGTTGTAACTGACGGGAAACCAGATATGACACGGGGGTGATGGGCAGCGTGCTCGCCCTCAATGCTTTCAAGAAAGGTTTTGGGCTTCCAACCGACTCCTCCGGCTCTGCCAGCTCGAACAACGCGTATATTTCGTCGAACGTGGTCTCACTCTTGACCGCAGGAAGTTCTTCGGTACCATCGTCGCTGCTTTCCTCAATGAACACTACGGTCGTCGTTACTCGCTCATGTTCTTCTCCGTAATCTTCTTGATCGGTGCGGCTCTGTTCAGACCGCAGCTCACCACGAAATCAGCATGCTCTATGCTGGTCGTCTTGTGGCTGCTTGGGTATTGGTGGCATGCCAGCCATCACTCCGGTCTTCGTCTCGGAAAACGCACCAGCAGCTCAGCGTGGTCATATTGCCGGACTGTTCCAGAAGTTTGCCGTCATCAGAAGTACGTTCGCGTACTGGCTCAACTATGGAGTGGCCCTCCATATCCCTTCGTGTACGGAGTCGGGATGGGAGCCGTAGCACAGTGGCTGTTCAACTTCGTGGTCACCAAAATCACGCCCGAGCCCGTGAATCATATTGGAGGTGAACCTTCGTCATGTTCGGTATTTCCGTAAGTTCCACCTTTTCCCGAGAGAATGATGTTGCTGACTCATGGGCTTCTTCGCCTTCTTCATCAAGGAGACTAGGGGACGGACGCTCGAGGATATGGATGTGCTTTTTGCCGCAGTCATGGTGGAGCAGTGCGCAGAGGATGTGGAGAGGAGTTTGGCGGTGGAACAGAAGGGAGCGTCGCAGCTTGAGGAAAGAGCAAACAGGGACTGAATATACACTTGTTGGAAGGTGCGCACGGCGCAAGTGCAGCATTCAAGCGAAGGGGTTCGGGCCGTAGCATTGACAGCAATCAATATCCTTGTTAAACGCTGATGAATTTACTAGCTCAGAACTACACTCAAACATTAACATCCGCGACATTCCGGACTGTTCTTCCTGCTGAACCGTACAAAGACTCGAGAGCGTGTTTGAAATTATTACCGAAACTCACCCCTCCTCTTGAAATATATTAAATTGCTCTTAGCTGGGCTAGTCACAATTTTCACTACGTGAAATCTATGACACCACCCAACCGATGAGCAGAAAGAAGCACCTTCCATACACTCAAAATCAGCTAGTTATTAACTTACAAACACACTAGGCTCTCTACGTAGCATCAATCTGCCGTTCCACACCCCATAACATCCATGCCTCCCCAACAATTCCTCCATTCAATCTGGCCCAAATACTCCAATCCACATTCTTCTACCCACCCAGCGGATCCTTGACCTGATCTACCCGCTTCCCACTGAGCAGACTCGTATCTTTCCCCTCCATCTCCATATGTTTCACCGTGCTCTGTTTTCTCGCCTCCATCTTATCAATAGCTTCCTGGAGCGCTGGTGGTGGTGGTTCCTTTTCGTGGTGAAAGGGCTTTTTGACGGCGTCGATGATTTTAGTCAAGGAGGAGCGACGCGCAGGTTTTTGGTTTTGGGACGTGTCGGTGGAGAGTGTGTTGGATTGAGGCTCTACGAGGGAGTAAGAGGGTAAGAATAGGCATGGGAAGAGAGCAGGAAGTGTGGAGAAGGTAGAGTATAGGAGTATGTTCAAGGGTTAAGGGATGCACTGTAGTAGAATGAAGTAAAGGTTACCTTGGCTTTGAGCGGTAGAAGCATTGGCTTCGGTTCTTGGGCTTGCGTCGGTCGACATTTTTGCCCGATACCAGTGCCTAGTTCTCCAACGTAGACGTAAAACTTGTGGGGCAGTCGAAGACGTCGCATCCAGAGCTCCAGGGCTGGGTTTTATGATTGTTTCGACGTCATAGGGCATAGGCCCCCCAAACTCAGGAATACGGGCTGCCCATCACAGACATATCCTGATCTTCAAGATCTCGAAGTGCGGGGGAGGCGCTCCATAGCTCCAACGATTGGACGATTCTGTGCTTGGAGCCAACTGACGACCAATCGTGCGGGGCTTCTTGCATCAGCACCTCCTCTCACGACCGTGAAACCTTGTGGGAGCCTGATGAATGATGGCATGGCGCTGTCCTCAGATAGTTAGGCACGCTCACTGGTCGCCTTGGCGGCATGCAGGAGCCGCTCTTTTCTCCCATCTTTCCACGCCTTGTCCAGCGCATCCAATTTGCCGCCCAGGACCTGTACACTCGCCGGCTCCAACATGACTGCAGCTCTTCGCACCTCCACGTTCCGCAGAAGCACCTTAGTGCCCATGGTCATGTTCGTATGGATACCCTCGATGCCTCGTAAGTCCAAGGCATAGACTTTGGCACCTTTCGCATCCTGCAATAGCAGCTTGAAAGACCCTTTGCTCTGTAAAACAGGTGCGACCGCCGCGCCCTCATTCTCGGTCTCATTCTCAACAACACGTATTATCTCCCGCCCCTTTGTGGTTTCTCCGCGCTCATTTGCTTCAATGGTTTCGACCTGTGACCATCGCGAGAGCCCTATGTCGTCAATATCGAGCACTTGACAAACAAGTGGGCCGGCTACGGTGCGGGATTGGATTTTGGCATTCAGCACATCGACAGGGAAGACAGTATTTGCTGGAGGGACTAGAGACGTGGTGATGTCGGCGGCGAGAAGGCGGAAAAGGGCTGTCTGCTTCAGTGCCGGCAGAGGCGTGTTTGGGCGGGTTGTGGAGACGAAGCTTTCCAGCCAGGCAGTAGTAGGATGGAGATGCCGGGCATTGAGGTGCTGTGTCAGCTCTGCTATGAGGTTATTTGCCATGTTGGCGATGAATTGCTGCAAAATCAAGACCGCCGAGCTCTGCGTGGTTTGAGTGACGGCGACGTGCCGGGGTGGACCGGGGGAGCTCCCGCTAGCTCAGCCCTACGTGTCTTGGCAACGTCGATGTCGAGCTGCAAATCGCACCTCCAACTCCCTTACCAACGTTTATAACAGCTCCGCCGTCTTTTAATAATAGGCCACTACAATGTCTACCATAGCATCGCCCCGCGCCAGCTCCTCCATCCGTAGCCCGTCATCTACCCGCACCTCATTCGATGCCTCAGCACGACCTGTTCAGAATCCACGCCGCAACCGCACTGCACTACGCGACTACTATGGAATAAAACCAGCAGCAAAAGATGCGGAGCCGAAGATTTCCGAGGAGTCTTCAAGAACAGATCTAGGGCCGGAGGAAGACGAGACGCTGACCGAGCTCGATGCGACCGACTTCAATGCTGATGCTTTTGTGAACAACTTGCTGGCAAGGGAGGGCTTAAAAGGTGTATTGCAGGTGGAGGCTGACCTGGTATCACGTATGTTATATTTCTACTATGAATCGCGCGATTGCTCATTCTTTGCAGAAATACGAAACCTCGACAGCGACCGCAAGTCACTCGTCTACGACAACTACTCTAAACTCCTCTCCGCTACCAGCACCATTCGCCGCATGCGCGGAAACATGGACCCACTCGCTCCTACTACCCACACACTCGGTCCCGCTATGGCACATATTGCCGAAACCGCCGCGTCTCTTTCCTCGTCCATGCAAGCTCTTCCCGCAAAGCCCCAACCGCTAGGCCTCGGCATCGAGATCTCTGGTGAAGAAGATATCACAAAGTCAGAAGAAGAGAGGAAAAAGCAGAAGCAAAAAGACACGGTCCGCTGGGTACTGAGCACACCGCGACGGTTGCAGGAGTTGATTGACCAGGAGCAAGAAGAAGAAGCAGAGAGAGATTGGGAAGAAGTCAGCAACGTTCTAGATAAATGGGAGGGCGTTGCGGGTGTCAAGGAACTCCGGGAAGAGTGTGAGGAGATCATGAAAGTAGAGGAAGAATCCGATTGAGCAAACTTTGGAAGACATTACTAGAGTTTTGGCATATGAATGTACGAGGTGGCCTCGTGCAAACAGGAGAAACCATCGCTTCATCTGCCTATTCCACTTGTCCAACCCCTCAATCCTCAACCGCGTTACCGCTTCCAAAGCGCTGGACCATCGAACCGCTTCCCGGCAAGCTGTATTGCTACCGGCAGCATATCATTAGACGCCTGCCTCCAGTTTCTGGTACCGAGAATGCTGCACTCAAACACTGCTAGGAACCTATTTTGGGAGATGAGAGGAATTGACGTCCGGTGACATTGCATTAGCACGCGCTCAGGGTTGAGTTGTGCCAATAGCTGGCTCCATCTTTTTGTCGACGGTCATGATGTACTCAGCATGCTTGCTTCTTGCCTTGAGGTCGACTGCTAGCAGGGTTTGGATTGCCTTTGAAGTTGTGTCAATGCAGGCTATTGAGGCGGTATAGTTAGTGACGCTCTCGTTGACAGACGTCTACCTGCGCTTCCCAAAGCTTGTCTTGAAAGCCTTCATAGTTGCCTATATCAACAAGTGCGAACATATTGCCACTGATAAGATGTCTACCGCCTTCATGGATTGCTTGTTGGAATGGTGCCGGGAGGTAGTGCATTGTGGTCACATACCATATATCATGGTGTTCTTCAGTATCCAGGTATGCAAGTCTTCGTCATAAGACGCAAATCTCAATTTTACTCTTGAATTCGTTTCTTCTACCGCATTAATGAACATGAATATGAAAATAAATATACTCTCAGAGTCAAAAGTACTATTCTTAGATCCTCACGCTTACCTAATCGCACACATACGCATCTGGCGCACCTTCGATTCCGATTGGACCCTGACTTCCACTTCGCCTCGGCCGTTTCGTTCCGGTATCGCTTTCCGAAAGCCGAAACCATTGTTGGCTGCGTAATGCGCCGGCTGCTGTCACAAGGCGACGACCGGTGACGGTCCCTCAACAACCCACTTGACTCTTCACCCTCCACTCCACCTATACAGTATGCTTTGCCTACGCCCCTAGTTTTGCGCAAATGTCAACACCACGAATCCCGCCATCATGATACGAATATCTTGCGCCGCGAGTTTGCGGCGCACAACCACCACATCGGCTCCCCTCTCACGAACCTCGAAGCTGAATGCGAACATATGGAACAGTTCACGATTTGAAGGACCTGCGCGAGTAGCACGACGCTGGAACGCTTCTTCGGGCCCCGTTGCGCATACAGCGCCCGAATCTACAAAGACGATACCTGGCCCGAACTGGCTCTGGCTCGAACCGATCTACGAACCTTTCCGCGCGTACGGTCGCGTGCAGCAGAGGCGTCCGTATACGACGCAGTTTATCAGCGCGCTGGTGATTTATTTTGTGGGCGATATTGTGGCGCAGAGTATTGGGGCATCGCCGGCAGTCAAGGAGGAGGGCAGCGGGGAGGAAGAGGAGGAGAGAGGATGGGTACAAGCGTGGGCTGAGGATAGGGATTGGGCACGTACGGCGAGGGCGCTGTTCATTGGGGGCGCGGCGGCTGTGCCTGGATACAGGTGGTTTTTGTGGTTGGGAAATAGTTTTAATTATGGGAGTAAAGTGCTGTCACTTACTACAAAGGTGCGCTCACAACTTTCCCTACCTCTTCTTATCCCTCTTTGAAATGTGGACCTGGACATGCTGCTTACAATATTTTTTGTACAGGTCGTAGTCAACCAACTTTTCTTCACTCCCCTCTTCAACTCGTACTTCTTCGGCATGCAGTCCCTCCTATCCGGCGCCTCCGTCTCCGATACAATAACCCGTATACGACATACTGTACCCACGAGCTGGATCAATAGCTGTAAATTGTGGCCTGCAGTCACGGCGTTCATGTTCGTGTACGTGCCGATACAATATCGGAGTATTGTTGGCGGCGTGATTGCGATTGGGTGGCAGACGTATCTTAGTATGCTGAACCAGAGGGCTGCTGCTGTGGAAGAGGCGGAGGCTGAGTCGGAAGGAGAGAGTGCGAAGGAAGAGGTCAAGGGTGTGAAGGCTGGGGAGGTGGAAGATGTGGATTGCTCGAGAAAGAAATGTGCTGCGTAGGATGTCGCGTGATGGTGGTGGGCGAGGACATATAGCACGAGTGAGTGCGCGAGATATTGCAGCAGATCTCTACGGTTTTTTCTTTTGTCAACAGCATACGGAAGGGCAGCATATAGATGGCGTTTTCGACATTTGAAGTCGGTCTAGACGGCGAGCGGGGGAAGTACCACCCCAGCAAGCCATATCCCGATGATATTCCTATAGTCTATAGATGGCATTCGCCTATTTTTTCCTCTTTCCCCATAATCTATTCAAAATCGTGAACAGAGTAACGTACCAACCCCGCTGCAAACAGGTGTAAAAGTCTGGCTTTACTATGTATTGTACAACCCCCCTACCCACCCCCTAGCCCTTTCCGATCATCTTCCGAGGCTCACGATCCCCGTCGACCGCCACTTCGCGCTTGGAACAACGTCACCTCGTGAAAAGAAAGGGTCTTTGACGATCTTCTAGATCTAGCTCGGGAAGAAGGATAGTGTAAACGGCCATTGACGTCATCATGTTAGAATGCATACTTCATCCTACCCCATTGAGGTAGGTTTCACGATGTTTGTATTGCCCGTGTAAACCTCCAGACTTTTCACACAGCCATCCACAAACGGATACAACTTCAATCTTTCTGATTCTGCGTTGCTGAAGTTGGTCCGAGCCATACACTTTGAATCCTTTATTTACAACTACAAAGATACGCACGTAGCCAGCATCCCACTGCGACCACCCTCTCACGATGCCCTCTTCTGCAGAACTGGTAGGGAAAGATAGCTCATGGCGGCAGCGCTCAGAACTACAAGCCATGGCCGACATGTCACCTGAGCTAGAAAAAGAGATGGAGAGACTAGATCAGGCGTTTTGGGTCTCAGGAGAGAAGCTGAAGGAAATCGTGCAGAGGTTTCGCGAGGAACTGGATGAAGGTACTATATTTCATTCATACTCTACCTATTCCAAATACAATGTGCAGCTAACGCGCCTCAGGTTTACAAGAAAACGGCAAAAACATCCCCATGAACGTGACATGGGTGCCGTCGCTTCCCACCGGCGACGAGAAAGGAACATTTCTAACGCTTGACCTGGGAGGCACGAATCTGAGGGTTTGTAAGGTGGTGTTGCATGGAAATGAAGCTAATCCCGCAACACCGGAGAAAAAGTCCTCGCTGGATCAGGAGCAGTACAAACTCCCCGACGAGCTGAAGACGGGCACAGCCGAAGAGCTATGGACTTACATCGCCGAAAAACTACTAGACTTCCTCAAAGACAGAGGTCTCGATAAACAATACACCAAAGAAAAACCGATGCCTTTAGGCTTCACATTCTCGTACCCCGCAACGCAGGACCGCATCGATCATGCCGTGCTACAGACCTGGACGAAAGGATTCGATATCAAAGGCGTAGAAGGCCAGGATGTCGCAGCTCAGCTGAGGGAAAAGGTGGAAAGTAGTGATTTACCGTTAGAACTGGTCTGCGTAGTCAATGATACGGTGGGCGCTATGGTAGCATCAGCGTACAACGATCCGGACACGATCATTGGAGCCATCTTCGGCACGGGCTGCAATGCCGCATACATGTCCTCGCTCTCCTCGATCAAGAAACTCAACCTTCAAACCTCAAAGCCTCAAAAACGTACCGTAGATGGGGAGTCGAAAGACCACGAGGCAAGCGCGAAAGAGAACCAGGAGGAGAAAATGGCAATCAACTGCGAATACGGCGCCTTCGACAACGCACTTCGCGTCCTCCCGAGAACTAAATACGATGAGGAAGTCGACAGGGAATCCCCACGGCCGGGTGAACAAGCCTTCGAGAAACTATCTGCGGGCCTCTACTTAGGCGAAATCTTCCGTCTAGTATTAACAGATCTCGCAGATCGCGGACTCGTTTTCAACAACCAAGATACTTCGCAACTCCGCACCCCATATACCATCGACACAGGTTTCCTCAGCCAAATCGAAGACGACGAATCCCCCGCCTTCACAAGTACTCGGGAACTCTTCCATAACACGCTAAACCTCGACGTCAGCGACCAAGAAATCGAACTCTCGAGACGTCTCGCTGAACTCATTGCGGTGAGGGGAGCGAGGTTGTGCGCCTGTGGGATCGCAGCGATTTGTGGGAAGGAGGGGATTGATAGGGGCCATGTGGCAGCTGATGGGAGCGTGGCGAATAAACATCCCAAGTTCAAGAAGAGGTGGGCGAAAGCGCTTGGGGAGGTGCTGGGTTGGAGGGAGGGGGAGGAAGGGAGGATTGTGATTACGAGTGCGGAGGATGGGAGTGGGATTGGGTGTGCGATTGTTGCTGCTATGGTTATGGGTGGGACGGGGGTGAGTGGTTAGGATTGTGGTGGTGGAGGGATGAGATGGGGTATTAAAAGGTGGATAGGGTGTATGGATCTGGGGAAAAGAAGGGAAATGTTTAAGTAAGAGTGCACCTATGATTTACCCCATGTATACTCTCTAGCTGTAAATATAAGGGTAAAGCTTGTATTAGATATTCCTTTTTGTGGTTTTTTACTAAACGTAAGCAAGTTAGGTTTATTTATTTATTTACCCACTATCTTGGACTCTACAACACTATTCTATAGCTCTTCTTTTCTTACTTTTTACATGATACCCTACAAAATCAACAACAATTTGCGTACTTGGGAGGAGATAAGCTGCAACTGTTGAGAGGAGAATGCATTAGAAAGCTAGAGCTAATGTGATATCTGATGATAGAAAACTTCTAGCACCATCCTTACCGTTTAATATGTTATCAGTAATGGTGGAAGGTGTGGAAGAAGTTCGACTCGTGCCATTAACACGTAGGTGTGTTTTCGATGATGCTAGAGTGGTTGATATCACCAATCTCCAAAACGTGTACTTATACTTCCTCCTAGGGAGTGAAAGGACCGTGGCTCGCTCTTTACGGTGTGTCGGGCTAAAGAACTCGAAGAAACGGAAAGAGAGGCAAAAGAATGAATGAATCTCGCTACAGTACCACTATGTAGATTTTATAGTCTTATAGCTCAGGCGGCTAGTACTTTCTTCCACTGCAGTTCGAATGAAGAAGATTGAAAGGCTTGCGGGTGGCTGGAAAAAGGTATCATGGTCAGCGGTTACTATCATTCAGTTGGTTAGCCTGTGGGATATTCCTCCTTTCTAACCTCCATCATGCTGACTTCAATAGAGCTGGCGAGAGGTGTCATTCTAATGAGTGAAGTTGGGGCATCTCCCCAGCGATGAGATTGGGGCAAGAAGAGCGGGTGTAAAAGTTGCGAAGGGAGGCGCGGAACTTTTGCATGTTTAATATCAAGAGTGGGGTCGAACGATGCTATGGACGAGTTTAAGTTAGGTGGTGCTAGAACAGGTAGAAATTATAATACGGTGTGGTTATATGGGAAGGGGAATTTGAAGCTGCTAGAGAAGTCATCAGTGTGAACAGAATATGATTCATGGTGAGCTATCTGTGTTACGAGCTCATATGCAAAGCACTTAGTTCAACTAGAATAGGGCTGGCCGTACTAGAAACCCGTTCTTGATAAATAGTAAGGAATTGATGTTCAACAACTCTAGCTGCAAAAATAATAAATGTTACCGTCTTTATTCTTTTTTGCATGTGGAATACACACGCACAATTCTCATACACTCGGCCCGATTTCGATCCTATACCATGAAAAAACTATGGAGTAGAAGCACTGTTCTAGTAGAGCTATGCAGAAATAACAAATGTGAGTGCTCATAAAAATCATATCGCGGTGGGGAATACGCAACCTGAATATCTTAAGAAGGGGATACATCTGTAGATTGAACATGATGGAGAAATTCAGTGGAAGAAAGACCACCAGACGAACAAACTCAAGGGAAAGAGCCCCAAGGCACCACCAGAAGAAAAAACATTTCTAGGCGATTGCTGAGCGAGGCCAGAACAACCCATCTTTTGAAAATCAGACTTACCGTCCAGGAGAAACCCTAACGTACTTTCCAGTCATGTCCTGGGTGAAGCTTCTCCACCGCCGGCTTGCACATGAAACAATAATAGAATGGCGGGCACGTGTCTTCGTTCCGGCAGGAGAAGAGCGGGCCGCTAATTTCCTGTTCCAAAATGAGCGACCCGAGTCATCTGAAATAAGGGGTGCATTGAGTGATTGATAGGGGAGGTGGTCTGAGCAATTGAAAATACCGCATTTCAATGCGTAAAACTCTGACAAAGCTTTACAAATGGCAGATGGGAGGTTAGGGAAAGGTACAATTTCGTCACAAACGTAGCCTGGCATTCCGCAGACCATTGTACAAATATGAAAATTGATGACTTACACAGAAGCAAGCATAGCACTGATACCTACAGTATCTTAAGCAGTTTCCCTGCCCCTTATCATTTCCACCTTGTAATTGAAGTTTAAGCCTCTGGGAGACTTCGTCGAACCATAAAGGGTCGTGAAAAAGAGCAATAGAGGCAGGACTCCACCCAGAAGATTTTTATTCTGTCAGCTCGTCTCCAAGGAAATTTCTCTCTGGCCCAACTCACTGCCCAGACAATGATTCCACAGTAACGGTCTCGCAGACCAAACCGACATCAATCAATCGCTCGATGGTTTTCGTTTGGTCAAAACAGTTGCTACCCCGCCAACCACCTTCGTTAATATTTCCCTGGGCGGGGCGAATCCCGTTCCTACATGCCCAGTGAATAGGGTTCCATTTTCCTTCGTAGGAAAGAGATACCCATTTGTTCATCAACACTGTATCGACGACAGAAGAATTCCCCCCTAATGCTGCCCAGCAAAGAATATCCTTTCCAGTATCGTCCTTGGAAAATGGATCAAGTCCTTGATGTATAAGATATAGTATAGTCTCAAGGTGCCCACCCATCGCCGCAACGTGTAGAAGAGTTCGGTGATGACAGTCTTGGAGGTACACATCATCATTATACCGCTCGAAAATTATCTTCAGCAGGGTCGTGTAACCCTTAAAAGCGACATGATGAAGAATTGTCCCGTATCCGCTGTCGGGCATAATGTTAATATCGGATACGTATTCTAGGAGAGCTTCCACCATATCAAGATGTCCGTTTTTGAGAGCTCTGCTCAGTGGCGTATAGGGTAATTCGCCGTATCCGAAAGGTCTAGAGTATCTGGGTGTGGCCGTGATATCTGCTCCGTTCTTGACAGACTTGGGAACAATCAATTAAGTGGGGCTGGCGCAGTGAAATTGAATTGATTGATTACCTATTCGGGCTAGAGAATTCCCTGTATAGGTTTAACCCCTACTTAATTGGGTTAGCGGTGGTTTCTACAGAGCCGATTGAATTGATTGTTCCCAAGTCTGGTTCTTGAGCAGCAATATGGCAACGTTGAGGTGTCCATTTTCTAATGCAAGGTCGAGGGGCATCTTTCCCCGGGCATTTACAGTCGTAGTAGCTGTGCCTCTGACTAGGAGCATCTCAGCCAATCTTGTATGGCCTTTCCTTGATGCTACATGAAGAGGAGAATCGGATATGGTAGCCCGCCTACAAGTGGCAGCGACATCTGCACCGTTGTCGAGCAGCAACTTAACGACTTCCTCTCTGCCGTAATAGCAGGCTGTATAGAGTGGTGTGTGATGGCTACGGTCAGTGGCCCTTAAATTTGCTCCTTTCTCGAGTGAAACTTTCAACACATCGAGGAATCCAGCTCTTGCTGCGATGTGAAGTGGTGTGGTCGATCTCTTCGGGAACCTCATTGTTGGCTCGTGATCGAATAGCATTCGGATGATCTCCGCGTGACCACTCTTTGCAGCGAGATGGAAGAGCGTCTGCTCCTCCCTTTTTGTCTGACCCCATTTTCCGATCTTGGTGTCTGCCTCCAATTGTAGCAGGAGCTCTGTTATCTGAGCGTATCCATTTTTCACAGCCGTGCAAATAGCAGTTACTCCAAAGAAGTCCTGTGCATCTAGATCGGCGCCTAGAGTGTACAACAGCTTCACTATACGAGAATCATTCTGTCTAACTGCAAGGTGCAGAGGAGTGTGATTGTCGATATCCCTTGCATTAACTGCCAACGCGGTATTGTTCCCGAGTCTGAGCGAGAATTGCTCCATAAGGTAGTCTAGTCCAAACAGAGCACATATATGCAGGGCTGACGTCGCTTTCGTCCACATCGTTCTCCAATACCAATGACCTGCTCGATAGAAAGCTTGCATCGCACTAGCCATTAAACTATTGCATTGGAGGAACGAATGCGCGACTTCCAAAACATCATGCTGGACTGAGCGCGCATGATCTCCCCAGTGTCTACCCGCGTATGTGAGGAATGCGTGGTTACGGTGTCTAGAGACACAGTCTTCCTCGGTATCACAAGCTCCTTCACGAAAAGGCTCGAAGGAGAGATATGTGAGACACACAGTCGTTATTTCCACTTGTGCGTCTGGTCCCCATTTGTATTTGATGGACTCAAAATACTGCTGGGTGGTGTAATGGACCAAGCGGATGATGTTACTCTCTCCATCCACCGTAACAAGACCCGCGCAGACCGAGACGAGAGATTCGATATCTTCCAGATCATCGGGGTCAATTTCAGTCATACCAGGCTTCACGGCTAAAGCTTCCCGAAGCTCGGCTGTCGTGAGATTTCTTCGCGTGTGTACCAACCACATTAGAACTTGGTGGGCGAGCTCAGCGTTTCCAGGCAGCTGGCTGTTGATTCGATGGATTACATTGTTGTATGCTTCTGTAAGTGCTCCAGTTCCTGTAGATAGGGTCTCTAAGGCAGTCTTGACCTTATTTTTCGTCCCTTTGTCCAGTAATGAGTCAACGTACAGTTGAGCGAGCAGAAACCTAGTCGCAGTCAGTTATAGTTTCTCGTCCTTGAACATAACCTCTTACATTCTGTCGGTCGCTTCAGCAATTTTTTTCGATACCAATAGAGCCAATTCCGGGTCACGCTGGATGCATCGCGGGAGCTGTTCAATCCGACTTGCAATGTAGAGCTCCACATCTTTGGGGTCAGCACGCACCTCCAGAGACAGAGCGTTGTTGAATGTGTCGATAATTCCGGAACTGAAGCGAGATGTGACCAAAATACGCAGGTCATATTTGCCTTGTAGCTCTTGAAGCTTAGCGGGTAAGGAAAATCGAACCTCATCTGAACACTCATCAAGAGCATCTACAACCACATACACGGTGGTGAAGCCTTCGAGTACGGACGATAAGGTATCGATGATATCGGTAGTTGTAAACCTTGTGTGGCTTTTCTTACACTTCTCGCGCAATTTTTCGGCATGCTTCACAGCCGATGGGCTCGATTGAACCAATTGCTTGAGCATTGCTGCGAGCAGATGTACCGTATGTTGCTGTTCCCGTGCATTGTAGTTGCAGAACACATATGCAACTCCAATAGAATTGTCCATGGTCATATCTCTCGTCCTAAGACAATGCCGAATGGCGGTGGCTGCGGCAACCGTTTTTCCTGCTCCCGGAATCCCAGGGCAGAAGAGCGTTTGTTTCGACTCAAGAAGCCCCTTCAAAAACTCTGGAGCTTCGAAAAGCCATTTACCGGTTCCGTCCTGCCTTCGCCCCAGAATATCGGATAGCTGTGTGGGAAATTCAGTTGGCGATAGCCAGGTCAGAAGTTGATCAAGCTTCTCGCGTTCTGGGTCGCTTTGTTGGTCTTGTTGGATGGGGTTGAGCATAGATAGCTGCGCGCGTATCAGGTTTGTGTCGTCTTTTATCAAAGTTGTGTCGTCTTTGATCAAAGTTGTGTCGTCTTTGATCAAAGTTGTGTCGTCTTTGATCAAAGTTGTGTCGTCTTTGATCAAAGTTGT
>ML977027.1:188891-215484 GCA_010015675.1 Byssothecium circinans | reverse complement strand
TTGATCAAAGTTGTGTCGTCTTTGATCAAAGTTGTGTCGTCTTTGATCAAAGTTGTGTCGTCTTTGATCAAAGTTGTGTCGTCTTTGATCAAAGTCGTACAATCCTTGATCAAAGTCATATCATCCTTAATCGCTTTCGACAGCTTGAAATGGTCCATTTGAAGTGCCACCCCAATAAGCGCTTTCAGGCGTTTCATCCTAGCCAGTATCTTTTCAACTTCACCCTTGTCAAACTTCCACAGCAGCGCCTTCTTCACTTTTCCACCATCAGTGAGCTTCCTCCACAGAAACTCCAAGTCCGTTTTGAATCGATCGATAGGCCCATTGTCAACGGTGAGGGCTCGGACGGATATAAACCATGGATCGGTCTTGCTCGCTCCTTGTAAACGGGAGTTGAGTTTGGAGAGCAGGGCGTACAAATCTGCGGCCTCGTCTCCGCACCGAATGCGCTCTTTGGTCGAATCTTTGACATCTTTTAAGTAGTCGACCACCTGTTTAATGTAAGTATAGGTCTTGCAAGGTAAATGTGCATTACGTTCTGACCCCGCTAAAGGCACCTAGGTTACCGAGCCGGATACATGAACAATCACGGAAACTCCCACAAATAATCAGGGACGACTTGCCTTTGTTGTGAGACCGACCACTGTAATGATGCTGGCTGTGACGCTGAGTGGATCACCCATATTCTCCACCGAAGGACCGTGAGGCGTGCAACCGAGATAGATCAGGCTCTCTAGATTTTTTGTCTGCGCAGTATGTTGACTTTTCAGCTTCGTCACAAGGCTGACGGGCAAGGTAGCCTTCCTTGCCTCTCGAGAAAGCTGGCGAGCGCGACGATGTGTTAAGCTCGCCGTCAAAATACCAGCAGAGATATAGGAAGGATCTTGTAGGGTGACAGTGATCTGCTCTTCACTCGGGTGTAAGGCCATTTTGGCAACACGACAGCAGGCTGCAGTCAACGAGGCTGTGGCCCAAGCCGTTTATCTGTCACGTGATCTTGCTCCAGTACTAACCTTTTGCCCTTAGAGGGATCGTACCTTCTCAGAACAATTTATTAATAGCTATTTCTTTATTTAAACATATCTATAGCTCGTTAACTACTCGTTTATAAGAGGTACAGGTGGAGGAATTAAGCTTAAGGGAGGAATGACTTATTAACTATGTGTTTTGAGAAGGCACGATCCCCGTGCGGGCAGCTAGTAGTCACGTGCCCGATTTCCAGCTGTGCCCCTTTGGTATGTTGGGGAGATAACTGACATTAGGGAAAATTGCGAATAACATGGTAGAATAGCCTATTTATCCTAGGTTGCATCATCCGAAGCGAGGAGGTTTCTCATGTTGAGAAAAGGGAGGCAGATTATGACGTCCCCAATGGTTCTATATTGTACCTTCAACCTTGACCTGTCAAATATGTTTCATTCTTGGAAAGAAATGACGCTTGAAAACACCACACCCACCCTCATGCTAAACGCCAAATGCAATGCAGGAATAATACCAACCTAGTCCTTGATACCAGCCTGGCTCTTCTGTCGACCGGTTTCCCTCTCTCCACCTCCCTTCCTGTCTATCTTCCTCATCATCTCGTAGCCTCTATTTCCAGTCTACTCCACCAACAGAACACTTCTCTCATCCTTGGCATTAACCCAAACATACTCTGTACAATCCGGCTCCTGCTCCCCCTCAAACAGTGTAACTCTCAATAAATTAAGCTCCACCCACGTAGCCCGCATCCCCATTCCCTCCAACCTCTCCCACCACCTCCTAAAATTGGGAAAGCTAATACTTTTCCTATTCGCATGAATCTCAATCATGACCTGACCGATCGGCAACGTCTTACTCTCCTGGGAGAAGTGGTCCATGACAGCTTCCAAGCTCGCGAACTCCGAGCCTTCGACGTCGATCTTGAGGATGTCAATATAGGTATGGTTGTTTGCTTTCATGAGCGACTGGAGGGTGTAGAGCGGCGGGTTCGATTTCGGTTCGTCAGTGCGTCCGATGCCCACCTTTTGGAAGAAAGTGCGCGGATTGAGGGAATGTTTGGTGAGAATCTGCGGACCCCATCCGTAGACGCTGAAGTCGTAGCCCCAGATACGCGCGCTGGGAATACGTTCCAGCATCTCCGCTTCAAAGGACGAGTCGCCGTTGATCCCGAAACTATATATCACGACACCTTCTTGTCCACCGGCTGGTATCTCTCTGCTCCACGACGCAGGCGCTGGGAATGATTCATATACACTCATCCCACAGACCCATTTCCCGCCATCGCCTAGTCTTCCTATTCTCTGCATATCATGCGGACAGGTCCAGGACGCGGGGAAGAAGTCCCAGAGTACGAGGTTACCGGGTTCGTTTTGCCATTTCTTGGGAAATGGGTCGATCATTCGGTGGGGGAAGGCTTCGATCATTTTGTTCCGTCGCTCGACGCTGTTTTCCCATGATTTCTCGGAGAGGGCGATTCGGTCATTTAAAGATGCGAATTTGCGTGGTGAGGAGAGACGTTGGGGTTTTGGTATCGACGGAACGGAGGATATGAAGGAGTCGGTACTTGTGTTGTCGCGAAGGAAAGTAATGAAGAAAAAGACTGCAATAAATGCGGAGGCGGCTACACGGCCGACGTATGAACGGAGAGTCATGTTGAAGACTGTCCAAAAGTAAAGTGAACAGAGAAGTGAGTGTGAAGAAAGATCAGGAAGCTGAGGCGTCGAGGATACCCTTTTCACGTTGAAATTCACATCCCAAAAAGGCCGAGAACCGAAGTTAAGCAAAAGTGACATCCTAGCCAACGCACAAGAAAGCTGTGACACTGCTCCAGTGAAGCGATACTTGTCGTTTGCACCTTCAAACTGCCCAACCCACATTTCCCATACAGCCAAGCAAGGCTACCGATGCGCCTCACGCCGACCCGCAAACGATCCCAAGGCCACACTTCACATCCTTACCGTTTGCTGTCAGTCTGCCTTCCATGAATGTACCGACTCGGACCGTTTCCCGACAGTGTATCCCGCTCCACAAGAAATTCGAAGGGTTTCAAATTCCGCGCCGCATGTGGCGCAAACCTTTTCGCGAACAAAAACCTCTCATAAGAAACGGCGATCATGCCTTAGGCTGCATTTATGTTTTAGATAGTGCGGATAACCGCTTGTAACGAACGCGTGGTGTTACTAACCATTGGGTTATGCCCACTTTTGCTCGACATGCTCGGGCTGGTGACAAGGGATCGACATATGCATGATCCGACAGTTGAAGAGGCTGAAATGTGGGGAAGGGACCCTGATGTTTCGGATTTCACTGACGTGGGATGCTTGATTCAACAGCGGCTGGTGAGGCGGTGTCAGTGTAGTTTGGCGAGGGAAGGGGTGGAACTGGCTTCTGGAAGTTTGTCTAGATGCGATGCGTTCGCATTACCGAAGGAAGCCATGGCAGCACCGAGGGAGACGCGTTCCAAAACATGCTCATTATCATTAGAACGAGTTTTCTTGGGAACAGCTTTGTATACCGAGTACAGAGAACATCGTATATATCTCAACAAAATGCGCAGCTGGGAATGGGCCCGTAAAAAATGAGGACTATTGAAATTGACATAGTATCTACACTACGCTAGAACCTTCTTCACAACAACTGCCGCACAAACAATCAGCGCACTACACACCACAAAGACCATGTTCCGATGTGCCTCCCCCTCTTGCGTCGTGCTCAACGCCAATACCACAAACCCGTTTAGCGGAACCCTCAAAATAGTATACACGCTAGCTCTTGCCCCGTCATTGATAAGGTTGCCCTTCAAAGACGACATGGCCGGATAGTAAAGTCCACAGCAAACTTCAAAGATGCAGAAGCACCATAGAGTAACTCGCTCATCGCGCAAATAGGCGGGTAGGAAGAAACATGCAGATGCGACGGCGAGAGTGCATATTAGGATTTGTTTTGTGGGGTTGGCGGCTGTGGAAGGCAAGGCGCTGATGCAATTGTAGAGTTGGGAGCCGAACATCATTGAGCACATCAGGATGGCAAAGATGAGTCCAAAAGGGAGACCTTGAGCATAGATGTCAGTAGGGATTCTTCAAATCGGAGAAGACTACGCACTGCCTGGTGCACCCGACAACTCGTGACACAGCTTGAGCGCAGGGAATTTGAAGAATATGAAGAGAAAGAGCGAGCCTTCGAAGAAGCATGATGTGAGCGCCAGTGTGAGGATATTCTTGTCTGAATCATTAGTCAGCAATGAAATGCATGTTCGTAAGCGCAATTTTCCACTCACCATGGAAGATCATCTTGACTGCCGACTTCGCGGGTGTGATATCTTCCCCTTTCTCGGCAGCTAGAAGACTCGTAGATTCCGGGATGTCATCATTCCTATCGCCATAGTTCTCAGACTATTAAAATTAGCCACGTATCCATCCATCCTTTCAACATGATAACTCACCCAGCTTCTTGATATGACGACAAAAGCGACAACCAAACACCCAATCGACCCCATAAACGGCGCCTTCGCCGTCCCAGAAACCCTCACCATCCACTCAGCCGTCACACCCGCTAGGATAGCCACAACACTATTCAATGTCGTATTCAAGCTGAAGATTCCATTGAGAATTGATCCCGGCTCTTCCAACATCAACTTGTTGAATTCGGCAACCAGCCAACTCTCGTAGACGCTGTAGAGCAGCGTTCCGCAAATACCACCGAGCACGCGGCCCAGGAAGAGGACGGGAAGACGGTCAGATAGCAAAGTGAGGCAGGAAAGCGAATAGATGACGCAGTAGGCGAGACATGCTGCTTTGCGACCGAAGCGATCCGCGAAGCTTCCCGCGAACGACGCTGAGATACCGCCGGAGAGGAAACCGATCATGAAGAGTAGCGCAACCACCGTCTCCGCAAGACCTTTCTCATCTTTACGAACTTGTCAGCTATATGGCTCAGAATCTCATGTGGATATCCTGACGTACCTTTATAGATCGGATAGATGTACGGTCCTTGAAGCCAATCCGCGCCATTGACCAGCAAAAACACAGGAACAAACTTCCACTTCAACCTCGAAACTCTCTCCACATCATCGTTGTCGCGCCCGCGATGCTCGACTTGCTCCGCTTTCGTCGGGGTCCCGGGCAGTGTAATAGATTTGTCGTGCCAGGAACGCAAAAGTACTACAGCGTTGAGGAGCACCAAGCCCGCGAAAGTTGATTTATAAAGATCGAGATCCATATTTAGAAAAAGTAAGTAGAGACAGCGTTGAGGGAAGCCAAAGGTAAATGACAGCTAAGTACAATTGAATCTCCCCATCACTGCGAACTGCGACGTGGGATTCAAAAAGACCAGTGAAGCGCACGGCCTCCATGACGCCGTTTCCATCATCCCAGCCGTAGACAAGAATACCAAGCACGCAAGCCTTAGCCTGCGGAACTTGACAGGAGGTGTAGAACAAACCGTGTGTCGTGAAAGTGGGTAGCTTTGATGCCATGGCGCGAGACGCGTGGTATCGCTGTAACGGGGCAGGCACAGCCGAATCCGTCCGCGCCAATCATGTGGGGCTTGTGACTTGGAGTGTTTGACCATCAGCCTCGATGACGATCGTGTAGTTGGCATTCGATGCTTTCCATGGCGGAATGAGGGATGTACCATGACTCTCGGTGATGAGAGTCGGTGTATTGTTGGCGAAGCGTCAACGGTGAAGACAGGAATTTGGAATCACGTGGGATGACCAATTCCGGGTCCTCAGCAAACCAACAGCGTTTGCAATGTTTTGAAGAAAGAAAAAGGCGCGATGGAACAGAGCGGATAACAAAACAATGAGATTCAAGGGCTTCCTGAGCAAGCGAGTCGGCATGTGACGGGCGGGATTCACGTGACATGTCCTTCACTGAAGTGCAATACAGGGGTTCGCTTACCCGTTTGGCAATAGCAGTCGCACCACGATATTCATTTCCCCATAAATATAGCAAGACCTCATCAAGGACCTGGCCACTACCATTTGAACGCTACAAAAGGCTACTGGCATAAACTCTCCACAGTTGGTTCACCTAGCTAGTAGATACGCTGTTTAATGAAGCGTCTGTATGAAACATATTTATTATAAACGTATCTATATATCTTAAAATTTTAAGCAGCCTTCCTTATAGCATGTAAGTTCTTCTTGGAATAATGCTTTTATAACATAAATATCCATCTAAAGTTATTACTACATATAACAGAGTGATGCATACATTGTTCGTTTGGCGGCCTAGGCTGCACCACAAAAACACAAAAACCATGCCAACACTCCCAATCACCACACTGCCAGATAGCAATCAATATACCCATCAGACCGTTAACAGAGATTGAGAATCCCCCACTGCTGGATCAAACAGCACCGCCAAGTATACCCCATCTTTCGGAATTTTATCCTTATCAGCGTACAACTGCCCCGTCAGATCCATCAATTTCGCAGTCTTGTTGCCTTCCAACGCGCTGCTTTTATCACCTGTGCACGATTAGCCACACTCCAATCACCCAGCCTTCCCTGATCCCCGCTTCTCAAAGGAGGAACACACGTACGCGCAACAAACCGGAAGAAAACATGATACTCCGGGTGGCAGAAAATGACAACGCCGTCGAAGGTTGGATCAGAGATCCGACGCAATTGCTTCGCAAGCCTTGGGTCGCTCATATCGATCGTCTTGTTCTTGGTGCCGTCGGGGGCTTGTGCCATGAGATTCATATTGATTCCGGGGCCGCTAAGGAGAGCATGCGGATATGAGGGGACCAACACTTGCTTTAGACCAGGATTCTCGTTGACGAGTTCGTGGTAGGCATCCATGACCATGCTGCATCCGACATTCCAACGATTGAGCAGAGGCGCGGGCTGCGCTGCGGCAGAACTGGAAGCGGGAGTAGAGGTGGGAGAAGCCATTGAAAACCGTAAAATTTGTAGGAGGGCAGAAGTATAGCAGGGTATACAAAAGAAGAAGCAGTGTTGAAGCCGTGAGGCCAGCTTTATACCTCACCTTTCATGACTCAACCCTCAGGCTCATACTCATGAGTGGCGTCCAAGAATAGTGTGACTCCGACTCCATCACAGCACCGTGTAACCTTCACCTTCAGCTCCCGCGGCACGCGCACGTTGCACAGTCACGTCCACCCAGCACATTCTTGTGAAAAAGCGATCCCGAGGAACGACAAAACTATCAAGTCCGGCTTCTAGGCAGAGCACCACAATCTGAGGGAAATCACGAAGCCCCAAGATCCAGCATAAGAGGCAAAGTATTACCCGCTGTGGATACCCCAAGGTGAGCTTTGTAAAGAATCGCATTGTGCATTTTCGAGCCTTTTCCCGCACTAATGCCATGACTCCTATGACCACGTGCTCTAATACTAACACACACTACTCAGTCGCCTCCGCCTAGCCTTCGCTTGCCCGACGCCGGCACTCCCTGCATTCCCGGGACTCCTGCTCCTCGCCAACGCCGCCGCCGTCCCCGCAAAACTATTCTCCAAAATCGCATCCTCGAGATCGTCTTCCTCCTCGATCTGCCTGAGCACCTCTTCCGGCGGGTCCTCATCGAATACCTTCTGGATCTCCGCATGGGCGTTGAAGGTATTCCACCACCCCCATCCTTTCATTTTGCTATGACTCAGTCCCAAGCCGCCGACGGGCTTCCTCGCCGGTTTCCATAGGTATCGGCGCTCGTACCATGCTATGCAGAGCAAGAGCGGGGCGTTGAGGATGCGAACGATGGTGATGTTGATTTTATGAAACCAGCGGGGTGTCAGGATGAACTTGAGGGGAAGGAGGACGAAGAGGCCGACCAGGTTGAAGGGAGAGAAGTAGGCGAATAGCGAGTCGGACTTTACGCCTTCGAAGGTGGAGACTGCGCGGCGGAATTGTATCTCGGAGGTTGCATCTGCCGCAATCTGGGAGAAGGTGTTCGAGAGAATGGAGATGAGGATTGTGAGGAAGAGTGTATTGCCTAGGAAGGCGTAGACGACCATCAAAGCAGGGCCGAGGACTTCGTGAAAGGCGGGTGCTTTTTCGATGCCGGTGCCGTCGAGACCAAACCAGATCCAGAGCATCCATTTGGAGACCGTGATGGTGTTGGGTGAGTCGACGGAGTCGACATGTGCCGCTCCCATACTGAGCCATTTGAGTGAAAGGAGGAATCCACCAAAACACCATACGGCGATGAGGCTGAGAGCGGTAAACTCTTTGACCATGGCGCGCAGGGCGATGAAAAGCATATTCTCGGGCATGAGGTTGAAAGCCAACCTAGGAAAAAGGATGGGCGCTGCTATGGCGAGAATGTCGAGAGCTTGACGTCCGTAGTCTGTGTTGCCTACTGTCCAGGCGTAAATTCGGGCGAAAAAATAGCAGAGGTAAACAGCCACGAATGTTAGGTCTAAGAAAGCCCATAACTCCTGGGTATGAACTGTCCAACCGTGTTCGAGCATGGAACAGCATTCGTCCAGCGTCCACCCAGCTGCATATACCATAAATAAAGCTTCAGCTGAAGTGAAGTCGGCATGGTTCTGTTCTATCATGGCAAAGCAATACAAGGCGAGCAAAACCACAAATTGGGTGACCTCAATGAGATAGCGCGTTCGAGGTACGATGAGTCGGTACTGATTAAGTAGAGGCGCTTTCCGTGGATCGTAAAGGGAGATCGGCTTGTGCTTATAGTGATCCGGAAGAATATCGAGGAAAGTCGTTGGCGTGTACACAACCCTTCCACGGTATACTGCGTCAATCACCTTCTGGCAAGCTGAACTACTAAGCAAGGTCTTACTTTCGGAGACGATGGCGACTTCGAGAGCAGTTAACTTTCCTTCATAGCCTCCCTGAAAGTTGTATTGCCACTGCCGCGGTCTGGGACAGATATCAGCAGGAGCATTCTGAAATGGCTGAAAGGGAGCGACCAGAATCCTCGCGAGTAAAAGCAAGCCTTGTCTGCCGGTAGCTTCTTCGTCATGTCTCCGCAAGACCTTCATTGCCACCAACTCGCACAAATTCGCTCTCGTTAGATTGACCGTCTGATGATGATGTTGGAAGTGTTGCTCGCGCAAGAATTGCATGCGATTGACCAGCAGGCAATACACTACCCCACATTAGCATACACTCTAGCCTGTATCTCTTTCTTCCCATACTCACCAACCGAGATATCCTCATCATCATAAAGTCGATCCACAAGCGGCTTAACAACCAGCACATTCATTCTCGGCTCCTTCAACTGATCTTTAGTATACGGATCCTCAATGCTCGCTAGCACTAGTCTCCGTATCCGATGAATCGTATAGTAGATATTAAGTCCGGTATTCGCATCTGGATGGAAAACTTGTCGAGGGCCAGTTTCCTGTCCCTCTTCTCTTAAACAACCATCCGGACCAGCGAGTTCATCGTCACCGAGAAGCGTCTCCTGCTCTTCGCGACTCCGTTCCGCGCGCAAAGCATCGCTTAGCGTGCGATGGTCTCCCGCGAGGTGAGGCCGCTGAAAATGATCGGCAAGTCGGATGTGCTGAGACGGCTTGCGCTTGGGAGTTGTAGAGCTAGCATTGCCATTGCCGGTGGCATTTAAAGGCGGCCTCGCCGAGGGCTCAGGATCAGAGTGCGCTTCACCATTCGACTGTGCAGCAGCAGCATTGGGCGTTGTGCCGGACATGTAGAAGGAGATGCTGATCTCAGATGCACGATGTGCTGAGAAGTTTTATGTAATAGCAATAGGGATGAGGTTAGACGTGGAGTGATGGCTCTATCCGCCGTGCCGTGAAGCCGCAAGTCCCGCTCAGTGTTTGACGTTCACGAACCAGAGGCCTTGAATCCAGATGCGGAAGTCCAAGCGAGGTGTTGTGAGTGGGCGCCAGCGCAGCCGCGTCTCTCCTGGAAAAGTGATCTCGGGAATCGACACAAGTTAAGATCCAACTCTTTAGGTGGAGTCCTGCGCGTTGTATCTCCTCTGGATAAGCTTTGCAGTGGATCTAATCAGACCTTCCCCCGAGAATTCGCCACCGCAAGACCGCGGGTGTGGCTAAGGTCCTTGGCTGCCTCCGTCTCACAGTGTAGTCGGAGGATGATGTGGAGTCCGGAAGGCTGGCTCAGCGCAATGATGATGATGACGAGAGCAAGTTCTTTGATAGTTGAATTGAAGGTGTAGGATGTGGTAAGGTGGCAAAAGGACGGATTCCGAAGACTTCATGAAGACGAGGCGTGCGACAGGGGTGATGTAACGTTAGGCTAGGCTTTTATAGGTTTAGCGTGGAGAAAGAGATAGTGGTGATGTCAATACATCTCGCCATCTTTTCAGCGCAAGGCTTTGCTCATCACAAGGCTTCATAGTCATAGAGAACTATATTGTACGTAGCGGGACAATATTGGAATATCACGAGAAAAACGGAACACCGGAATACCAACTCAGAGTCACAACACTGAAAAAGTCCCCGCTCAACATCACCCTTGAACCCACCGTCACCGATAAACTTTCTGCTTCAAACCACCACTGAAACCTTCCGAGTCATCACGAACGCAAGCGTAACCCAAATACCTCCTTGCATTAGCATCATGCACCATCCACATTTTCATCGGGAAGCTACATATACCATGTATCGCCCCACGACTTCCGCGCGGCTATCGCGCTAACCAGCCAGCTCCTCGTGCCTCGGTGAGGGGTACAATATCCGCAAAGCCTCCCTCAATATCAAAATCTACCGACTTGTTGTTGTCCACACATTCACGCACGCGGAACGATCCTTCGCCAAAGAGAAGAACCAGCATCCACGTCCCCTCTACTCCCCTCCCACCCCTTCTGATCCAACACGTCCTTTAATCCATCCACCTTACTCCGACCTCCGAGTCCGCGGCCGTCCCACTATGACTCAAACCAACCCAACCCAACCCCAATTGTTAACAAGATAATACAGCACCTTTCCGTGTGACTACAGAACCTCGCACCCCATCAATCACCCTCCCTCCCCTTCCCTCACCACCCATATCAACCATGTCATCTAACTACCCCCTCCCCCCCACCCCAACCCTAAAATCCCAATTCCTCCACAAAACCCTCTCCTCCCTCCCCACACCCTCTCTCATCCTCGACCGCGCACTCATACACCGGAACTGTACTGCCATGCTCCATGTATGCAAGGAGTTGGGCGTGGGGTTCCGCGCTCATGTGAAGAGTCATAAGGTACAGTACATACATCCATCTATACGTTAAACCCCCCTTCCTTCGCTGGTGCGATATCGCGGATTCGTTGGATTATAATTCGTGATGCAGTGCGGTGCTGATACAAAGCAGACGTTAGAACTATCGAAACTGCAAGTCGGAGAAGAGGGTCCAGCGAATTTCATCGTGTCGACGGTCGCCGAGGCGGAGAATTTGGCGGAGTTTGTGAAGGAGTGTCAGGGGTGTGGGAGGGAGAGTAGTGTACGTTTTTCTGTCTTTCTTGCTTCACCCACGCACGGCACCAAACCAAGTTCATTCAAATCGACGCAAAGAAGTTGGATCACATCACCCATTGATCGATGCTACAGATTCTCTACGGCGTCCCCGTCGCCCAATCCTCCATCCCGCGTCTTCTAGAGCTCTCTCGCAACCTCCTCCCCAGCACCCTAAACGTCCTAATCGACAACCTCTCCGCCTTCGAAACCTTCCACGCCAAAGCCAAAGACGCGCATATCGGCGTCTACATCAAGATAGACACCGGCTACCACCGCGCCGGCATCCAGACCACGTCTCCAAAGTTCCCAGGCCTGGTGCAAGCCATTGTAGAAAAAGCCGGAGCGGATTTCAAAGGCTTCTACTCGCATTTCGGGCACTCGTACGGCGGCAATTCCGAAGACGACGCCGCTGCGGGTTTGATCGCCGAGTTAACGGGCTTGGATGAAGCGGTGCAAGCAGTCCCGGCTTCGTTTACGGGGAAATTGGTCCTGACTGTTGGCGCCACACCCACAGCGACAGCGGCGCAGAATATGCTGTCACACTCCCCGCGCGCTGCCGAGTTCAAACATCTCCTCGCTCGCTTGAAGGAAAAGTACATCATTGAGCTTCATGCGGGCGTCTACCCGCTGTTGGACCTCCAGCAAGTGGCAACGCATGCACGACCACCTACAGGCCATGCGCCGCTCTCCA
Source organism: Byssothecium circinans (assembly GCA_010015675.1). Lineage (NCBI taxonomy): Eukaryota > Fungi > Ascomycota > Dothideomycetes > Pleosporales > Massarinaceae > Byssothecium > Byssothecium circinans. Next base: position 203,395 of record ML977027.1, on the reverse strand, counting down.
AAGCCGCAATCGGTGTCAAAATGCTTGTGGAAGTCTCGTCCGTTTACGACGAGAGAGAAAAACCAGAAGCGCTGATTTCCGCGGGCTCTTTAGCGTTGGGCCGCGAGCCGTGCAAGAGCTATCCGGGATGGGGTATCATTACAGGTGAACTAGGGAATAAGGGGAACAAAGTGTATGACGAGCGGGGCGAGAGGACGGGTTGGATCGTGGGGAGGGTGAGTCAGGAGCACGGTATTTTGTCATGGGAAGGGAGTAGGCAGGGAATGAAGGAATTGAGCGTGGGGGAGAAATTGTTGGTCTGGCCTAATCATGCCTGTGTAGCTGGTGCTGGCTTTGGATGGTATCTCGTGGTTGATTCGGAAGGAGATGGTGAGACGGTTGTTGATGTTTGGCCACGCTGGCGGGGCTGGTGAGGGGCGAGAGATGATTGTTATTAGACATGTCTCGTGCAATTTGCAAAATATAGTCAGAACCGTTGATGTGGAAGCGAGCAAGCTCACTTCCACCTTAGTTGTCATCGGCCCCTAAACCCTTTCTTGCCTACTCCTCTGGTATATGTTGCGCCGGTGGAGGTTGGTCCGAATGCTGCTGGCGTAGATGAGGCTGGCGCTGTAGATGCGGCGGGTGCCATGCGGGGTGTTGGCGCAGCAGAGTTATGTACACTGGATGCTGTTGCTGTAGTTGGTGGTGCTTTTGGATGAGTCTGAGAAGGACAGGCTGGAGCTACAGGTTGCGGGGGATAAGCCGGGCCTGAGAGCGAAGACGGCAACTCCCACTTCATGCTCTGAGTATGGAGACCTATGGATTTCACTTCGTTCAAGATTTGGTTCAGTGTTTGTGTATGCATGCCCGACTCGTGCAACATCCTGTTCTGGAAGGTCTCACGGTCTTGTCGAGATCTGTCATGAAAACCAGCTGAAGTGGTCCTCCAGGTCTCTTCGCGCTTGTCGTGGGAATCACTCGCAACTCGTCTGCATTCTTCGAGCCATCGTATCTGATTCGAGACGATCTTTGCCTCCTGCCGGATAACATGCTGGAGGGATGTATCCTGACTGTCTTTTTCTTCGCCGAGCGTGGGGAATGCTGCGTCTTGTGTAGATATCGAATTTCTGAATGGCGGTCTGGGTTGTGTTGAGGCTAGCTCTTGATCCCGTTGGTTTTTCTCATGCCACTCCTGCTTGAAACGCCGCAACAGCTTCTGTACGTGGTTGACACACTCAGAGGTGTCTTCTTGGATATCATCGCGTAATCGCGACATTATTTCCCGCAAGTCTTCCTTCGATATGAATGACATGCCGTCTTCCTCCGGTATTTCTTGGAAGGTGCTCTGGTGTGGATACAGTGGTTTGCCCTCTTCCAACTGCCGCCGTTTCCGCGAAACGATTTCGTTTTCGAGCTCGGCATCCGAATCGCTTCGCGCGCGCTTGCCATCGGTGAGGGTCGTCAGGGATTTCTCGTTTGTCGCGCTCTTGTTGGCCTGCAGGGTAGCTTTCACGCTGAGTGGAAAGTGGTCGCCATCGTCACTGCTGACTATGCCAATCTCGAATTCCTGCGAACCGACGGCGAGCTCAAACTTCCCGCGCGCAGTGACTGACACGCCATCGCGGTCGTCGAGCTCGCGCTTCAGATGATTAAGCACGTCTGCAATCTTTTGCACCGTCTGAGCGATGAGGGGGTCAAGCTCTGCAGACGCATCCTCATCGGTATTCGGTGTCGAGTGGTCGGCCATTGGCAGCGACGTCGAGAAGGGCGTTTCGTCGTGAGGGGATCTTCTACTTTTCTACTCGCATGCCGCGTTGTCGTGGTCGTGGTCGCGCTCGCGGTCGCGTGTTGAGACGGGACGGTTGGGCGGGGTGATGGATGGGGCGGCTTTTCGCGTCCCTCCCAAGCTAGAGAACGGGCACCACGCTCAGAGCGAAGATGTTGGTAACTGTGTCTTCGCGATACATGACATGATGAAGCTGCAATGTGCGCGGCTAAAGTGATGAATTGATCATCGATGGCACTGTGGATCATGCGGGCGCTATGTAAGCCCGCCGGCGCAGCAAGGGACGGGATGGAGCTAGTCCCGTCTGGTTCAGGGCCGAATGTCGCATATGCTGCATGCATCTCCTCTCCCCGAGCGAACAGCCAAAACCAAGACACCCAGCTGGACGGCGCCTGTTGGTTGAGGTGTTGGCCGTGACTCGACCCCTCGGCCCTCCGCGTGTCATTGTATCGGCGCCAGAAAGTCGAGATTATCGTTTGGCGCCTCCTTTTGACCTTTCGAGGTGTGCCCAAAATCAGGTGCAGGTGCTGTCCTATCTCGCACCAGCATGAGAAGTGTGCTACCCCTTCTTTCCCGCTACTCCTCGGCATCTCTGCAGTACCCCGTGCTACCCAGTTCCTCAGCCGCACACCTTTCGTACCGTCCGCTCGTTCCTGGATCTGACCGGCTTCCCTAGCTTCCTTGCTGTGTGGTTCCTGTGGTCCTGTGGTCCTGTGGTGCACTGCCGCCCACACATCCACTGCACTGCACTGCACTGTAGCAGCTGGCCTCGGGTCCGTGTGCCTTGTACAAGACCCCGAAGCCAATCGACGCCGTCGAACGGTCTTCGGGATCTGACATAGTACTTAGCAGCCTTGAGCTCAATATAATCGCGTCATGGTGCCTTTTCGCAGGCCCTCGCTGAAGAACCGACGAAGCTCCCACGACCCTCATGCCGACGAGGAGGACGCCGCCAACACCTGGCACGACCCGCGCGAAAACTACATCATGACTTTCCCCATACACCCGCTGCCCTCGATGCAGGGCCCGTTCGAAGAGTCGATGCTCGAAGCGACCGGCGAGACGGCACGCAGTCCCATCCAGATCCCCACCAAGAGCCTCGAGACGCGCCAACAGTTGCTTTGCAGAGAGCCATCTGCCACAGAGCTAGACTGGAACTTCACCTACAACTGCCACTGGAGATATAGTGCGCGGGGCAAATATCATCCATTGCTGAAGACATCGTCTCAGATCATCTTCGGCCTGCATCTCCTGCACCAACATTTGGAAAAATCCGTGGCCGACGTTGCCGACATTTTGCTCAAACACGTCAATGAGCTCGACAGCTTTTTGCAGCGGGCCAATGAAGATTTGGAGGGGAGTCTAAAAGACATGGTGTTCCGGAGGAAATGCCTGAGGGTTCCCATGGAGCACGTAAACGAGTTTGATCGCCTTCTCGACGACCGCGCTTATCGCGCCCAGCTACTAGAAGGAAATGTGGTCATCGAACGGACCATCAACCGCATGTCGCAACTGCTGAACGACTACTTGGCCGATATGAGCGGTTTCCGGAAAGCAAACCAAGAGCTGGAGCACTATCTCATGTCTATTGGGAATGAGTGGACTGCCATGAATGACGACGTCGGACGAATATACACGGCCATGTGTGGGAACACTGGCGGTTGGGCACATTTTCTGCAGAGCTTGGCCACCAAGGCAGAGAAGCTGGGTGTAGTGCTTGTTCAAGTCAGCAGCTATTGCAATGAGATTGAAAAACGGTGTGGGGCAGCGAGCCGTCGAAGTCTGGTAAGATGATCGATGCACTGGCGCAAATATCATACCATTTGAAACTAACCCATGATCATTGTAGATTACAAGCCGATCATCGTCGCGGAATTCGAACAACTCGCGCGAAGCCGCCCGCCCATTCAGGAACTTTGCAAACAACAAGCCGCTGCCCACAGTGCCGAACGAGAGACCGCCGTTCATTACATCTCCTGCAAGCTCCGACTTCAGTTCAGAGAGAGGCGTCCACCATAGACAGACGAGCAGCCGCTTGGCGCATAATTCCCACAATCACGTTCGTGTCGTCTCGGATGCAGAATCGGACGCCTCACCCAGACAGCATGGGATGGGTCAGCCGCCTCATGGCTCTCACACAACCCCTGGCTCTCCACAGTATCATCAAGCCCCCTCGTATTCCCAAGGTTATATTGCAGGGACCGCGGCTCGCGACGATTCGGCTGTTACGCTCAAGCAAGACGTTTACAAGCCGGAGCTGCCTGTCACATTCAACGATGAAAAAGAGGTTGTAGTACCCAAACGCGTCGAAATTAGAAAGGAGGAGTACAGTCCACCACTTACCGGCAAAGACTCTGCATACTCATCCGTTTCTGGTGGTTCTGTGGTCTCACCAACGATGGCACCTCCACGTTCTGCTTCAGCCCAATCTTCCTATCCTCGTGCTCAATTTGGCTTGTTTCCTAGCAGTACTCCCAGCACACCCAAGCAATCCATATCCGGCCGTTATGGTGCTGCCTCTCCTGCTTTCAGTACGTCCATAACGGACCCTAATGACACGCTCTGGGTACCTCCCCCGCGCGCTCAAACATCTCTCGATAGCTACACCACGACTCCCCGCCGCCTCCTCCGGAAGTCTAGTCTCTCATCACTCAAGAAACTTTTCATGAAGAAGAAAGCCTCTGGCGTCGAGACCATAGTAGAGTGATGTACTCCGTCCCGTTGGGCGTTCCTTTTGCCCTTCTTTCAAAGCGTTTTGCGCAATGTTATACCCCCATTTGGCTGGCATTTCTTCTGTGGCGATTTCAGCATTGGCGATGTTGGACTCTGTGGTGTTTCTGTACAGTATGCCCTCCTTATCTAATGTATATATGACGAGGCCGCGGAGGCGCTCTATCCGTTGCTTGTGGTGTTGGAGATGGGAGAGCGGCGCGAGGATCGGGATGGTATTTACGTCTTTTCCTGGCGTGTTTGCGTAAGATGTCTCTTCGTTCAAGTGTTCAATGTGAGGTCGTGAGTAAGAGATAGGAGAGAGTCGTCGGACGCGTATAGGGCACGTAGCAAGCGGTAGATGACTCTGGCGGCTCGTCGGTTGTCGTCGATGCGGATCGGTGCGGCGCCCGTAGGTAGCGGTGCAAGGACTTCCACGCCGAGATGGCTAGGCAGGTAGAGAAACTCATGACGGTCTGCCAACCACTCTCCTCATTGCTGCAGCCAAATTCGCAAGTGCCTAATGTGGGAAGGAAGGGGGCAACGAAGGTGAGTGCGATGGGTAGTAGCCCCTCAATGTTGGGCAGCGGCGACACTGCACAACAATCTCTTTCTCACCACCCTCCTAGCGTCTCTCCATCTTCCCTCCTTTCTCCTCTCCATCCCACACCGCCCCGTACATTCTTCACGTCGTTCTGATCTCCTGACTGAGCAGAGTGGGACTGCTTTCAGTTTCCTTACCGCTACCCGTTCTTTTTGGACGCTTGGATAGGCATCTCATCACAGGCAGCTTTGTTTCGCCAGCCCTTCGCTCAAAACATCCTCACCGACCTCATCTTTTCCGACCCACGACGCTACGCAACACGACGATCAGCAGCCCGCCTCGCACAGCAAGCCGCGTGCGTAATCCATCGCCACCATGCCGGTGGCAGAGCGGGACTTCAACGCGAGCGGCCGCACCAGCCGGGCGTCGGACATGTCGACTGCTTCACGCGGTCCGTCGCGGGCTTCGGAGGCGTATATGAAGTCGGACCTGCTCTCGACGGGCATCACCTCGATGCTCCGCACATCAACAGAGATGGGCAACCTGGGAGGGCTCACACTAGACTCGCATAGGGTGCCGAATGTACCACGAGTCCAACCACGACGAGGTGGAGCGACTTCGCGTCTCTCAGCTGCTTCATCTCACTCCGCTCATTCCAGTCGAAAGCCTGGGCATCGGCAATTGCCTTCTTCCGCTTCAATAGGAACACGCCGCTCAAGAGAGAACAATGTGCCTCAGTATGTCGCCGATACGCTCTCGCCGACGGTCATGCATCTTCCTGGGTCGTCTCCTCTCATCCCCCGGGCAGGACGTCCACGAGAAGGCAATCGTAGCCAGTCATTGACTACGGCACATACGTCGGAGCCAAGTTTCCCACTATCACAACACCGATCGATGACTAGCATCCGCAGCCTGCCACGGCCCGGATCTCGAGGATACAACTATGGTTATCCAGCTCCGCCTGGGACAAGGGTTCCAGGACATAGGGCGGCTTCGCCTGCTTTCAGCGACACCACAGGCTTACGCCCTCGTTCTCGGAACGGGTATGGACCTGGATATGCTCAACAACCCCGACCGATGCAACGCAGGATGCCTTCTGATGCATCTCTTCGGCGCAACGATAGAGGCTTCGCACTGGAAGGACCATACCCACGAGCCCAAACACCGACATACTATGGTGACATCGGTCCGGGCATTCCACCTGTGCCTCTGATATCACATCATCGCCGCTCCGACTTTGAGTCCTCTGCCGTCTCTCATCATTCACACAGATCGCAGAAGTCTCATAGATCCGCAAAAGGATCCTTCTCGAGTGGGTCATTTAATCAGCGCAATGACTCTGACCCTCCATCATCCGATGCTACCTTCCCGTCAACTCCCCAGGGCAACGCCTCGATGGAACGCTTGACTGGCACGCAGTATGTACACAGGGTAATGCCGTTGAAGGAAGAGCCGGCATATTATGACGGCTCGGAGCAGTTCCACGAGGATGCGGACTCCAACTTGATGCCCACTGGAGGAGCTCGTCGCATCAAGACTATTCTCGAAGAGCGAGGAAGCCCTGATCAAGTTGTCAGGAGGGAAGAGCCGCACGTCACCACCGAGCATGCTGTCGACACACCAAGTAGTGCTTTCGACATCCCCGAACTTCCTGCTTCGCCCGTCCCGCGGCGTATTACGCGTGACATGGTGAGGTCTGTCATAGGTCCCGCATCCGATATTGAGTCATCTGGAGGACCAGTTGAGAGCAAAAGCTTGGACCAATCGGCTGGTAGCGATCGGGACGAAACAACGACCATAGGGACTGCCAGGCAGGGCAGATTCGTCTCATCCCTGAAGATCGAGGAAGTTGACCTCAAACGTCCCAGCATCCTATCGCAAGCAGACACGAGCATCCTGAATTCGTCCACCTTTGAATTCGCAGTGCAGACTTCCATTCCCACCATTGCAGACAAAGGTATAACCATGGATACCGAGGAAATTACTGCACCGGTAGCAGAACCTGAGATCGAGCCCACGACTGAAGATGGTATATCAGATCTCTTGGATGGCTATCAGCACACCGATACCAAACCCGACGATGGCCAGACTGTTGAAGCGGACGCCTCCGCTGTCAAGCGAGCGGACAAGAGAAGCAAGCATGCTGCCAAATCTTCCGATGAGCAATCGTTCAAATCGTGTACCGATCGGCCGGAGCTCACGGAACATTCACGAAAAGGAGATGCCATTGCAGTCAGATCCTCCGATGAATTGCCCCTACCTGACCCTCCCTTCAAAGATTCTGATGCAAAATCGTTCAAGACCTGCAGAGACACCGTCACACCTGATCGCGCGATGTCTTTACCACCCCCGAGGTTATCGTCTTCCAACTTGGTCGTTTCAAAAGCATCGGAGCGGAGATTCATGCGCCCTGTCCCTGAGACAGCAATCCCGTCTTCTCTGGTATATGATCCTAAGCAGCTCAGTACCTCGAGGTCAGAGTCGAATGTCGCAAATGCTGGCACGCGATCTCGTGGAGATTCGAGGTCTAATTTAGGGTCGGCTACCCCGTCCAGCAGTTCCCTGGTGCCGGAGAATGGTGTACATCAGCCGCCGGTGGTACCTCCGAGGCAGTCGAGTTCGGGAAAGGAAGCGCAGCGCTCCAGTGCTATGTTCAACAATTTCTTAGCTGCATTTCGAGGTAGATCCGGATCAGGAACGAGTCGACGGGCGGCCAAGAAGGAAGCCTCCGAGAATGGGGATCAACATGATGCTAGACAGGACATTCCAACCCCCCCGGCAGTACGCGGGAGGCCAGTGTCAGGTACTGCCAACGTGATGCCTCAAGAGATGGTTGAGCCCCTCAAGGTGCCGGATTCGGTATTGAAGAAGCAACAAGTGCTAGGACAAACACCACTCCAGGCAAATTTCGCAGCCAGCTCTTGCAAACCATCGAGTGAGCTCAGGTCTGGAACATCGGGAACACCGGGTGCTGTGGAGCCAAATTCTTCCTCGCAGCGTGGATTCGATACGCCGTCGTCCAGGATCCAACAGCCGTCCTCTGTGTATTCTCCCAATGATATCTCTTCTTGGACACGAACAAACACACCTCCCGCCCGATCTCCCTCAATCCCGATGTACAGTCGCCGCGACAGCGAGACCACAACACACCTGAGCTATCCTCCACGTCATGCTGAGGAACCTTCGCGTCCCCCGAGGAGTGGTTGCATACCTGTACTGGAGCCATACCTCCCTATCGATCAGGAAGATAAAACAACTGACCTGAAATCTGTTTACTATCCGCCGTACGCGATTAGAAATCGCAATATTCCAAGGAGTTATTTGCCCGACGTTAAGGAGGAGTCGCACGAAGACTCTAGTCTCAATACCAGTGCTAGCAATTTGAGGCACTCGTCCTACAGAGTCGGTATATCCATGCTGCCAGATGTCCAAGAGACTCATCTTTCTCTTGATGTGGAAGGTTTCTCGAGGGGTCGCACATCGCTTCAGCCGAGTATGCATGAGCGCTTTGACGGGAAGCGCTTTTTGCCTGAGCTTGAGTTCAGCCAGGGTAACCTCCTCAGTGATATGGACTTCAATGCGCGTGGTTCCCGCACTTCGCGGTCGCTTGATCTCCCTCGGGAGGGTTGTGGGCAGGATGGTAATGGGCTGGAGGATTCGGAGTCGGAGCCGTCGGCGAAGCGTCGGCGCAACAAATACTTCAGCGTGTTCCGGGCTCTAGACACGACGAATGCGACGCAGCGCGAAAGTGGGTATCAGCTGTTCCATAAGCGGCCTCTTTCGCCCAAGCTGGCGAAAGATTTGGAGGATTTCCGCATCCCATCCATTGATGGGCTTACCAAGATGATTGGGGAGGTCTTGCCGACGTTCAAAGACCTCCATCCATCCAACGAGGGAGTCAATGCTACAGGAGAGGTCATTGACGAAGCTATCGAGCAAATCCACGAAGTTGGTGCTGGTCCTGCGAACAAGAGATCGAGTGCGAGGCTGCGGGCTCTTCCTGGCTCACCGCAGATGGCCGTGGTCGACGACGATGTCTATGAACGCAATGTCAATTGTCAGGAGTCGGGTGGAAAGGTGTCTCAGAGTGATTGTGAGAATGTTATCAAACGAGAGCTTGGTGTGATTGGGGCTACGAAAGGGAGAAGTTGGAGCGTCGCCCATACACGTACACGTGATAGCAACCCCCTCGAACACACGACAACAGTGCTCCAGGCGCCGCCTCCTGCTGTTTTGCCCGCCCGCTCTGTTTCTCTCGGCCACCAAAACAAACCACGCCCATCATCCGAATCCCGTCCATCCTCTTCATCTCTTCACCCTTCTACGCCTACAGCTGGATTGAGCGATCCGTTCAATTTCAGCAAGTATTGTTCTCGCTACTTAGCCCAAGACCTGCAGGTTGACATTAAGCTACCCTCCTCTACACCTACGAGATCTTCCCCTCGTCACGGCCCTTCCCACCTGCGCCAGCGTGTGTCCGACGCGTCCACAGCAGGCACGTTAACCGCAGAGGACACTTCCTTCTCTCCCAACTCGCTTGCACGAGCTCTACACGTACAACAAGATTGGCACCGCCCTCTCAGTCGAAGCCCACGCCAAGACCATAACAGTACCTCCGAGCCCGGCGTCGACGTGAGCGGCTTTGCTCCTGCACCCGTACACGTGCGAGACAACGATCACTCCCACGTTGCAGGTGAACGATACCCTACGTCTGCCCTTACGCTACCTCCACACTTACACCTAGCCGTAGACAGCAGCAACTACTCGCTGGCGATTTCCGACGACGAGCTTGAGGCCCCTTCGTCCAACAAGACTAGGTTCGGTCGTAAGTCACGCCGCATCACGAAGACTCAGGCTGCCCCGCGAGACTCAACTCGGATCAAGGAGCTACACCGATCCGGCAATCTTGAGAAATCTGTGGATCAGTCAACTGAAGTCCCGACTCGAAATCACCGCAACACTTTCACCGGTGTTACTGGAATGTCCAAGCTCGGATACTTCAAATCCACCTTTGTTCAGAAGGTCAAAGCCTTTGGCCGCAAGGTCGCTGATAGGGTGCGTAACCTTAGACATCGCGGTAGCAGCAACGAGCCAGTACCGACAGTAGCAACCGCTCCGACCAGCAGCGAGTTGTCGGATCCGCCCACTACGCGCCCGTATAGTCCACTGCCATACGACCCAGAGGAAGAAGATCCGAGGGTATGCTTCTACGGGCGTCCACCGACTGGAAACGACAGCGGTAGCTTCGCGTAGAGGATGGCGTCTTCTCCTGAGGAGGAGGTGTATGGCTGTGTCCCGGCGGAATTTTCTCTGAGCGTAGCGGGTGTCGACTACACAGTTGCCACCGGCACTATCGTCAAGCAGTCCTCTGGCCGCGCCTCCCGTTCGTTCTCAGCTCTCTCCCCTGCACGCTCTCTAGTCCGCCGCGCCTACAAGCAGTTCCCCTGCCTGGAGTCTATCCGGGTCAAGTGCTTTGTCAAGAAGATCCGCCCAGCCGCGAGCCGCGAGGAACTTGACTAGAGACTACCTTTTGCCCTTATCGACTGCACCTATAAACTATCTTGCTTACCCGTAACGATCCCCTTATCAACGTTTAGCCCCCACTACTATGGACTGGCACCCACCACCGACTGCCAAACCCAATATCATCTTACCTTCCACCGCGAACTCGTCAGTACTTGGACTCGAGCACCAAGTCTTGAGTTGCTTTCGACTACTTCCTTGCGGCTTTGGATAATGGCAACTGGCTTACCCTTGCGGTCTATCTCGCCTTGTACCTCTAGCGAGCGTCTTTTCTTCCAGCTGTGCTCTACCCGGTTTCCGCATCCGCCATTGACTTGGCGAACGCAACGGTCTCATCACAACCCGTTCTCTCCTCGGATTGATAGTCGGTTCCCAAGTCCATGCTACCACGTGCGGAAACACTCCTGGAATTCTCGACAGTCGCCTCTTTGTTTTCCTTTGGCTTGCGATAGAACAGTATTTCCTTTTTTCACAACAAAAACACCCAGTCATGGTCTCTTCCGTCCGTTTTCTTACCTGGCTCACGACATCTTGGCTGGACATGGTCTCCTCTCTCTCTCTTTGTGGAGAGAGGGATCCTTTGATGGCTTCCTTTTGCTTCATTGGCTGGTTATCGCTGTCGCTTCTTTTCCGACGATTGGACCATTCACTTTGGGATCGAATGCTGGGAGGTTGCGCACTGGTACCGTGCTGGAAATCATTGGCTTAACGGGATGCGGGGATCACGGTGGAATGAATAGATATTATGAGTTTCAAAGGTTTTCACTGGGTTGGTTTTTTTGGTCTGGATGATGGCTCCTCATGGCGTCCTTTTTGGGAGCCTTGTGTGTGACTTGAGTCTAAAGACCCGGTCTTTTTCTTCTACATGTACTTTATCTAGGGACTATCGGATCAATCATCGATGATGATTATGGGATCGATACATTATGAATCAAGGGATATCTTGGAAAACATTGGTTCGTAGTCTGGTCTGCTTGTAGATGCCGTTGGTGCGCTTATCTGGCCTGGTATCTGATAGGGAAATTCATGGCTCGCTACGGGTTAAAGTACTGGGTTTTCATGATGTCATGCGGTTTTTTATATATCGATGAGTGTGAGTGGGTAGTGCACTTCTGTTTTTTTCTGGTGTGGTACCACGCGCGGTGACGGTGACGGTGACGGCGACAACGACGGTGAATGCGATTCGTCTGATCTTTGTTTACTTTCCCTCTGCGCGCAATTTTACTTTCCCACGTCACCAAGGCATCTTCACTTTCGGATTGCGTCATACCATTTCGCAGACTCTGTTGTATGCAAGTGGGCAATGTAAACAGAGGTTGTTGTCAGGGGAGCGGATGAGGCAGGCGCGTGCATGTGCAAGATGTGCGGTGAAGGCAGCTCTTTGATTTTTGACGTGCGTCATGAGAGGGTTTTTTAGGGAGGAGGGGGTGTATGGGAGGGTGGCGCTTGGGAATGGCTGTGAGTGAGGATAGGGATGGAAGGGTGGTTGAGATGTGGAGTACCGGGGGGAATCACGTGCGTGCGATTGCGCCCGGCGGATTCTGACTTGTATGACTTTAGATCCTGTTCTCGTGTGATTGTGGAGTATTGTAATTTTCGATTGTGATGGTAGATGGATGGGGCGTTCAAGGCGGGAGAACCAGCTAGGTACTTCAGTGAATTGGGTTTTATGCAGACAGTTGAGAAGGATTGAGTTGAAAGAATTCCGGGGTATGACAGTCTGTGTCTTCACCGTCCTTCTTCAATGACTGAGATGTTGAACTGTACAGCACATATAAGCGTCCGTTTTATGCAAGAAGCAGTCACGACATTCGATCTCGCATTCGCTTTCCCACCCCCTCGTTCCAGTGGAACATTTTACTTCGCCTCACCACACCCACTATCTCACTAGCACTTACCCATTCCCCGGCACTGACACCCATTAAACCCGTCACACACACGCCTTTCATGTAGCTCAGCCTCGCTTCCATACCTTCCCTCCCCATCCTCAACCACGGTTCACCGCCCCCTCTCCCGGCTCTCGGCGCCACCGAGCCAATCCCCTCCTCGCTAACTGTCATAACGGCATCTAGACACTTCCCTCGCGGCCCGTTCCGCGGTCGCGGGACGGTAGTCGGATTCGATGTCGTCGGTGCAGAGGTCGGCGAGGTGGGAGGTACGTGGGCTGGATTGTAGGAGTGAGCCGTGGATTTGGGTGACAGGCACGGGGAGGTTGCATGGCATGTTGCACGCGGTGGATGTGTTTATTGGGTTATTTTTGGTGCGCGGGTTAATTGGAACGGGTGTCGGATGGGAGGAGGAGAATGGTGGAAGGGGAGGGATGGAACCTGGGAGGAGACGGTATATATATAGTGGTCAGTGATGCCTAACTGTGTTTGTTCGTGTGGGTTCTTACTTGTTTGATTGTTTGCAGCGCTGGATTCAAGTTGTTATGGTGTTTGAAAGTTTGAACTTCTTTCACCGTTGTCTCGTTTTGGAAAGCAACAAACTTACGCTTCCGTCTGATCAAACGTCGACACAGACTTACTTTTCGTTTCTTTAATACGCAGACTCTCTGGGGCTCTAGGCTAGAGTATCTCTTCACACACACAAAATATCTCTGCAAGATGGATGCAACACCAGCACTTGAAGCGACACCTCGACCCAAAAGCATGCCACCGCCCGCAAACCCACTATATTTAATCTGGCCATCGCCAGGCCCGCGAAGAGTCTTCACTATACCGGTAGCATCGGCATCGACATCCGCTCCGATCACTTCAAGCCCAGTCCCAGAGCCAGAATGCACAGAACCGAAGAGAAGAAACGCACTCTTCAGACAAAGTTTCCGCTTCAGCATCAGTGCCAAGCGCAGGAGCAGCAGTACAACCGTGGACCCGATGCACACGACCGTCTCCACGTCTCCTCCTCAGACTCCTTTCTGTCCGTCTCCTCCAAAGAACGGCAGTGCTGGCAGGAGCAGAAAGCGAAGTGAAAGCGGGAGTCTCCTTCCAACGCCACCGGGAACAACTTCCAAGCCGTCTTTCCCCCAATCAGCAAATGCAGTAGAGGGGAGAAAAGGCTTGAGATTGCACCGGTCAAGTCTGAGACAGTACTGCGCGAAAGCGCTCGGGATCACTCTTCCTTCCCCTTACTCGGCCTCCGAGCTCCCTCCGTCGACATCGAAAACTCAACCAGACTCCTACGGTCCGACATGCAAAGTACTACCGTGTATGAACCAACCTCCTTCCCCCACGTCCCCCAAAACGCCAAACCCACAACGACACGAAGAGTCGGAAATCCAAACCCTACCCTACCCATTCGGCAAACCCGCCTCCCCGCGAAAAGGAACGTCTGCTTCAACGTTCTCGACGTCTCGCTCGTCATACTCTCCGTTCGAGATGCATCCTGGAACGTTGGTGGACTGGTGTATCTCTGACGTTGAATCGGAGGAGGATTCCGAAGTTTCGGGCGATTGTGAAGGAAGAGAGAAAGGAGGGGAGGGAGGGGAGGGAGAAGAAGTGGGGTTGGATGAATATCATGCTTTTCTTTCTGTGGTTTCGGGCCATTTTAGGAGGAGGTATAGCTTGTCGTATAAAGTGTTTGCGGAGGATCAGTGGGAGAGAGAGGAAGCGTTTCGGAGGGAAGGGAGATGATGGGGAGGGATGGGGTGTGATGTGAGAGTATGATGGTCATGATATTATTGAATTGACGGGGTTGGCAAAGGGTGGTTTTTGGGCGATGGGAGATGATGGATTTGAGTTCGCGATGTAGGTGAGGAGGGCCCATTACGATTTCGGTACCTGTTAGTATCTAACTATCCACGCGATTCATGAAAAAGCTCGGACACCAAAACCACGCACGTACCCCACCACCCATACAAATCGCCCTACAACGAGGGTTTTTTGAGGGTTTTCGATGAGATTTGAAGGATGTGAGATATGAGGCTGTACAGTAGTATTAATCTCTGTATACAGGGCGTTT
>ML977027.1:164426-186191 GCA_010015675.1 Byssothecium circinans | reverse complement strand
GTACGAGCGTGAGAAGGAGGATACCCGCGTGCGTCCTCTTCAAGTATCCATTGTACAAGGAAGTCCTCTTGTTGTGGAGTTAATCGTTGCTGGTATACGTGGCTGTTTTGCCAGTTTTGTGAACCGCGTACGCGCCTCGAGAGCGTGGCTAGGGGGACGTTGTATGCCTTTGCAGCAGCTCGTTGACTAGGAAAAACACCAGCATTGAGATCACTAATAGCTGCTTGAATTGCTGCCTCACGGTTGGCCATTTTGGTAGGGTGGATGTGGAGATATCGCGATTTTTTTGAGGGGTGGAGGATTTCGGCGCGGTGTCTCATATCCCTGGGTGTCTCATGACCCGATGCGCTAGCTTATCAAACAATTAAATTTTATAATCGATTTTGAGACATGAGAAAGACAAATTCCATGTGAGATGGGATGGCATTTCAACTTCGGTTGCGGTTCCGATGAGATGACGTGATGGGCGGTTGACCTGCCCTCGTTCCCGCGTTCGTGTGGCCAAAGCTCTATGATTGTTTTGGTGCGTCGGCGCGACCTCATCAGCATTGCGTTCCCAATACACAATGTCGCAGTCAGCAACACCTTCATATCCCTCTAGATGACAGTTGCCCACTTATCATGCCGGAGCAGGACAATGTAGACTCTGCACCATCCGGAGCGGGCCCCGGAAACACCCCAAGCTCACCCGCGTCCTCCAAGAAGAGCGACCACACTGAACATCAGGACTTCGTAAACCCTACACTCAACATAATAAAAAGCGTATCGCGACGGACTTCGACGAGCGCCCTCTCCACAGCATCAAGAGAAGGAACGCCCCCGCCTCTTCCCCCAAGACCGCGAATATCGAGTCTCCTCGACTCTCGTCCGTCGACATCGCACTCTGCAGCTCCAACCCGTCCCTCTCTCGTCTCGAAAGCAACGACACAGCTCTCCTTGGCAGGTGCACATAACCACCAACAAGACGCGCGATCAGAATCTCCCTCCTCGTCGTCCCGCGCATCAAAATCGCGGACATATTTCGGGTTGAATATCGGGGGCACATCACGCAACGCCAGCGATGCAGAAGACAGCGCAAGCATCAAGAGCAATGCGCCCACACTAGACGTCGGCCTCGATGCCGAAAGCATCATGGGCGAAGTGCTGCCTGCACACGAGAATCCGCTTCTCCAATCGCTGGGCCACAGGTTCCAGGACAAGGAGTCCGAGAGTCTCTTCACACCAGACCCCGAGCTAGAGACGCTGTTTTCGACCGAATTTGACGAGATAGAAGCGAGGAATGAGGATGGGTCGAATGAAGGTCAGAGGCCCGTCATTCATCATGATTTCATTGTAGTACTAGCCAGTGTGCTGATAGATTCCGCGATATATAGAACGTATTATCCATCAATGGCGCGCGAAGCTGAAACATTTTCTCATCCTGTCGAATGCCGCGAAACCGATTTACAGTCGGCATGGCGACGACCAGTTGATCACGAATTACATGGGCGTGGTGCAGACACTCATCTCCTTTTACCAATCTACCTCGGACACACTCAAGGGCTTCACAGCAGGTGATGTACGCTTCGTAGTCGTGTCCAAAGGCCCGTTGAACTTGGTCGCTATATCGCGCCTACCCGAGAGCGATGCGCAACTGCGCGCGCAATTGGATGCTCTATACATGCAAATCCTCTCCACGCTCACTCTCCCGAGTATGGAACGCATGTTCGCCGCACGCGCAAACTATGACCTACGACGACCATTACAAGGCACTGAAACGCTTCTCTCCGCCCTCTCAGACGGCTTCACCCGCGGCTCGCCCTCTACCCTTCTCTCTGCACTCGAGTGCCTCAAACTCCGCAAAGCGCACCGCAACACCATCAACTCAACACTCCTCAAAACACGCTCCGAAAACCTTCTCTACGGCCTCATCGTCGCCTCGGGAAAACTTGTCTCAGTCGTCCGGCCAAAGAAACACTCACTCCACCCAGGAGACCTACATCTCATCTTCAACATGCTCTTCGAAGCAGGCAGTGTCAAAGCTGGCGGCGGAGAGAATTGGATCCCGTTGTGTTTGCCTGGGTTCAATAACACGGGGTTTGTGTACTTGTACGTGAGTTTTTTGGATCTAGAAAGACCCAGTGAACAGGTACAAGAGAGACCGAAGAGCAGGGAGGGAGGCCTGGATGAGGTTGCCATTCTGCTTATTAGTGCGAATAAGGAGGCTTTCTTTGAACTGAGGGCGATGAGGGATAAGCTGGTCGAGGTACGTGACGTGACGTCTCTTTCCCCTCTTTCTCTCCATCATTCGTCTCGCAAGGCAGACTGGATCCGGGCTGTCCAAGCAAGGATAGGACCTCGTACGAAGCCACGAAACAAGAAATCACGCGATCATGAGGGAGGGAGGTTTTGAACGAATTCCTTTCCATACAGCCCTCTACTCGGACACACGGCTTCTCCCAAACCCCGTTTCTCCGACCCTCCGATCCCACCGGACGAACAACCATACCCCCGGATATACCGCCTTCCCCAACCCTCCGCCCACCATAACCTATCTTGCCTGCATCCAGCTCGAAACTCAGCCTGCCACGCACGCGATGTATCCCTCCAGCTGATCCTTCCCCTATACGCCGCAAACGCGCAACCCCCCGCTAACATATTATTACACATGTCCAGCAACTGCAGCAAAACGGGTCTATCGACGTGCTCCGCACAGCAGTGCGGCAAGGTCGTCCGAAATGCACGGATATTGCCCCGGGGACCGTGTTGAGGCATTTCCTGTACAAGAGTAGGGGGAATGTGCAGTTTGTTATGCCCGCCTTTGAAGGTGGCGTTAGCGGGGAGTGGGGGTGGAGACGGTATGTTTATTTCGATTTTTTTTGCCTTTTCCTTTCTTTTCTTGTTGTTTGGTTTCATTCAAACTCATATACTATCCTCTTCCCTTCCCATCCCATCCCATCCCCATTCCCGCCCTACCCTAATCCCTTCCCCTCATCCCCCAACCCAACACAACACCCAACACAACACCCCCCAACTAACACCCCGCCGCACACAGCCTAATCACCCTCTACGCCACCCTCCACACCGCCGTCCACGCTAAACCCACATCCCTCAAACTCCACCACCAGACGAGCCCCTCGTACATTGCGCTTGCGTGGCAGACGCCGCTGTTTGAATTGTATGCCGTTGCGCCCGGGGGTGCGTCGAGGCAGGCGCTCGCGCTGGCGGCGAACCAGGTGGTTGGATGGGTGCGCAGGGAGGAGGAGCGTGTTTTTATAATTGGGGGAGCTGTTTTTTAGGCGGGCGTTTGGAGAGGGAAAGAGTGAGGGTGAGGGGAGGGAGGAAGGGAAGATGGAATGGAGACTTGGGTCTTGGACTTATACATGTTTTGCGTTATGTTATATACCATAACACGTTGGTTGGATTCCAAAGCATGCAAGTTTCATCCAGGCCTGCCTTGGACATACTCGTCTTGAAACAGCGACTACCAAGGCAGTAAAGCTACAATTCTCACGAGCACTTCTTCGTTTATATATAGGAAAGCAAACCCAGACTTTCAACACAATTTTTTTTTTATTTTTTTGGTAATTCCTTCCATGTCTTCATTTACATTCATATACTTACACCAATCATACACCACAAAAACTCCCAAGCTTGCTGCTCCCTCCCCTCCCTACTCAATCCCAACCAATTCATTTAGGAATCACACCCTCCCCCCTCAACTCGCCAAACACCCCCTCAAGACTCTCCCACGTATCCCTATACCCCGTCCACCCCGCCCTCCTTGCTTTACTCATACTAATCACCAAATCAAACGCGCGTCCCAGCACAAACCCCAAGAACCCCCACGTCGCCTTGTCGAAGACTTCCTCCCTGAGCCCCTCGCGTTCCGCAACCTTTTTCCACGCCCTCTTGACGTCGTCGCGCTGCGACCACTTGACGAGATCGATTTGCTGCTCGAGCTTTGATGTGCGGGTGATGGGATGGCCTTGGAGGCCGCATTTCGCCGCGAATGCTGAGATGGGAGGGGGGTCTTGGAGCGGTGCTTCGGAGGAGTTTTCCTTCTCGATGGTTGAAGAGGAGAATTGATCCGGCTTGATGCCGAGGCCGAAGTACTTCGCGACCTTGGGCCACAGGTTCTGCCAACTCTCCATATCGCCGTTGACAACGTTAAAAGCTTGGTTCGCCGCCCTCGGTTCCAGTGCTGCCCAGGCGCAAAACTGCGCATGAAGTTTCGACTCGGTGAAGCAGTCGAATTTGGCGTAAAAGGCCGGCGAGCCGGGGAAGACGAGGTCTTGGCCCAGTTCCTTGGTGACGACGGCATAGAGGGCGAGGGCGAGGGAGAGGTTCATAAAATTTCCCTCGGCGAAACCGATGACGTCGTTAGGGTAGGTGACGACCCATTCTTTGGCGTGCTGGGCGCAGAATTTGTGGAGCGTGTGTTGTTGGTTGTAGTAGAAGTTTGGCGGCCATTGCGGGTCTTCGAGCCATTCGTCGTCTTCGAGCATCGGGTTCTTGGGCACGCCAAGATGGACGCCGTATTGTTTTGCGCCGGTGACTAGGATTATGCGTTTCACGTCTTTGATGGCGCCGGTTTGCACGAGGGCGTCGAGGAAGTTGGTGAGCATGGCGCCGTTGACGTCCCAGGCTTTTTGTTCAGTGTCTTGGGCTAGGTAGGCGGCGAAGAAGATGTATTCGCCGCGCACGTTTTGGAGGTCCTTGGCCATGTCGGATGCGGATGTGGTCAGGTCGATGTGGTTGTGGACGACACTAGAGGGGTAGTTTTCTTTCTTGCTGCGGGAAAGGGCGTGGACTGTGGGCCATTTTTGGGGGGAGCGGGAGAGTTCGAAGACGATTTCTCGTCCGAGGATGCCTGGGGATGTGAGTGTGCTGGAGTATAGAAGATGCGGTTGCGGGAAGGCGATGGGAAGATATGAGCTTACCTGTTGCTCCGGTGACGATAGCTGAAGGCATTTATGAATTGCTTGTGGTAGTGTAGTTGTATTGAGTGGTGGCTGTTAAGGTGCTGACTTTCAATGTTTGAATGATTTATGAAGTTGAAATGGTGACGTCAAATGATGCGTGTGCATCTCCACCCTTGATTCGCCTTTTCTTCACCATTTGGATGAAAGCTTATCCATAGCACATCCGCGATGACTTTGCCACAACATTTACTCGTGATAATTACGTTTCCTGTCGCCGTTGTTGTGAGTAAGTTGGCACCCAATTCCGCAAATAAGACCGATGCCATGCTTTCGACAACCAACACCTTCTCCAAATCGGTACTACCAGATGATCTGGCAAAGCGCGTGTGTGTCTTGACAGCCACACGCTGGTCAGCGTCCATTTCGGTTTTCTTAATGTACATTTAAACATTTACACTAGTGTCATTGACACTGCAATTGCTTGTCGCGGTGGTAATCGGCTTCACGGTCTCTCTTCTTGCATAGTGTGTATCAGTCTGCGTGAGCCTTCCTGCCTTCGATCGCAAAACGGCATAATGATTCTACCGACGCTGTTTAAACGGGCCATGCTGACCGAGCCGTTTTGACATATCTGACGTCCTCATGCGAAAGAAATCCGGGCGGTGTCGGCCAGGCTTGGTACTGCTTATGTCCGTGGACGTACGGTTTCGAATCGTAGTGCTCATTGTTTCGGCGGACGCTTTTGCCAGGTCAATTCTCTGAATTGCTGTTTGAGCTCATCCTTGAAGTGATGGAGCGCGGAAGGGCCGGTTCCTGCGTTGGATGTGAGGATTCTGCTCGTATGTGCCATGTTTATGCTGCGGTGGGAACGTACTGCCACCACCGTTCTCGGCCTCCATGGGCGGGAGCCTGTGGATCTTGCGGTAGGCTTTCTGGACGGCGCGGTTGAAGGTGGGATTGCGGATAAGCTGTCGATGGGATTAGGGTATGACGATAGGACGCAGAGATGCGGGATATGGAGGGAACGTACGCGTGCAACAGCCCACGACTGCATTGAGATGTGAGTTTGATCTCCAACGGACTGGGCTTGGCGCCAGACTCACCTCAATGAGGACTAGGAACGGCAGCTTCATGGTGGAGGTTGTGCCCGTGAGCTCTGTGCGCCACGTAACGTAGTGGAAACGCGCAGTCACAAGATGTGCGATGGTGACAGCGGGCGGTGTTTGGGGGGAAGATCGATCGCGATGAGAGGTGACGGAGATTCGCTCTTATCTTATTATTCAACAACCGCGGCCCACCCACAATTCAGCCCTACTAACCTCGGACAATATTATTTATTATTTCTCTACAGACGCCACCTCCGAAACTCCTGCATTTCTGCCTTTCTGCCTTTCCCATTTTCTGCCTCATTGTCTGCCTCTTTTGCTGCCTCTAGGCTTTCCTCACTACAGAGCGCTGACCCGTCTGCGATCCTAGACTTTTCGCCATCCCCACCACGAATTGCCTGAAGCCCCTCCTCGGCCGACTGACACGGTATTTGATTCTGGGAACTACCCGATATACTCTTGAGGAAGCAGAGGAATACCAGCAACCGAGGTGTCTGCTTCTCCACACAACCGTCGAAACAGGCTGACGGCGTTTCAATTTCCAGCGGCCGTGGCAAGCCGGGAAACGTCCAATCCGTCACTGGATGATCCGTTTGCTAAATATAAAACTGCATTCTGCATTCTGCTCAAAAGTGTCAAACAGTCGCTGCAGATACGCGGGCAAACCACGCAAACTGCACACAAAGACGTTTTTTCTTCTTTTCTTTTTTCTAGCCTATCGCCTTGAGGCCCTCGCCCCTCGTCCTCGTACTCGTCTATATCGGCCGCGTCCAACCGTCACCATTCCCGTCTCAACCTTTCTCCTCCCCCTCTCTCCTCTACCTCGAGCCGACGCGGTCGCCTTGAGCGCCGACAGAACGACGTTCAAACTGCACAAGCTCCGGGCCCTGCGCCGAAAGGCAAAACTCCACCACGGCGTCAAGACGGATCCAGACACCATGTCGTCGTCGGCAGCGCCGCTGGCGGTGCCTGCCTCTCCCTCGTCCTCGAAACGCTCCCGTAGCAAGGACAGCACGCGCTCGGCCGCCACCTGCTCTCTTAATACTCCCTCTGCGCATACCCCCTTTCTCACCCCCTCCGCGAGCGCACCGAGCCTCCTCATACCCAGTCCCGCGGGCGACGGTCCCCCGGTGATGGAGCCTTCTCCCGCAGACCCTACACCATACCCCGCATTCCTGCGATTAAGCAGACCAGGTCCGCCACCCATACAATACCCTCATGGACGCTGTATTGACCTGATATAGATCTGCACCAAAAGTTCATCGATCTTGAGTGGGAACAGCGCAAGCGCGGTCTGCAGGGAATAAATCATGGCGAGTCGGAACAGCTGTCACGGTGGTCAAGGTGCATTTGGGAGGATGCTCTACGCCGCAACCGCTACGCAAATGTCGATCCGTACCAGGCCAACCGCGTCAAGCTCAAGGTGCCCGAGGGCCAAAACGACTACATCAACGCATCGCCCATTGAGCTCAAGTCCACCCAATCAGGCGCTGTGCTCAAATACATTGCGACCCAGGTACGATCAGACAAACTCAAGTCATACATGTTACTAACAACTTCCAGGGCCCCAAGAGCGACACGTACTCCCATTTTTGGCGCATGGTCTGGAACGAGACCTCGTCCCCCGCCGTCATAGTCATGCTTACTCAGACCCACGAATCCGGCCGCGAGAAATGCTATCCATACTACCCGCGATCCCCCAACTACCCCGAATTAAAGCTCAACGCAGAAGACGAGTACGAGGATGGTTTCATACACAACCTGAAGCTCGCATCTTTGGAAAACGATGCCGAGGCTAGAGCAGAAGTAAGGGAGTTGGAGATGGCAGATGAGCAAGGCAGCGAGACGAAGCAGATATCCCATTTGCTGTTTGCAGGCTGGCCTGATTTCTCCGTACCCGAAGGTGCTGACCGCACGGCATTGCTGAAACTGATTGACATATCACGGGAAAAGACCAACGGCGACTTGACGAACCCCCGAATTGTACATTGCAGTGCCGGTGTTGGTCGAAGCGGAACCTTCATTGCGCTTGACTGGTTGTTGCAGGAACTAGAGGAGGGCAGCTTGGACACCCTACCCGACGACAAAGACCCCATCATCGCAATCGTCGAAACTCTCCGTGAGCAGCGCATGATGATGGTTCAAGGCGAAGCCCAGCTCACCTTTATCTACGACGTAGTCCGAGAGCGCTGGCGCGAGCGATGGATACAGCAACACCCTGACGAGGCCGAGCACCTGGGCATAACTATGGCGAGCGGAGGAGACGAGGGCCCGAGGCTAAAGAGGCAGAAGAGCACGGGAAACGAAGTCAGTGTGAGTGAAAGTAAGGATGGGTTTGAGATTGAACGCGCGCAGCTCGAAGCTGAACTCATGGATGCGGAAATTGATTTTGAAAAGGGGAAGACTTAATTAACATTTCTTTTGTTTAGGCTATGCTCAGCAAGCCCGAACTTGCTGCAGCAGATAATAAGGTGGAGAACGCGGAGAAAGAGACGGCTCGTCGAAATATGTTGAAGATGATGGAACTTCCCATGCGGACTCGCCCTGCCGGACAGATGTTCCCGCCACCTGCGTCCATGTCCTCTCGTCTTTTGAATCGACGGGGTCGTGCGGCTCCGAGAGGGCTTACGGTACCACCTATCATGGGATCCCCGGTCCCGTCACCTTATTAGACCTAACACAACTCGCGTACACGACTATCAACTATCGATCGCGTCGGCTTCCTTTTACTACAACCATGTTTCGAAACTCTACCAACGCTTTCCATTGGCCGGACTAGCAAAGTGTTGCAAGACTATTGCACTACTCCCGTAGTATGGACCTATACCCTCGACCAAGATCCCAAAGACGCCACATCTGGTCGACTTCGCCGACTATTGAGCATCAAAATCCTCCCACCCATCGGCTCTCTTATACCACCTATTGTATACATCTTCTCCCCTGGAACCAACGATTCCTGACATCATTGGTCGGAACGACGGCACGAGTTATCAGCTCTTATTAGACGGCTTCGGCCTTCCTCTTACCTCACGCCATCAACGTGTCTCTTGACGGCGTCGACACCTAGTCCATACCCTCCTCAAAGACAAGACACGTCTTCCCTTCTTGACTGCATTGGATGGCTTTGCTCCATTATTTGTTCATTGTATTTTCTCTCTTTTGCATAATTTGCGTGCGGGCCTGGGTCTGACTGCATTTACACAGGTGTGCATGGGGCTCTTATTTCTTCGGCATAGCATGGTATGGCGTGGCATGGCATGGCGGGCATAGGGCGGGCATAGGGCGGGGAGACGGGGTGGTTAGTTGGTCAGGTACTGGCTTGGGTCTAGTTTGGTTGATATCCCGGATTGCATAGACTAGAGTGTTATGATTAGCGTGGGAATGACAGGATAGGGATGGGATATGATATACCGTGATTAATTCTACCTACAAGTACCGTGCGGGTATGATACTTTTTTCCTCTGTGGCTTGTATTATTAAAGTGTTAGGTATGCAAGCTGATAAAAAGTACCAAAAATGTACTCATAGCCAGCCCATCGGAACAAGAGGGAATAAAGTCCTATCGATTATTTCATGGACGTGCTGTATATACTATACTATACCACACGCACGTTCCCCCGAAAAAAAAAAAGAAAACCCCGGAATTAGTATCTCTATCTCTCTACAGCACTCCCCGTCGCCAACTCCCGTCCCCGCCCACATCTGGACTTTCAAATCCTCCATTCCGATAATAATATATCTAAACAAGACAGGACACCCAGCCAAGGCTCACAACTCAGTCTTGCCGAAAGATGCATCATCGTCTCGTCTACTATCCAGACAGCGTCTCACAATACGAACGCAGGGACTCATGGTGAAGGGGGGGGGGAATGACGTCGCCGTCAACGGATCTTTCCAGCTTTTTTTTTGTTACAGAACAGTACAGTACAATCCCTATCCACTCCGGCGCGATGCATATCCCAGCGGTTCGATCCAGCGGTTCGATCCAGCGGCAAGCGGCTTCGTAGCATCATGCAGGTGCGTATCACGTAAACCTGGGGATGAGCCAGCATGAGTCGTGTCCCGCTCCGCGGGTCTTCAAGCCCGCACTGGACGTGTGTCTGTAGCACACACTAACTATATAGTGTACGCATGGAGCTGGACACTCGTGACACTGTACTGTACGGTATCTTTGGCTTTGGTACCGACTCAATCCACTGGGCCCGTCCCGGAACAGAAGCCTCGGACCCGCGGTCCGCGATCCAGTTTGTTGGGAACTGTGGTCGTGACCGGGGGGCGCCACATTGTCGCTTTGCGGGTGCTGGGAACGGAGTCTGGGCCTGGGTGGCGTTGTGTCTGGGTTGAGCTGGGGCGAGGCTTTGAGGGTCGTTGGGTCGTTGGGTCGGTGTGCCGGATTGGGGTGGCGAGCGATGGGACGGGATGGGATGGGAATCCGTTGGGGTGTTTAAGGCTTTTGAAATCAAAGACTAGCTAGATATCAGAGGTTTGGAGTGGAGGGATTTGTCAGGGAGGGAACGTTATGTGCGGAATATACATAGTGAGATGGTGGTTTGGGATTCCTTTCCTTCGGTCTCGGTCTCGTTCTCGTTCTCTCACTCTTCCTGCGTTAGTAGAAGATGCCGTATCATGCATTGCTTCAGCTTGACGGATACTTCTCCCGCTCGCCTCGGACGAAGCCACGGAAACTTTCCTCAGATATATGGCGGATCATTAATCGTGCCCTAACCTTTATGCAGTATTCGCAACAAAGGGCTTATCAAAGTCCCGTCCACGATGGAGATTGCATGAATATCCACCGGAAGTTCCGTACTGTATCAAGATGAACGTTGTGGTGGGTCGCAGTAGGCCCGACTTCGCCCCGTTTCCCAGCTGCTCTGCTCTCCCGCAACACGGCAGTCAGACACTTACAGCGGGACGCTGATGGCGGTGATAACGGCTTTTGCGCCGGTTGATGACCCACCGAGGCTGATGGAATTGCGGGAGTGTGCTCCGTAGGCAGCTCATAGGTGTACAGCGAAGCGCCGAATGCATATACCTGGCAGTCTGCCAACGTTCGGTAGCGCTGTATGCAATATTGTTGGAGGCATAATATGTCTTGTGATCCGGAGAGGAGTTCTTGATGCCTGTGAAAGGTCTTTTCGCATCGACCGTTTCGGTATCTGCATCCCGCGGACGGTGGTGGTCTGAGAAGATCCGGAGTTTGTGGTCTAGACGGTTGTCGGAGTGCTTTCACATGGGCCAGCGGAGTCGATATCGAGGTCTTGGGTGCGCAATGGCGGCTACTAATGTTGTTCTTCAGGCTTACCAATGATCTTTGTAATTTGCAATGTGTCGTGAGACATGATGTGATTGGCTAGACCGGACGCATGTTCGCATTTGAGGTAGTTCGACGGTCGCAACATATGTGCAGCCGTCGCATTGCGCATGTGCAGTTGCGGGGTTAGAATTCGTAATTGAATTCCAACAACGAATGCAGTCGAGAGCATTATGCATAAGCACACCTGATATCAGCGACTTGATTCCCTTTTGGACAACGCTGAACACGCCTCATGGTATCGGAAAGTCGAGAAGTGTAGTCGATAAACGTGGCATCGAATCAGGTCCCTTGGTACAGTACCATGGCGAAATTAGTTAGGCAATGATGAGAGGCGGGGCAGCTCCACAGGCTGTTATTGGCATGAGGGAGTTTGGGCGTTTGGACCATTCAATAGTGCCTCTTTCTCTGGTACACTATCAGCTTTCTTGCGGTTTTGAGAAAAGCTGTGTGATTGCAATGGGAGGGTGAAAAAATCGCTAACAAGTCAGTCAGAGGCTATTCGCATTCCAATGCGATGCCAAAGCATACGCCGAGCTAGTCGTGAGGTTGGAATTCATAGGGGAATGCGAAGTGAGTAGTTCGTTAACTGGATTAGCACCTTGGTAGCCACGGATCGAGAACGCTTGCGGAGTAGATTTTACGAACCAAGCGAGGGTTAGGGTATTGAAGTGTCGTGATGTACCATCGATGGTACTTGTACCTTTGTAGCCTCTCCAAAGCACATGAAGGGGTGGGGTCTACCCATCGAGCATGCATGACTGTTCGGGACGAAGCGTTGATAGAAAACTGGACGGGGGCAAGTTTGGGACGATGACGTGAGGTGACCCCAAAGTTCAGCAGCTTCAGAGACATCTAGACTTGTCGATTAATAAGGCAGTGGGGCTGGCGAAGGAAGCAGTAACTTATCTCTACACCGGTGTATAAAAAAGCCCTCGGAAAAAGAGCTCAGCTGAGTCGTGAGCAAAATAACAATTTTCTCTTCGGCCGTAAAATTTATGGGTCAGGATCGTAGATTTTCAGGCTGAAGGACTGCGCTATCGGATATGGGCTGAACGCTGAAAACCTTACCACCGTGGGATAAGCGACGTGGCGTTGTTAACTCCGATCAGCAAATGTAAAATCGGGACCTTGTATGAGGGCCAATCATTGGCCTAGGAGGGATTTGTTGTAGCCCTAAATATGAGATATTTTGACGCTTGTGTATATCTCATGTTCTGAAGGAATAATAGATGGACAAGGAAACGAAATGTATGCGGAAATTGCTCGGATATCCAATTGGGAGTTGTGAGATATACGCGCAAAGACCGCTGGAAAATTGAAGACCGTAAGCCGAATTTGAAACGTCCGACAAATATTGAAAAAGGCTATACAAAACCACTATAGCTTGGAAGAAGAGATTTTTCCGTAAATGAAACTACTGTGCCTACGCCTGCCAACCACGATAGACGATCTTGGTCCCGTATTTCTCGCCTTTCTTAAGGGTCACCATCGACTTGTACTCGGGGACGTTGATGGCGTTGACGTAGCGGCTGGGTTCGACACAGAATCCTGATCGAGCTCCACGAGCTGGCACACCTTCAACTGCTGGTACATCGATATATTTACCGGTGTAAAACTGGAATGCGGGCTCGGTAGACGAGATTTCGAGATGGATTTTGGAATCCGGATGATAGAAAGATGCCAACTTCTGCAAGGGTGAGCTTCGGGTATCGATGGGGACGCTGGCAGGGTCGGTGTTGACAACAAAGCAGTCATCAACATCAGGCTCCTTCTCGCCGAGGATGAAAAGAGTGTTGGGCTTTACGCCGGGGTACTCTTCGATAGGCCCCTTTGGGATACCTCCGTCGTCGACAACTTGGTACTTGTTCGTGCTCAAGATAACCTCGGTGCCGGCAATGGAAGGGGAGTCGCTGAGGATGAAGTAACTTGAAAAGATGGTCAGCAATATGCTTGTCAGTCGTTCTAATCGTACTTACCTATGGTTCGTCATGTTAATGGCAGTCTCAGAAGCATCATCACCAACCAATTCGGCCTCGTATTCGATATGGAGCACCTCCTTGCCTTGGTCCTTCTCTTGAACATACCAAACGCGCACTTCAACAGTTCCTGGATAATTTTCTTCACCGTCGACACTGCGATACTTGAACAGAGTGGCTTGTTTTCCGTTGCGCTCAACCTGAGACGGGCCTTCGAACTCCCGCTTTCCCCAACCAAGGTTGCCGCCATGAAGAGAATTTGGTCCATTGTTGATCGGCAATTGATGCGTCTTGCCATTCAATTCAAATTTCCCATTTGACACGCGATTGGCGATCCGACCGATGGTCTCCCCAAAGTATGGGGCGTTGTCTAAGACGCTTAGCGAAAATTGAACGTACTTGAGGCAGGTCATGGGGATATCGCCTGAGAGTGGCTGCATGCTGCAGTGGAAGACAATGTAACGACGATTGTGGAAATATTCGAGCACCTAAAACACTTACTATGGCGGGTTAGCTTGAAGGCTCGTTGTCTTTGGGTCGGTGTCTCATACCATTTCTTGTATAGGTCTGCGGTAGGAAACCCCTGGACGATGTTCCTGCCATTGATCTTGAACTCCTGTATGATAGCTCCTAGGGGCAAGAAAGTGAAGGCTTTGTCCGCGGCCATGATTTCGTGTTGATGGTAGGATGATGGAACGTATGGGTGAAGAGAATGATCGTAGACTTAGACCTATCGTTATATCATCAACCAAATGTCGTCAACACGGTCGGGACACTACAGCATCATAGACCTACCAGACGTATTTTCTCTTCGACGGAGTATATAGAAGGAAATGCGGTTGTAATTGTTCTCCAAAGTTGGGTTGCTTGCAAGCACAGTCGCGCTTTACTGAAGTGTTCCTGTAGAGGTCAAGACGCTATAACGGTGACGTTGAAAGTCGTAAGCCCCTTGTAGAGACTTCAAAAAGACGGACGTAGTTGTAAGTAGAGGGTTTCTTGATGGAGGGGCAGTCTATTAAGTTTGGTGTCGCAACTGTGGGGTCTATGGCTTATTAGCCTAATGAATCAAGGTCAAAAGCTACTTTATCGGTTTATCCCGTGGTGCCTACACGGAGCTTGCACAGCTTCAAACGGAATAATTTCTTTACGCTTTGATCAATATCGTAACTGAGCTTTGATCTTGAAGATGCTGCATGCACTTGAGATGCAACTGAAAGTGTGAGGTGCCTTGGAGGAGCTAGGATAAAAGTAACGCCGGTAGCTTAGTCATTGACAGCCCACTTCTCAACCTAGCTCAAGACTCTGGACTGTGGACCGTGAGGTATTCCCCACCACTGCATCCTGAGCCAGATCTGAGGGCGAATTATATTTTTACAATCATTACTATCTAGTCATTTATCCATCGCACCACCGACTTCGCATCCCACGTTGCAGTCGGTCCAGCCCGTATCTATCCCCTCGGAAGACCGTTCATCAACCACTCCTCGATGAACGTCATCTTCGCTCGTCGATTTACCCCAGGGCACATCAGATTGTCCCAGCCAAGTATTATTGCAGATGAATAATCCTACTCCGCCGAATATGCCCGTTAACGCCGAGCCGGAAGCCAGATTGGGACTCCATGCGGATCCATACCCAAAAGATTCTTGAACGCTCGAATGAAACTAGGAACGGAGGAAGACGCCGGGCTAATCATGTTACCACCTGGTGATTGATGAAATAATGGAAGTCCAGGTCGCTGTTAGAATTCCACCCAGGAAGAGCGGGGTCGTTGACCACAATGGGATCGAGCAGTATAGCATTCTGGTCGAAATTGCCGTATGTATCGAAACCGTACATGGGCTTGCTAAAGTCCAACGGCTCATCCATCATCATCGAATCTGTTGTCCAGCTAGGTCGCGACAGAGCGGCAGGATCAAGGGCGCCGGTATTCATGAAGGTGGTCGGAACCATTGGCGCTTCTTGTTTCACCGGCGACATGATATGTGACTGTGTCGGAAACGGGCTGTGCATCGGTGGTGTAGGGGGTGCTGTATGCCGTGGGAATGGGTCGGTGAAAGGCATGGACTTTGTAGTCGGCGTCCCGCTAAATGACGAAGTCGAAGGCGTGTGGCCGTGTTCTGAATCGGAGCTCACAGAACCTCTCCTGCGTGTGTATGGTGCACCTCCCTCCAGCAGCTTCTGTTGCATGCGATTGCAGTCTTCCTCGAAACCCTCATATTTCCCGCTGCCGTCACTTGGAGAGTGGAGGAGATCGAGGCGTTCGAGAATGTCGTGGGTCAGCGGGTTACCTCCTTGAGCTTCGCGCAGAGGAGCTCCCGGCCAACCCTGGCCTGTTTGTAATCGGTTGTACAATTCTCGCAAGCCAGCAACAAGTTGCGACTGTTGCTGTTCGAGCATTTCAACGTAGCTACATTCGTCAGCCAGACTCCTCACCGGTGGATCTGACACTACTTACCCTTTGGGATACACCTTGTCTTGCGTCTTCTTCCGTTCGCCAAAGACGCAAATGGCATTATCTGCTTTACACCGACTGCATGGGCTGGCGCCGTCGCACTGTTGGCGGTCAGAATGCGGTCAACACAACCAACTTGGCGAACGTACCTTTGACTTCTTCAATCGGCATCGGTCGCAAGCTTTACACACCCGCTTTCTGATGTTGTCTTGAGACTCCATAGAGCTCGCTCGTTGTGAAGACATGAGGGGGTGAGGAGTGCGCGAGAACAACAATGAGTAACACCAATCAAGTTCAGATAACGATGAGTGCGTGGAACAATCGTGGAATGGTCTGTCTTTGCAAAGGCAGGTACTTCAAATACTTCGAATGGTGGAGAAGCAAGGTTGGAGATGTGCGCACCTGAATTCGGCGTGGCAGCATGACATTATATCTATTCACGTCAGTGGGCATGTCCAAACGGACGTTCGGCCTTAAGGTTGCCGCTAGACAGGGCAGACGCGTGGTAATGAATCCGTAATCTTAACGGCCCAGGACTAAAGCACCCCTGCGATTCTGGCGGGAGACACATCATCACTGATCAGTTGGAGCGTTGATTACATTTGCGCGCGGTGCAGGGAACCAGGATCTTTGGCGGGCTGCGCCAAATTGTCGAAGACACTGGGCTTAGTGACAAGAGGCACCAACAGCGACAAAGCGCGGCACAGAGTCGGAGGACTTTGGGCCGCAGCCAAATTGTGCGAGTAATGCCATCATCATTCGAATGATTTCGAACGAGACCTTCGAAATAGCCCTGCCCTTAGAAACTAGGGAGCGGCAGCTCCAGCTCTGGCGGGAGATCACCGTCCGCAAAGTTAAGAGGGCCCGGATATCGGAACCACCCCGAAGCCGGTCGAACGCCCTCGATTCGGACGAAGAATGGCTCACGGAGCTTCTCAACCGCCGCGCGGTGAACATATCCTCTCAAACGCTGCGCGATGAATCGATCCTCTCGATGAACAAGAGCACTCCCTCCCTCTTTGTGCCCTCAACATCATACATATGCGCTCATGCCTAAAAATTGTGAGTTATGCATTACTTGATTGTATCTTGTCGGTGCTATGCAGCTCGGCCGAACTCAAAGTTTGCGAAAAGTCACCGTTCCTTGTCCACATGTCGAGCTCATTATTTTCACAAGATCAGGAAAATACACAGTAGATCACGATTCTCCCTTGCATGGCACCCAGGGCGGCCGTTATCCATCCAGGAACCGCGTAGGCTTTCAGCAATCGCCGAGCAACCGACACGGATTTGCTTCCAGGCAGTCCGATGCAAACGAGCATCTTGTACGACTGTACGCCTTTCGTCATGGGGTCACCGCCAAAAAGGCGCAACTACGTACATCTTCAGCAAGTGAGGCGTATCTATCGTACGACGTCCTCCAGTCGCCCACTTTGCGCATCTTGAATCCGACGAACATGTAGCAGCCACTCAGAGTGAGATGTTGTCGAGACATTTTGTCTTGCAGGAGGGAGGGGTATCCTAGCTCATGCGTTGCTTATCAAGCCGAGCTCGATCTTCATCACCGCTGATACACCGGTGTAAAAAGATTTATCTAACTGGCACGACCTTAAACCTGGGATCATTCCCTCCTCCAACAGCATTTTGTACTGCCAGTGTACACTCATCCTTTTCCGGATTCTTCAAAGATTCGCACACAAAGTTTAAACGTGCAACTCGGGCACACCCTTCCCTGGCTCGGCGAAGTATCCTGGCCCTGCCGAACCCCAACATCTGCAAACCGTTGAGAGCAGATCGTACTTGTATTATCGTTCAAATTACGGAGGTGTTTAACAACCTATGGGCCGGTGGTAGGTGCTTACTAAGTAGGGCCGAGTTCGGCCGAGAAGCGCCGAAGAACGCCTGGCCTGTGCAAGTAGTAAATATACAGTCGTTTATCTACTAAAGTAGTCGTAAAAAGGTAGGAATAGAGGCTCTAAGGCATAATTTTACCCCCTATTTACTAGTATACGTTAAAATTGTGTAAATAGGGCTTTTATTAAAGGAAAGGTAAAGGTCTTAAGCTTTATTCGAGTGCTATTCGGCACTACTAACGGCCGAACTCGGCCCTACTCATGAGCACCGACCACCGGCCCTATGGGTTGTTAAGCTCCGTACGACGTGAGCCTTTGCAGCAGTTGTCGTAAGGTTGTGGTGGCTTAGGGGTCAGAGACACCCGTTTCATGTCTGCGAGCTGGCGTATTGGCCGTGCTCGCGTGAATACAAACAGAACCATGCAAGCGGAGCCCCGTTTTTTGCCGGCTGTGCGTTTCGCAAGAAGCTTAAATCTCGATTCTTTTGTCAGCACCCGCCTGCGCTCCTGACCAATAAGATACTTCCACTAAAACCTTCCAACCTTTTTCTAAATTCGTCGTTTCCTTTTTAGGCGATTGATATTAAGGCAGAAACAATGGCTTAAACCAAGGAGTCAAAGCGTCAGTAAGGACTGGTACTGTGACTCATTGTCCAGTGCAATACGAAACTGTTTTACTTTGAACTACTTCACATAACAGTCCAATTCTAGTACCCCGCGTTTTTCGGTCCAGCAGAGTTCGCTGAAAAGCTCTTGGTATCGCCGACCGACATCGAACTTCCCAAGTTCTCATGCTCTCCGCATCGTCACTGATGTCGGACGTTCCTGGGATTCCCACCAGTCAGGTTCTGGAGCGCTTCACCTTTTTCCCGTCGCTTTCGACAGTTGTGTGCACAGCGTATTTGGCGTTTTCCACGGATCCTGGCCTTAGACACCTTGTGGTGAGGTGTCAACGTCTCATTGACGTCAAGAAATGGATAATGTGCCTTGGAATGAAGTCGAAGCCTCGGTACGAAGATGCGATCGATATCATGCGGCTTCGTATCCAAGATATGCCGATCATACGGCCACGTGAGGGCGTCGTCTCCACGATGATGGGTGGACGCCATCACCAGCCACAATCGCTACGAATCTTGCATGAAACTTTGGAAGCCTCAAAATTATGGCATGCTCATCTAGCCAGTGTACGGCGATCATGCACTCCAGCCCAACGATAGGATGAAAGCAGACCTGCAATAAGCAACCAAGAAGTCCAAGAGCTTGTCTCTGTAATTTACATCTCCCATCTTCTCTACAGTATTCGCATTGCTCTCGCAACCCTTCGACTTTTTACTCCCCAAAGACTTTCGTGCCAAGAATGCATAATTCACATAAAAGCCCAACTCGCAACGTCCACGCAATGCCCAGTTCCCGTCCTCCTTTCCCAGCAAAGTCAGCCTCGCTTCAACGATGCCTTGCCAAGGAAAGTCCCTCATATTTCTCGGCTTCTTACCACGTGCTATCGCCGTCAATGTTCCGTCATCCAACTGCACGCCCAGACTTTCCGTAGTCTATTCATAAAGAACAGGACACCCCAACGTTGCTCAAGGCCCGATTTGAAACTCGCCGCCACGCAGATAAAGTTTCCAAGCAGACGTACGCTTCTTATCCCAAGGCTTTACTAGCGTCGGATTAATGAGTGCGGGTACCAGTAGGTTCTGTCAGATGAGATGGGCATGTTTGACGGAGAGGGGTGAAGGGGGTGAGTTGGGCGCTTGGCAAGGGTACAGGAGTGAGTGGACGAAAACTCTCGAGATCCGAGCGCTCGGTCCTCTGCGCGCCCGTTTTCCGCAACACGATCTTAGTTAGATGTTGAATTACCAATCCCCTTTTCGGCGTCGTGAATATCCCGTCCCCAGTCTGTGGTCCGTTCTGCTTTCTAGCATGCAGCAACCCGGTCCCTGCGGAATTTCTTCCGACCGACTCCTGAGTGGTGTGTTTACTTTTCCCCAAATCGATGAACGTGAAGAGTTGGAATTAAGGGGGTTGCACAGGAAATGACAGCAACAACGAGGCTGCGAGGCTGTCATCCTGGCATTTTCGCACCCCTGCCTTTGAGTACTACAAATCGCGCCGAGATGAAGATGGTCTACGTTCAGGCTGATCGAGGGAGGGATCAGTCAGTCATGAGGTCTAGAAAATAGATCCATGAGGTCTACTAGCATCTCTTTGATTTCTCAACACTTTGCTTCATTGTTCAGTCACTCAGGGGGGGTGCCAATACCCCAAACTTCCTACGTATCTTTCTTGATTGACAATTTTCACCCCATCAGGCGTCTGACAATGCACCACCGCATGTAGGCAGGAGAGTCTTAATGCCTTTCAGCCTTACAGCACCTCTTCAAATATGCATATATACAGCAGCAACACTATTATTCATTCACTGTCTGTCGCCTCTCCCACCAATCCAACTGCACTGATTCCTACTGTGAAACATTGAGGCATTCGTTCTTCCGATATCGTAGCTTTCCTTCGCCTTATTGGTTTTCAGCGTGCTTCACCGACCAAGATTGAACGTCAACGCATTAGATTGCTCGTGAACACTTCATCGCTAGAACGTAGTGCAGGGAAGGTGACATATCATTATTGCGGGGGTGCTACGGCAAGGCAACTCCGCTGGCTGGACCCTTTGATCCGCATCCCAAGTTCGCATTTGTAACGTCATGAGAGGCGCAATTGCTCGTATCCAAGTCCTTCTACGGTTGTTCTTCGCTTCCGCCACTACCATTGTAGCATCCTCGCGACTGCGACAGCTTTTTTCTTCCCGCTCATTATTATTCCCACAATGGTACAAAGGTAGTTTGAGTGATTTAGGAATAACGTTATTCTTAATCGTACTGCAGAAGGCTTGCGTAAGCCTGCGATCCAGACACTCCAAAACGAATGAATGGGCAGTCCTCTCAACTTCTGCAGGCGACCTCACCGCTATGCGTACCTGGCACCGGTATTGGCATATAATGCGCGGATACGTCTTGCAGAAACGCGAATACTCTTGGGAACTGCCACCACCTTGCTGTTCTGCACCCTGCTTACGGTACATATTGCATCATGCCGGTACCCGTGGACACTGCTTCCTTCCGCTACGGTAGCTCGCTTACGCAAGTTTAGCTTACAGTGCTGTTCTTCATGCGGACGGAAAGCGGTGGGGGGTGCTGTCAGACTCCTCCGATGCCACTTCTTGGGTCGTACATCGGTGGACGGCCGCCGAGATCTCCGTCGCCGAATGGCGATCCTAAAACAATCTAATCATCTTACTGAACCCACAACTTATAGCAATAAGAAGTGCCTCACTCATGGATCGAAATTACCAACGAGTCGAATCGCGTCTGCTATTCATTTCTCCCGGACAAAACCTCCCTTCCAGATGATCAACGGTGACATTTCCGTGTGCAAAAAAGAGCGCATACATTATCCAGATTAGTAAAAGCCACCGGTGCTCTTCCGCCTCTGCATGCGTCACCTTAGCCCCGATTATCGCCGAGCGGGACGAGGACTTCCGACAGGGGTGGACGTAGATGTCCGCCTTTTGTGACTGGGGCTGGCTTTACTTTGATCCGCATCATCTGTTTAGTGATCTGATTCTGGGGAATGATGGCATTATTGCATATGGAGACCGGGGTCGAGCAGGTCGAAACAACAGGGTTTTTTCTTTTCGACCGTGGTGGTGAGTATACTACACGGACCAAATTCACATATGCCGAGTAAACTTGGTTTACTGGGTCTGTGGCTGCTGCTGCGTATCGGTTAAGCTAGCCTATATAGATTCCGGCCGCCAGGGGTTTCCGGCCACATCGCCAAATCGGCCACCCCTCAGAAATCAACGCAATAATTGCGCCAGCCTAGTTACAATTGCCACTCTGTACACATAGATTGCAGAGTTTTTGCTGCTATTTCAGCTGCAGCTTTTTCTGCTTCCTTTTCTTTAGAATTGTTATCGTTTTCTTCCTGTAGAAGCGCAGATGCCTGCACTGCAATCATGATTGTATCTATATCTGCAAAGCGTT
Source organism: Byssothecium circinans (assembly GCA_010015675.1). Lineage (NCBI taxonomy): Eukaryota > Fungi > Ascomycota > Dothideomycetes > Pleosporales > Massarinaceae > Byssothecium > Byssothecium circinans. The sequence goes on along the minus strand of ML977027.1, from coordinate 164,538 downwards.
GATTTGGGTCTATGCGAACCCTCTTTCGTGGCTGTTGAGGCCTAAGGGCCTCAAGTTGCGCCTGCAATTGCTGAGCCCTTGATTCAGCCTCTGCTGCTCGCGTATTTGCCTC
>ML977027.1:108959-163341 GCA_010015675.1 Byssothecium circinans | reverse complement strand
ACAAGGAAATCCTCTTGTAGGGGGGTCAATTTCTGCATCCATTGATGGCTGGTTCGCGCGTTGGTTGCACCGTGTAATCGATCCTGCAACGTTGTTCGAGGGATCCCGTAGGCCTTTGCAGCTGCTCTCTGGCTTTTGTAAATGCCAGCATTAAGATCGTTAATAGCTGATTGAATTGCGATTTCGCGGTTATCCATTTTGATGCGTTGCGTGGAGAGAAAACGCGTGATTTTCTGAGGGGTGGCCGATTTGGCGATGTGGCCGGAAACCCCTGGCGGCCGGAATCTATATAGGCTAGCTTACGGTCTTCTGAGACGACTCTATGCCCGTTGAAACTCTGCACTCATTTTTAACTTTTTCCTTTTTTTATTCGGAACGAAGAGTGAGCTCTGGAGCCCTTGACATTGGATTCAAATAGATGAAGGTGGTTATCCACCGAGGTCCCTATCAGTCTCAATCAATACTGCAAATTTCATGACTTCAATATATCATCAACTTTTCTCGATCTCAACAGGTAAGTCACACTTAACGAAAAAGAGACAAGATGTTGTCGACTGTATGAGCTCAATGATAACAGCAATATCGGTAATAAAATTTATTCATACTATACCCTAGCTGGCTTTGGATATCCATCCCTTTGTCACGGACCTTTGCCTCCCAGAATACACACCAAACGGGGGTGCATTTCAACTGCTAGAAACTCTTCCACTTAAAACAGATTGCTAATTCTTCCTGTATAACGTATTGTTCGATTCGGAAGAGGTCTCTAGGTCTGCTAGCCCATATGCTATTCCATTCGAAAGGTAAAACAAGGTACAGAAGCTTTCACTCTCTTAATAAACTAGGCGCCCTAAAGGCTGCAGCCTAAGGGGCATGAAATTGTAGTCTACGAAAGTCTCGTTCAACCTAATCTTGCTATCAAGAAATGATTCTCATCGTGTCCGAAGACTATCTACTACGAGAGTGTCTCGTAGGAAGGGTGGACCCCGGGGTAACGAGACCGTGACGTTTAAAAATACCACGCGTGGCATCTGTTCAGGAAAACCTTTGCAAAGGGTCTTATTGGGCCTAATTCCCGAAGGTTCAGTACCATGGAAGATCGGTTTACTTGCTTCAAGAGTAGACGCAGGAGTTGAATGGGAAATAAGTCCCCCATAATAGACCCAAAATGACACTCATATCCACGAGAGTTCAGAGCGCACATGCTCCTCGCCATATCTGTGTCAAAGAGTTGGCAAACGAAAGAAGCCAAAACAAAAACTACGACCAACATACCCACCCATCCCCTCTCCTCAACCCCCCATCAACACCCCAACTCTACCCACCATACCCCCCAAATCCCACTTATCGCCTCCCCCATACCTCGCCACCCCTACAACCAACAAATCCCAACAAAAGCCCGCGGATACAACGCAAACCTCTTCCTCGAAAAGAACGCAGACTCCATCGCCACCAGATCCACCTCCAAGAAAACTCCTTAACAACACTAGCGTCCAGCTCAGACGACTCATAAACCAACTCAATAGCTCCCCAGGCCAGGATAAGGTACTTCTTCGCATCTTCGCAGTACTCTGGTGGCAGCACCGTGTCGAAAGTGGCTTGCTGGAACGTCTTATCTTCGAGACGGAGACTGAAGAGCTGCGCTTTAGTTAGTACTGTGACTATCATAGTTCCTGAAGTTGTAGCTGTAGTAGTGCTGGTAATGTCCCTCACTAGGCCCAAGTTTCTCTCTATAAATCCAATCAAGATGAACTCAAACGCCCCAACACCCGTATCCACGTCACAGAAGCTCAAACCGCCTAGTCCACCGACTCCGCACAACACAGCGGAGACGTGACATGTTTCTTGCCCGCCATATTCATCGGGTGATTCATCTTCTCTTTCAAGCTCTCGATGCAAGTCGTAGTGGAAGTTCCCGCCGCAGGATGCTTTACAGAACGTATTCTCTTTAGCACCGAGGGAGAGGGAGAGGGATTCGTGGCAGATGGGGTATATGGGGCAGTCGCATGAGATGGCTTGTGCTTGTCTTGCAGGAGACGCTGGAAGTAGGGCGATTTTCTGCAGAGGAGGTCTGAGTGGAGGGTGGAGACTTCGAGGGTGCGACTGATGTGGAGTCTGGCGGTTTTGCGGCAGATGCTGGGGGTTTGGTTAGTGGGGGACGGACTAGATGGTGTGGGCTTTACGGGTGCTGATATGGGGAGAGGACGGGGGCATTGTACTTATGTTTGTGTTTTTCTTTGGGAATGTAGGGTATGACTTAGAGGTGGAGGTACGTCTTAGGTTGAAGGCTGGCTTGTTGAGTTTAAGGTGCGGTTTGTTGCGAAATGGCAGGGTGGCGAGAGGTGAGAGTGTGCATGAGGTAACATTCCATTGCAAAATGGTAGAGCGGTGAGAGTTGAGAGGTGAGAGGTGAGAGGTGAAGACGAACGTAGACGGGAAAGAGAAAGAGTTCCATGTCGACACCTCAAAACGCTCGACGAGCAAATTGTACTCCAGGAAGGAAATGGAGAATTTTTCAACTGAGAACGAGACTACACATCCTTAAGCATTGTGGCTTCTAGCGCCCAGGTCATCAGGTGTTGGCCCTGAGTAGGCTTGCTACTTAGAAAACCATCAATTTACTTCATCTAATGAAGCCCCATGACTTCAACAAGTGGTGTATCCATCAACCATTCAGGCCGAGCGCATCCTTATCCTAGTTGACACGAGTCGACCAACATTCCCGTAAGCCTTCATCTGCCTCTCAACCGCCAGGGTATCGTCCCACTCAAGTCCGCCACACCTCCAACAACTCCAAACACCTACCATTAGCCCTAGCGACCTTTCCTCTTATACCACAAAAGCATTAAAGTTTCCGTCGGAACCACTCCCCTATTCACAATCAATGCATTCCCCACATCCGCTACAAACTGTGACGGAAACGCCTCAGTCGCGCCATCAAACCAGCCAGGCTCGATGACGGTCAAGTAAGCTTGAACAAGAAAACGCCTCGAATACTCCCTGATAAGCTTATCCTCGTAGACGTCCCGCATAAGTGGCGCTAACGAGATGCGCTTCGCCTCTTGCTTCCAGTGCTGCAAGAACGTACGGAGAACCTCGGTAGCGAACTGAGTGTCCTGGAATTCCAGAGCGACTGTGTGCAGAGAGAGTAGTCCGTGGAGAGTGGACCTATCCGCGGCCGCAGATGTAGATTCGGGTAAGCTGTCCAGGAGAGTAATGGCACCCAAGGCGTAGAGCCACTTGATGTACAAGTCGACAGCGTGTTGATTGAGTGAGACATTGACCTCGATGAGCTGCTCATGGGAGTCCTCCCAGGCAACGCGACACATCGGGCATATCGACTGTATAGCACTCCACCGCTTGAAGCACTTTTCATGGATGTTCTGTCCACATCCCGCTTTGCAAAAGGTGATGTCGCTGACCTGCGGAGCGAGTGTCTCTTGGCAGATGACGCAGTCTCCGTCAATTTCCTTGCGCTTCTCCTGAAGTTTTGTCTTGAAGAGCCTTGAGCTTTTGCAGATGAGGTCTTGGTGGACGGCGAAGCGACGGTCGATGTTCTTGACCATGAAGTGCGTGATTCTGCTGCCTAGACTGGATACTATGAGTGGAAAAGCTTCGATACTGGTTGTGGGTTGCTTACACGAGCGAAGCAGGCTTCTTTGAACTGTATGGTATTAGATCAGGGCTGGGGAGGGTTTGGATCGCAAAGGACTACATACCTGATGGTGTCGGGCCTCCCCGCCGTCCGGTGTGCCCTTGTGACGGCCATTTTGATGTTACCGAAGCGGCTAATCTATCGAGTGGGTGGTAAGAGACATGGCTCTGTATTGGAGTGAAGCTCTCAAATAACGCGGGCGGACTATGGACTGGGAGGCCAGGTGAAGGTGAGGGTGAGGGTGAGGGTGAGGGTGAAATTGATGATGAGAGAAGACGAGAGTGAGGAAGTTATTATGTGAGCAACACTTGGAGATAAACAGGAAGTTGAAGGCACAATTAGAAAGAGATACGATTGGTGAAGGGATATCATACGCCTCGCCCAACCTATGCCTAGCCTAAGCCCGTTCCTTCCAAATGAGAAGAGATGCCTCAAAAACCGAAAACGCCGGGTTGGTATCGATGATGAAAATGATTTTGTTGTTGAGAGAAGGATGTAGGCGAACTGATCATGACCCAATATACCAAAGCTCGACGCCCAGTACTTCGAACTTGGTCCCTTCGTCACTCAATGGCTCGTTGCCAAATGTCGGACATGTGCTTGATACGCCGTTTTCGAGGTTATCACCCAGCCAAAGCCCATAGTGACCATCCCCACCGCCAACACTCAAAAACCCATGCTCGCAGAACATCATATAATCGTTAATACCACTGTATGGGAACGCCTTGAATCTTATGCGCTCTGGCGTGCTCGTCCCACTCCGGCTCGCCTGTTCCGAATGCGGTGGGTTCAACGTGCCAAACTTATGTGTGGGTGATGCGATAGTAGTCATGCGTACGGCGTTCGTAGTGTCTGCGGAAGGAGGAGGAGGGAGGTTTGCAAGGTCTGGGAGGGAAGGAAGGACGTGTGCGCGCCAGAGGAAGCATTCGCCGTTGCCGAAGAAGTGTGACGAGGGTTTGGGGGCGTCGGAGAGGTATGCGCCGAAGATCTGTAGATGGTAATTAGCACCTTGTCCATCCACATAAAAAAGGGAAACGTACCCCACCACCGGCATCCCTCACCACCAGCACAAAACCACCCCTCTTCCCTGTGAACTCCTCCGCTTTCTGATACAGCGTCGCAAGACTGACCCCATTCTGTTCCAAACTATACACTAAGCTCCAGTCATCCACAAGCTGCAGTCGCGGCGGTACTAGTAACCGAATCTCCTCTGCTAGGGCTTTGCTCAGCAACTTCCCCTTCTCGCGCGTACTGCTCTTATATCCCTTGAGACTGAGGGGCGTCAGTGGCGGCGGCTGGAATGGACTCGCTTTGCGACGAGGTGGGGGCGCAAAGACCGAGTCCATCATGCTAGAGGCAGAGGCAGTGGTAGAGGAGGCGAGCGATTGCAAGCTTTGCGACAACGAGGTTGGCGGGGACATGGATGTTGATGCAGAGGCGTGAGAGTTGGAAGAGCTGAGAGAGGGTTCGGCGGCGAGGCGGCGGAGGAGGCCGTTCACAGCATATGTGACAGGATAGGTGAAGTAAGAAGACTGAGAGGGCGAGGGATCTGGCGTCTTGGAGTCCTGCATGGGTTGGGGCGTTGTGGTGGATCTGGTGTGTCAGCAATTTGTGGTGAGTGCTGGGGTTATTGCCAGGTTGCGCTTGGGATGCGGTGACGTCGCTGCTGATTGATGGAGGAGAGTTTAGTTGTTACGCCAACGACGACGCCGCTATCAGTGGGGAGAGTTGAATTTGTACGATCGTGATTGATTATTTATTGGAAAAGCAAACCGCTAACCATCGTGTGTAATTTGAAGCATACAGGCTGATCATTGATTGTCTGAAGGTGCAGGGTGCTGAGTGCTCGCTCCCGCTACCCGAGCTTTAGCGCCCTGTCGAAAGCTTGTTTCCCGCTAGCCCGATAGGGCTGAGAGCATGCCCTTTGATGCTGCCAAAGTGGGCGGCATTAAAAGAAGAAATACTCCTCAGTTCAATCTTGCTCTTCTAGACCCTGGGACTCATCAGCGTCCTCCAGTGCCACCCCTCCCTCAACATCATCCTCTTGCCCGGCCTCGCTCTTGAGCATACCTCCTTTTCGCTTTGGCAGGACAGTCATGAAAGCCTTTCCCCAGTCATCGTATTCGACCCACCGCAGCATGATCTCCATGACGTGGTTCGTTGTTAGCACTTGCCGACTTTTCATCTGCAAGAATTCGCCAATAGGTAGCTTCGCCGTCTTAATGCCGCGTTCCGTGGCCCGCTTGTAGCATATGCCTTTGTGTCGATTCTTGTCTACCAGACCGCCAATGATGTAGGTGCTGTTTGGCTTCAGCCTCTCGAGTGTGACATCACTTTCAGCGGACAGGTAGATGATTTCGCCCTCCTCTTCTGCTTCCCCGGCGCCATCTTTCACTACAGCAGCATCATTTTCCTGTAGTGCGCCTGCAACACTTCCCCCATTTTCGCCCTTCATCCACCCTCTCGCCTTCTCACTGACCTCCACAAAATCTTCGTCGCAAAAGTGCACCCCTTTCCAGCTCGTGTACTGCTTCGCCAAAATCCCGTCAAACCTCTCCTTCAACTTGCCTCCGAAACTGCTGATCCCGACATGAAACCTAAACGGGGCCTTTCGATTGTCAGAGTAACACCTAGTCAACTGTAATCCCAAGCTCTTTAACTCATTTTCGAACATCATATCATCGAAGTCGCAGTCAAAAATGACAGTAATGGGGATTAGTGTGCCTGAACCCTCTGAATGCCGTGCTGGCCGATGGTTCCGAATAATCTCTTCACCACTGGCAATTTTTTCGGCATATTCCTGTCGACGGCGCTCTTTTTTTGCTTTGACTTGCTCTTTGCGTTTGACTTTTCGGTCCTCGCGGCCGGCTTCCCATTGCTCGAGTTTCCGCTGCTTTTTGAGTGCATTTTTTGAAAGCTTGGGCGTACCTTCCGAGTTTCCTTGGACGGGATTTGCGATGTTTTCTTCGCCGGGTTCTGTGACTGCTGAGAGTTGTTCGGTTGCGATTGTGACATTCTGTGGCTCGACTCCACCATTCAAGGGCGTACCATCTGCTTCAACCTCATCCGTCCCTTCGCTGTGCTCTAATTTCCGCATCTTCGCAGGCCGTTCTTCCGACTCCATGTTGTCATGGCGTGACTCAAACCAGTGTCGCCCACCTCAATTCGATTTCGAGATTCACTTACCTAAGCGCCAAGCCTACCACCCCAGTCGGTCGTCTCGACGCTTGCGAGCTCTCCTCCAACACCCTCGCGCCTCCGCATTCACAGCTTTAGACCAATTGACGCTGCACCACACACCTTCACGATGCCGCAGGATATGCCGCCCGTGGGCGGGTATAACCCCGTCCAGTACAGGCGCAATTTGCCCGCTCGCGGCTTCCGACCAGCGGCCTACATTTTCGGAACAGCGGTACTGATGACATATGGTTTCTGGAGGGTTGGACAGGGGATCAGGGAGCACAAGTGCGTAGTCACCGTTTGGAAGAGCGGGAGTGGGAATATTGGGGCGTCATGGGACGTTGGGGGTAGGAGTGAAGGCTAACCTAGGCACAGCGAACTCGTGCGCGAGAAGATGTGGGCGCGGATACATCTCATTCCTGCGCTACAGGCCGAAGAAGACCGCGATCAAGTACGACGATACCTAGCAGACAAGGCGAGGGAAAAGGAGCTGCTTGGAACGGAGACGAAGGTGTACAACAGCGACAGGCAAGCGATCCTCCCGGAACTTACACCAGCGACGAAGCTAACAAAGGCTTTGCAGATTTGTCCGTCCAACATTCGCAATTACGCCAGAAAAGGAATTAAAATAGAAAGCTTGTGCCGGTCGAGGGGCAATGCGGGGCTGTGTGTACATACAAGAGCAAGGAGAGCGGGGGATGGAATGCCTTGGACGGCTGTATCCAGTATGGGAACACTTCAACAAGAATCAACCTCATTTCCTTTTTTCTCCTTTGTGGGCTTTGCGCGCATGGCGTGTGACGAGTAGGTTGCAAGCTTTGGGTGTGCTTCTGATATTTGCCAGGTGCTTCCAGAATCAAGTCGTCAACTACACCAAACACTGAATGCCCCTCCTACAACCTCAAAAGCTTCACAGACCTCTTCAGCACGTACCATATGACTAACGATCCGCATTCTATAAATTCCGCGCTCCTCAAAATTCTGGCATACTAAAAAATGGCCACTCACAACCGTCTACAACCTCCCGCTTCAAGCACAAAATCCCAGTTTGCTCCTTCTGATCTTCTGATCCACACAGCAGCAAAGTAATCAGGCATCGCTAATTCGGCCTTGATACGTGGTCCAGGGTTTGGACATCTGCCTACGTCCTTCCCGCGACCTATCTTCTGCCCTCCACAATGTCGCTCAGTTCAGCCGAAGGGGATGACGACCGCATCATCGCGGTCTCTAGCACTCCATACAACCCTCTTCCCTCTTTTGGCCCCAATAACCCTCCACCACCCTGCGAACGCTGCTGGTACGTTCATGCCGAAGAACTCACCACGGATCTCGCCCTCCATCCCAACATCATAATCCTGGCTCTCTTTCCCTACGGCATGAGCAAGAGGGTACCTATCGCATACATCCCCCCTTCCTCAGAGCTTCTGATTGGAATCAGTAACTGTGCTATTCTCTCTCGGTGGCACTGCCTCTCTCATATCACAGAGAGCATGTTCGACGACTACTGGAAATCGTCACTCCTACACCACGACGCTGGCACGATCGCGCGCCTGTATTCTTGGGGCGAGGTCTTTATGCTTGTGGTTACAAGTCAGACGCTGCATGATATGGACATGTGCGGAAAGGCTGTTGAGGCTGTGTACATCATGAGGGAGCGAGTGTGGGCAGTTGGTGACATATTTGGGAGGAAAGATGTCGATTGGGTGTATGCGAATACAGATCGATCAGGCGTAGGGGCCGCGCTGCGGAGCATAGTTGTTTCGGTCGCTGTACGCGTGAAAGGGCTCCTTTCGAGGGTGGGGGGACCGCCGGAGCTGCTTGAGGATGTCTCTGGATATTTTGAGAGGATGAGGGATGAGGGTCGACAGGTGCTGCGGGGCACTGAAGTACCGGCGCAGAGGTTTGGCGATGGTGCTGGGGAAAACGTCGCTGGTGTTTCGACACAGGAATATGTTGTGCAACCTATGGATGGCCAGCCTGAGCTTGCGGTCCAGACCGAGACCACGGAGCAGGTAACGCCCCAACCAGGTAAAGAAGTACCCCTAGATACCTTTGCTCGACTGTCACTTGATCCATCCGACCAGCAGACTCCACAGCTAGCACCCGCAACCCTCATCAAGGAGCACGACAAAGCACTGCCGGGGCCAGAATTACAGTCAGACCCAGTGCAAATCTCTGCAGACAACTCGCCACCACCCGACATCCCAGCTACCAAACACGTCCCTGCACAAGCAAAGTTCTTCAACACTCTCATACAGTACCGGAAAGGCGCGCGTTCTCTTCTCCCCCCTCTACCTGAAGAGAATATTGAACAGCCACATTTAGCACCGACGTTTCTAGGCTCGATTGAGGAGTATAAAGCTCGTTCGATTACCCAAGTCCCCCCGGCAGCAGCGGCAGTGGCAGAAGCGGAAGCAGAAGGGGGGAAGAATGTATTAGATGACGAGGGCGGTGGTGGAATCAGTGGAGGACCATCCCAGGTGCGTGTTGATGGGGATGCGAATGTAAAGGAGACAAAGGCGATGGCTGGGTCGAAAGTAGGAGAGCCATCGAAGAAAAAGAAGAGGAAGAAGCGGGTACTTACTCAGGCCCAGAAGATCCGTCGATCGATGGGTATCGGGAAAGACAAGGAGTTGGTCGAGGGTGAGACGGCAGCAGTTGTTGATGAAATGCCTGCGAAACTAGGCATCCCGGGTGAGAAGGGTGTGGAATCGGCGTCGGCATCTGTTGAGAAAGAGGAGGTCGTTGATGAACCACCCGCAAAGCTAAACATTTCGCCTGAGAAGGGTGTGGAATTGGCATCGGTTGGGAAAGAGAAGATTGTCGATAAACAACCTCCGAAGCCGGATAGCATAGGCACGCAGGAGAGGGTCAAACAATGGGTTGATGGACAGCTTACGGATCCATCAGATCCACCTCAAGATTCGAACACAAAGCCTTATTCCTCTCACGCTACGGAGATATCTGCTACATCTCTCATTGCTAATGAGCCTCCAGAGGCGTCGCAGCCCCCAAAACCACTTTCAAGGCAACAGAGGAAGAGGCTACGGATCAAGAAAAAGAAAGCTGAGGAGGCTCTCCGAGCACTGGGCGAAATTAAGGAAGAGGACGAGACCGGCCGGAGTTCTGAGCAGGGAACAGTTGTGCGGGATGGAAATGGCCTTACAGAAGTGCAATCTCAGGTTAATCCTCCATTATCTCCTCTATCCGACCAAGGGGATGCCTCACAGGCGCCTTTAAAGTCTGGGCCTATGGTCAATCCTTTGACCAAGAAGGACGAGGATGTGGATGAGACGGGATCTGCGCTTGGTGCGCCTACTAGTCCTCGTTCTTCTCGACTTGTCTCTGCAATGGCTGCCGATAGGAACGCTATGGCGAATGTGCAGAAGACGACAGAAACACTCCCAAAGCAAAAACGGAACGAAAAAAGTGATCCAGTCTCAATAGCCATTTCCTCCATGCTTCCAGATGCAGGGTCATTGACACTTGCTCCACTGATACCTCCAGCAGGGCCACCAGAAACACTAGATGAGCCTTCTACGCTAGCTCCTGCCACTTCACAATCAGTACTGCAGTCGCAATCGCAGCCACAAACCTCCTCAGCTTCAACAGTAGTACAAGACGCTCAAGGTGACACGAGTCAACCTGGAAGTACGGACTCGGATGTCCGACCTATCTTAAAGCCCAAGGGTAGGCTCAACCGCTCAAACGCCACGGCGTATGCCGCACCTTCCCCACCATCTCTGAACAATCAAGACAAGCAGTTCGACGCCCGTATGCAGCAGTTGCAGTCCGCTTTCCAGGCTCTGAAGATATCTCCCGCTCAAGATCCCAAGGATACTACTACCCGCCCTTCAGGTGTGACTACCATCTTTAGTCCACATGCACCTTCACTTAGTAATATTCAACAAAACCTCGCGAACTCCACACCCGCGTCGTTACAATCCTTGTTCCCGGCCTCTTACAACGCTTATCCGTCATTATTCGATTCGCTTCATAGCCCCCCATTGCCGCTGAGTATATCGTCTACAACAGCTTCCGAATCACCGCCTGCTGCGATGGCGCCCCCGAAGAAGACCGAGGCGGCGACCTCACCGAAGCCTGTGAACCGAGCCTTTGCATTCATCCCCACGTCTGTTCGCGCGCGGGTGGATATTCCGTCACCCGCCGAGTCGCGGAACGGCGCTACCAACAGCGCGGACTCTCCCACGACGCAGAACACTGAGTCCAGCGCCGATCCCACGTCCACAGAAACACAGAAACACCAGACCAATACTACCCCAACGGCTTCTACAGCAACGGAGCAGAAGCACGACGATGCTCCGACGACCAACAACAACGAGGAAAACCCATCGCGACCAGTTCCCCCTACATCGACTACCGAAGCCGCTCCCCGCAACACATGTGCCATTGAGGACGGCACACACACTCGAAACGTCAGCGATGAGACTGTGAGGGAGATCGTTAGGCCGGTTAGGCAGCCCACGGTACCGGCTGAGGCGGAGGAGTTGGCGAGGGACCCGAGCAAGAATTTCAATAAGCGGTGGCGGATGAGGGTTTCTTCGTGGTGGAGGGGTGATTAGGGGTGGTGGGTGGTAGGTTGGCGTGTTGGGATTGATTTGGATAGGTGGTGTTTGGGGCTGTATTGTTTTATTGATGGGTTAACGTTAGCGGTTCTTCGTTGATATTGTTGGGGAATTCGATAGGATTTATTTGTTGAAACTTCCTGTTCATGCTTTCACTTCTGTGTATAGGGAGTTTTGATTAGACGTAGTCTCCTGCGGCTTGAGTGGGAGCCTTCAAGTTTCTGGTGGAATATTGCACGACATCCTTGTCGCCTTGCAGATGCAGAAATGTAGCAAGTGTACCGTCGCGTCCATAGAATCGAAACGTGGGAGGGTGTAGATTGGCCTGAAGGTGGGAGAGAGTGAGTGATCGTCGAGGATGCAGGATGGGTGGCATGTGTCGCTGAGTGAGGACGCGGTTTGCTGGCCGCGTACGGAGTGGCGGTCGAGGGCGTAGATGATTTATTCGGGGCATTGGGAGAAGATCTCTGTGAATTCGAGGCTTATGCTAGAACGTGGACGTGTGGTAGAAGGTTCCGGGAGGGAATTTTATGATGAGAGGTTAAGGACCTTGTGCATCGAACGAAAATAGGGAACTGCAGGGTTTGACGCTGAAAGAGCAGAAAGGAAGTGAGGAAGCAAATTATACCTTGAACTATGAAAATAAGAAACTGTGCGTAAACTCCTTTATTAATGATGGTTGTTGTAGTTTTGGTTATGCCAGAACGGATCGTGTTGTTGTTGAATAGTGTAGATGTGGATAAAAGGAACGAGGAGGAAAATGAAAAGCAAAAGATTGAATTGTTAAGGCAAGAGCGGCCATGTTGCTTCGATACACCTCCCCGCTGATACATTAAACATCTTTCTTCAACGAATGTATATAGTGTCATGAGGCGTACGATAATTCTCCTGCCTCAAATGCTGTAAGGTCGTCATTCTAGACTATCGAAGGTCATGTAAACAGAGCTTCAAAAGCGATCAAATTCCGCTGTATGCCGCTGAAGATGCGTAAGGATACTCTCGTTTCGCCGACGAAGGGGATGCTCACACCTGTCTGTTGTGTCTTGTCTTTGAAACCGTAAGCTCGTTCCGATCGAGCACGTGTATAATCCCGGGATCGCAATGTCACAGGAAACGGGGGTGAGGATTTCCCTTCAAAACTGCGGCCGAGAAATACGCGATGGTCGTAAGCCTCTGCCATTCATTGTAAGGGTCGTGCAAAACCCAGCCTTGCGGCGGGGCGAGAGTTTGACCAGTATGAAACGAAAACACCGAAGAGGGCCTGTCAGTCCTGAGTGAAATCACTTTTTGTTGGCGGTGACATGTGTATGCGTAAATGGTACGATAAGAGACAGCGGACAGATAGAGGAATGTGATGAGGTCGTTCTGGTGTCCGAGCTACGTATCGTCACTCGGTGCGAGGAAAAAGTGGTCCGTTTATAGTACATCCCGAAAAGAGGAGATGGTGAAGGATTTTGCCTTCAAACAAGCGACTGCCAACGAACGAAATCTTGAAGTTCGTAGACATGCGCGTCGATCAAACCGTTGAATGTAGAGAAGTCCGGCGCCGACGACATACGATAGTTTGCGCGTTACGCACGAAACTCGAGGCATATTCACACAGTGGAAAGACTTTCTGCGTATGTTAGTTGTGAGCCGACTTGTTTACGATGTCTTACTAAATATAGTTTAAGCTTGCTGTTCCGGTTCCAAGTAGTCCCAGCGTCAAGAATCCTATGAAATCTGACCAAAGGAGTCCTAGTTCTGCTTGCTGACATAGTACTCACGGTTTCTGTGGGGCTTCCCGACTCGATTTCGCCGTTTAATGTCGGATTTTCTGCAACCAACGTTAACCAACACCAAAGAAGCGCTATCGGGCGAGGTCGGAAAGGGTCTGTTCCAAAACCACGAAATAGTGCAGTGTGTGGCTTGAAATGCGGCCGAGAGATTGCTATCGGACAGAAGGACATATTCCTACGGTTCTGATCCGAACAAGGTGAACGGCCTGGTTTTCGAGCCCTCTAGAAGATGATAGCAATCGTTGCGCTTCATACAGCGAGTATGATTGACGTCACCCATCTAGACTCTTGCTAGACGCCTCGTATGTACTTCGGGGATAAAAGCTTGGATGACAAACAACCAGGCCATGTTGGTCGTCCACTGTGGGCACATTTGGAGCAGGCGAAGCACTGTCAGTGAAAAATTCCCTCGTCATGTCTCATCGTTTATAAAACGTGGAGTTTCACTGTGCCCTCGTGTTACAAGCGGAGAAGCCTATGCTTTTTGCGTGCGCGTATACTACCCGAATAGTTTTGAGGCTGTATGCGACTCCGATGGACGCGAAGATTATTCTCCGATTGCTGAGGCTCATGGTTTCAGCGTATGTGCGATTACCGGTCAACGAGCCAAGACGAAAAGGAGCGAATGAACAATGAAAGCGATAAGGCGCAGCACCGCCGTATAATTTGCGTGGCGTGCCGGTGCTGTGATAGCTTGGCCATTGACGAGGTCGGAGTTCGCTTCGTTTCAGAATCATCACGTCGCACGACAAACAAAAGCTGTTAAGGAAGTACCGAAGGGAGGCCTTTGGCGGGTGCGATCCGAGCTCTTCATGGTCTTAAGCTTGAAAGCGTAAGGACGATGCAGGAAGCCGCAGCGATCAGAGTTCTGACCCGTGTTCGCTTGTTGTTGGAGACCTGGAGATATGGAATTCTGCCTTGCGTGCCTAATCGGGTAGTGGTAATGTTTATTGCATCGACAAGCCGAATAACGAAAGGGTAGTCTGGGAAGGCTGAAAATAGCACAGAGTAAGAGGTTCGGCCCGGCCCACATGCAGGTGCCCTGATGGCAATGAATGCACGTGACTTTCACGCGTATGAGCATGCAACGAGCCGCAGCCATGACACTCGTACACGCATTATACAACACAAGATGCGTGCTGAACCAAAATTAGGACAATGAGGGAAAGATGCAGGCTGGATTGCTGTACCATGACCGCCTGCATGGTGTATTCCCGACCAAACCGTTGGTCCAGGCGTTGCAAGCAACGCTAGAAGGGGCATTATGCATTACTTTCGTAGGTCAAGAAAAGCAGATAGATTATGGTAAGGAACGTGTAGAGACTGTAAGAGAGTGATGATGACGAGGGTGACGGCCTGACGTTGAAAGAACCTCAAGCTCTTCGGCCATGTTTACGTAAGCACCTAATTAGTATGTCCTATGAAGTTGCGCTTTCGCCTTCCATGTTCCTCGCCAACCGACAACGGCAGTCGGCGAGGACTCATCACATTTCTAGCTCCTTGACAGCGAACCCTACGATGTGATGGAGCGTCGTTTCGGAGACCGGCACGGACGTGTCGGAGAGAAACACAATGCCGCATCGCTGGCGTTCACTTATCCGCTTCGAGACACGCGAACGAACCTCATTTCGAGTCTCCCCACCACCAAACATGCTTCGGAGGGGTGAATTGCGGCAGGGCGTGGCAACAAGCCGTCTGGACTTGCGAAGACGACTCCAACATCACCGCTGGTTCCTTAGCTTCGAGGGACGGCACGACAGTGGGGTCGGGGCCGCCCGAGCATCCCAATAATGACATTCACTGACGCGCAGCGAACCGCATCGGGCACCGCTTTGCGAGCAGTATTCTACTTCCAACCTCGATATCCGTCATGGAAGAGCACAGAGCCTCGAGAATTTATCTAAACGCATAATTATCGCAATCACATTCACATGCACCATAGCCTTGTAACTGGGGCGGTCCAAAAAGGGGTCGATTGTTGGTCGACGGCCGGCAAAACAACCGTCGTTGGCCATGTTTCTTTCTACAATTTTGGAAGTTCTCGCAACATGAGTCTTCTTGCGCAATGCTGGCCCTCCGCGCAGAGCGCGATGCAATGCAAGAGGCCACATGTTGGTTCCTTGGCGGCGACACGGACCGCAATGGGAGCTTGCCCATGTTTGTTTCGAATAAGTCGACGTTGCTAACGGCTGCAGGGTCAACTCAGAGCCGTGAAGGTGGCATATCGTCGGTAGCTTTGAAGTTGGAGTCACTTTAAGCGTACGACAGTCTTGAAACGCTCCAACTCAGAAGTTAGACATCACTCTCACGGGGCGTCGCATATGTTCGCTTGTCGGACCATTTACTAATAATATATCGCGCCGAACATCTTCCCCTCTTTCGGCCCCCGCCAACTCCGGGTACACATTCCTCCTCTGCCGGTGCAAGAGACATGTGCGACCCGCTGGCTAGTAGCGCAAAGCCATACGCTAATCCTCACACCGACAACCACTTCTGCCCTGTTGCGATCGCCCAACCCATCACGTCCCACACGCTACTGTGCACTTCTGGGGGAACCGCTTCTTGCACCCCTGCGCTGCCGCCTCTGATGTAGTCTTACGGCGAGCACCATCGGTGTGCCCTCACGTTCCATCGCTGTACACCGCAGATGTCAGCTCGGAGGCCTGCTTCAAACCTTCTAGAAGGTTTCTGTCACCGATGCGCTCCTCCTTGTTCGACCACAGGGTCGTGGGGCGTGGTGCTGTTTGATTACACGCTGCTTTGACCCTACAGCCGACCCCGTCAGAGGGCGCCAGAGCTCGGTACCCTACCGCTGTGGCGGTACAGAACATGCATATTGCAGGGTTCTCCCGTTAGTCTCAAGGCTCACTCAAGCGCCCACTCTCGATACTGTGAACATTTATGCACTTGGGCTTAAGCAGGAGACGCACTACGATGCTGTCCATGAATAGGGCAGGCGTGCAGCCAACATCAACTCACTTTAGTCTACTTCTATTTATTGCTTAGTCTCTCCCCAACTACTATCACCCTTCAAATCCGCATCATATCACTACTAGTTTGCGCCTGGCTTCGATCTCTCTGCTTTCTCCTGTCACTAGCCGGTCGAGTGTAAGGCCATCTCACCGGCCAATCACCCCGGAGCATCAACTGCGAGACATCACTTACTCCGCCACGGGTCCGCCACACGGGTCCAAGCACTTCAGCCTTATTTTGCGGAAACGCGCCCTCGACATCGTGGACCTAAGTTTGTACTCTCCGTCATACGGCTTGACAACCCTGTACGGTTTAGGATTCTTCTTAAGACCCAACCGACATCACTCTTAACTCCAACAACCCACTTCCGTGCACTGGCCTCTCGACCTGCCATATACTACGCACAATCCCTCGGACTTACAACAGCATTCCTCGTCTCTGTCTAACAACATCCTCCTTTCATCTACTCACTTGGAGAGCCCCGTCGTTGCCTGCTCTTCATTAGGTACCGCCGTGCACACCACAATGACAAGCTTCTTTCCTCACGAGGCAGATATCGCTCTGATGAGCCAGGACGATAATATGGCACATTTGTTCCCCTCCAGCACCTGCCAATCGCCCCCCAGCATAATGTATTCACCACCACTCCACCAGATGACGCATCGAGTACCGACAACGCATTCCAGCCCTGGGCAAATGTACGCATCACCACACGATTACCGACCTATGCCGAGCTCTCCTTATCCAACACATCCTTTTTGGACATCGCAACCTCCTGCGATGCCCCACACACACGTCACCTACTCTTCCTACCCACCGCTCGGCGTTATGGCTTCAGGACAATCACTGGTACCAGAGGCTGCCCTTCTTTCACAGCCTTTGAGAACCCGCTCTGTAAGATCGCACTCTGCTTCATCACTAGGCATGGCCTCGACCAGTACGGGTGATCGATCACCACCATCCATGTCTCGATCCATATCACCGAGCTCGCCGGACCTTCGAAACTATGGGTATTCCAATAAGAACGGAACCTGGAGCTGTGCCTATCCAGGTTGCACTTCACGAGCCGTCTTCACTCGAGGTTGCGACCTCAGGAAACACCACAAAAGGCACACCAAGTCCTTTTTCTGCCGCCACGAGGGCTGTCCTCAAGCAACTGGTGGTGGATTCTCTAGCAAAAAAGACCTCGCTCGACACGAAGCAAAGCACAACCCGGGCGTCCTATGCGACTGGGATGGTTGCGACCGAGTGTTCAGCCGAGTTGACAACATGGTAAGTACCATTACCCTAATTGGGAACGAGGCAAATAAGTCTAACTCAACGTTACAGCGAGATCATGTCAAGAGGATCCACCTCAAAGCCTCCCGAAACGCATCTGCTCCCAAACCGTCATGCTCGTAAGCATCCAAAGCTGTTCGTTTCGATTCTCAATCACCGCAACTTCAAGACGGCCGGGATCGTGGGATTTCCGGCGCAGTACGAGGGTGGCGAGGTAGCATAGGATCCAGCACAACCCGAGTCTACAACATCTACCTGCACCAATGCACCACGCCCGTCGCACGCCTTCTCTATTCACCATCATTTACGATACCCAGTTCTCGCACATCGTGGACTTCTTTACGACAGCGCGGGCCCCGCAACTGCGGGCACAGGCGTTTCGCACTCTTCTTTTCTGCATTGCCATGGCGTTTTCGAATCCGGTGTTTTAGAAAGGCCTCGCCGGTATCATCAGTTTCTCCCGCCACGATTATACGACGAAGATGAGGAGAGTCTTCGTGTTCCTCACACTTAGTTGATGACAACATTGCATAGCGGATATATCTAGTTGGAATTGCGCAGTATCTTCAAACGTTCCTACCTCCCTTCAATCTTCATTTACCCCACTATTCCTTCTTCCTTCGCTTTGCTCCGCCCTCCTTATAATACTCATAACTACACCTTGTCGCGAGTTTTTACAAAACTACAGCATTATCTTCGAAGCGTTACGGAGTACTGCTCGCAGCATTCCAAAGCTGCGTCATCATATCCAGAGCAGCATCACCAGCATTGCCTGTATGCACCACTTCTGGGCAACAGGTAAGCACTATGCCACATCGGAGTTGGGCAGTCTCTAGCCGAACCGAACTAGGGATCCTTTTTGAGCTATTCTGAAACAAACGTCCGCGTGGCTAGTGGGAGGCCTTACATATGTCGACTGACAAGGCTGATTTTTAAATTGGGCACAAGGATCCGTTCACCAAATGATCATGCTGGGATATCTCCCGCACGAAAGCCATCTTCATCATGGCACTGTATGGGACTTTCAACATTTCAATGGTGCTCTGCATACGGAGTGGTATCGCGCGCTTCAGGAGCACTAATTTTCCTGTTTACTGGCAAACAGGTTCAAGGGCTCACGAATCACAATCGACGCAAATTGTTGGACGTATTAACAATGCTCTGGGAAATTCGCGGTCGTCTGTAGGATGACCCGAAACTCCGAGCTTGCTTCATCAGAAATCGGTTCGGACACGATTCTGCTCGCTGAACCAACGGGATGGGCTACAACCTTCTCCATATACAGCAGGGGACCCGTGAAGCATTGGACCCCGCGACTTGAGGGATCGGCAACGATAATTTGACTTCCAGACAACCCCAATACAGTTGATCCAACAACCGGGCGAACAATTACCCTAGCACAGGTGAGATGACTGGTTACGAAGAATAAACCAATCAACAACCGCTGCCATTCTCATCCGCATTTTAGTCACCAAATTGAGTGCACGCTTTCATTGTTGCCAATTAAGCCCCCATACCCACAATGTCGGCAATAACTGTAACCGATAGTTACATAGTAAACGGCAAGCTAGTTCCGATCTTATTCCATGCTGAGGCTCAATGCCCTACGGGCATCATTGCTTATCACATCGGAAGAACCGAGCTCTCTCCACGAGGCATACAAAGGTAAGGCTAGGCAATGCGCAGATTAAAACAGGTGTCAGTGCTCTGAGGCCTCATTCGGACCCTCGAAGAACCCTTGCCGGGCGTCTTCTTACCACACGTTGCCGGCTGCCGATGATGTTTTCAACAATCAATTGAGTACTTCGACCGGGAGACCTGCACACGCGGAGATGAAACACCTCTCTTAAACATCAGCCTCCTTTTCGTACATTTCCTAAAAGACCACACGCTCATCTGACTTCATACCTGCGTCGTGGCGGTACGTACCCCAGATCTTCACTAAAATCCTTCTAGAAGCATGTTTCAATCGTGGAAATCAGGCGTCCTGGAAACTACAAATAGATTTAAGCATAAGGATAAAGTTCATCGGCGCGGAGCCTCCCTTCTAACGGCATCCTACTTGGAGGCCTTGATATGCATCACCGTTCGGTAGCTTTTTTCTTACCTCCAACATCGTCACCTCTCACGAGACAAGCTACAGCAAAAGGGAAAGTGGCATGGCCCACTAACACGGCGCAGCGGATGGACCCGCTGCCTTCGTCTTACTCAAAGATCCTATTTTTCATCCGTTGGATGTCTTGGCTCATCGTATGGACAAGGCATCTTTCAAAGAAAGGAGACGGCAATTATGATCGGCTGCAGGAGCCTCGCAACACGCGCATGAGCAAAGTGGGATCCAACCACGGTTGAAAGCGCCCAAAAACGGCGGGCGCACAGCCATTACGATCTATTATCCCCATGCGGTAAACCTCAACCTTCAGCTCAAGAATAAGCAACGCAAAGCGGAGCACAAGCAACCACAGCAGACCATGGTACCAACATCGATTCTCAAGCCACATCCATCTATTGCGCCCACCCACCATGCGTTTGAGCCCATCAAAACAACAACAAATCAAGCTACTCACTGTCAGACTCACTTCACAGCCCTGCAGCTGTGAACACTTTCGCACTCCTGAGTGCTGACATGACAGCGAACACAAGCCCTGTCAAAAGAGGCGGGTACATACCCGTCCTAGGTTACCTCGTTTCCGCGCGATTCGACCGCTTAAACCCGGGGGTGAAAGGCTGCAGCAAACGCTATACCTGTTTTACCTAGCTTGCATTAGTGCCGATCGTCTTCGGGGGTTGGGACGCGCGAGTCAGACAAGGTCCATATTTCGGGTGGTGCATGCACATGCACGCGCTCCGGGGTTCTGGCAGGACTCTCACTCTGGCTCGACATCGCTATCTTTCACCGACTCCTTCCTAGAGTACAGGTGATCGACCGAGGAAGATTATTGAGCCCAGGATGGCACACGATGTTGCATTGAATGAAAGGGTCAACGAAGAGAGGTACTGTAGTAGCGGTCAATCAGCCGCGAGGGCTGGGTTTGAACGATGGGGAAATTCTTTATAGCGGCACGGAAAGCAACAGATCAAGCGGTCACTCTGTCAATTGAGGTTAGAGGACTCAAAGCCCGTCCCCATCGTCGCTCCAAGGTGCCGCTCGCAGTAATTGTGTCTGTTGTCGCTACCATACCCACCGGTGTAGTCGCCGACCTTAACTCGACTCATCCTCGCTCAGCTGCCATTTAGCTCCGGACATAGACGCAAAAGTCTGGCAGCGCATTCCCGACACCATCACGATGGAAGTCTACAGCTCCGCGGCCTATCGCTGCCTAGATGAGGCTGGGTCAAAGAGAGGACAGATGGATTGATCGTACATCGCGGCTGATGTGGCTAAGTGAACGAACGTCGCCGCAGCGCGTTTCAGATATGCTTTCGTCTCCGGTTCGCTTGAGCGGACGCCGACGGCAGTCAACGCTGTCGCTTGCCGACTCAACGCCTTTCTTCACTTTACAATCTTGCGAGCCCGAAGTCTCAGCCTCCGGTTACAAACAAACAACTCCTCTGCATTTTCCGAAAAGCTGCGTAAACTTCCTCAAAAGGAGATAGTTTTGCAAAGTCTAAAAAGGCAAGTAAAAAGGACCGTGTACTCCAGGTAGATCATGGTCTGAAGTTGGGGGCAGAAATACTCGGGCTTTATCGACCGAAGCGTACACCGGCACATGTTAGTACGTCAGTGATGTTGGATCGGAGCAAGCATTTCGGCGTGGGTGTTTCCAGCGCCGTGCATACCTCTTTGGGAAGCGTGCTTGAAATGCATGAGCCGCGTGGCAACGGGGGTCGTTGTTCCGCAGGGCAAAGCGATGCGTCGCGAGGGTTTCTTTGCCGATGCAGATGCAGAGAGCCAAGGTGAGCGGTACCTAGATTGCGGCGTATGTGTATGCAGGTGCGAGACGTAGGGAGATTGAGTGTCTGCCTCGTTCTACTCTACTGGGACCCTTCTTTACGCACATGTGAGACTTGGACTTGACTTGAAATCGTCCAAGTTCCTATGGTAACCGACCACGCGGCCGTAGCACGCCATTCCTGTTAATGAGAACAACCGTACACACAATCCAGAGGAGATCTCCTTCCCACAACCCGCAGAACATGTTAACCTGTGTTTCCATATCAATCCGTCCTCGCATACTCCAGGGAAAGTAAAGTACACCATCTTCCCCACCTCGCAACATCCTTCCCAAAATGGTAGTTTCGCAAGATGCATGCACATGCTATACGGTGCCATATGGTAGGTATGGAACGCTTCTTGATGGCTAGCAGCCGCCCCTAAAGATAGCTTCCTACACTCGCTCCCCCGATGCGGCACCCTATAGGCTGCAGATACGAAAGGTTGTTGTATAATGGTATGCAACCTGCAAGCCTCAGCGCTTCGTACCGTCTCATTAGTCTTTTCTCATGGGGCCCGTTTGGGGAGGCCTCGGGAGACTGGGTAATTGGTCGGTTGGTGCAGAGGGAAGGAGGAGGTTGCCACCACCAACGTTGTACCATATTTTCCCTCTGTTCTTGGGCCTTGGCTTTGGGGAGTTGAACGAGGACGGAAAGGGGTCTGGTGGTTGTATTGCACGAGTCACTGTCTGAACTACATGTACACGTAATGTGATCTGGCGCATCCGAGTGCGATAATAGCGAAACGAATGCGGAGACAGCTGTCGCGACTTTCGTTGTATGAGTGACCTGTAAACTTCATCTTGTGCCTCGACTTTAATCACATGCCATTACTTAGGTTCTCTCACGTGACTTTTCAGAGTTCACCGCATGCAACACTGAACGACTGCGACTGTAGCTGTGACTAAGTAGTTTTCAGTACTAAGTATTCTGCTGTAATTATCTCACGTCTTTGTCCTGTGGTCTGGTTCAACTTTCATTGCACTCTTACTGTATCTACTTTTTCCACGTCGTCGTGCGCGCGAGTTGATCTTCGCCGGCGACACCTCATTAACAGTGGACTTTGACTTCCCGGAGAAGTATAGGAAACACGGCCCTTTTACACTTTTGATATCCTGGCGAGATAAAAGTTCCAACTTCGAGCAAAAGAAGGAATTGTTTTCCCCCGCGTTCACATTAAACCCCCGACTTTGTCACTCTGCCTATCCTCATCTCTGAGCCCGCCAACACACAACTGAATAGTTGGTGCGATCCATAACTACGTCTAGTGTTGAAAATCATCCCTTGGCCATAAAGAAACGTCTTTCTTCCCAGCCACTGTCTCCATAGGCGTCTAAAAGAATAGAGTGATTGACTATGCGCTACTTTTTCCAAGCTGAGGAGGGTTCCTGCTAGAGAAAGTCAGGGATCATCGCCAGGTCATTTGGAGAGACCATGCCCGCTGATACTGGAACGCGGAGGGCGAGGAGTGAAGACAGGAAGAAAGCGCATTAGAGACATGGCCGAGAAAGCGTCACAGTGGACGTCGTTGTATGGATCGGAGAACAGAAGCTAGGCCATGTAATGGACCAGGACGTCAGAATATAATGCTGGCATGAGATGAAAAAGCCACCTTCTAGAAACGATCATCTGGAACCGCATCATCTTAGAGGTTCAAATCACGTTATTCCAACTCCCTCTCCACCTCCATCATCCCCCGAACATCCTCATATGGCGCCTCCTCCGCCGAAAGCTACACCATTCACTGCAGCCTCACCATAACGGCACTCCCTTCTACCCACCCATTAACTACACCTCCTCTACAACAACGCCCCGCTCGCCAGCAAACTTCAACAACCAGCACCCCCTCGTCCCCCCAAAAAATCATTATCTAGTAAACAGTGATTCCCACCCCCCGAAAACGTAAATGGATAACAGGCTGCCGAAAGACGTGGTTTCCCTTTCCGCGCCATCCTGAAAATAAACCCAGCCTCTCTACATCAAAGCCTAAACTGATCTCTAGTTGCGCCCTTCAATGCAAACGACATATCCTCCCAGCGCGCTGTAAGGGCTCTATAATCGTTTCTCCATAATCTGACAGTACAAAATGAGCATGGACATGACTTATATTATCCTGACGCGCACTTCATCATGACACACTGTACATTACATACATTAAAACTGCCACAGCGCGGTACCATAGGGCTGCGGGCTGTGTACTTGAAAGTTGAAAAGGAGAGCATGCCGCTTAACTGCAAGAGATGCGTCGCCGCGTCGGCATTCTGGATAGGATGCTGATTCAGGAAGGATCGGAGACGCTTGGGATTGTGTGGGATTGTGTGGAGTGTGGTATTTGGGCGAATGGTGCTTGCTAGTTGCTGTATTGTGGAGCACAAATCTGCCATGTACGTGTGAAGATGCGTGAGGATGAAGACGGGGACCCGAAGGACCAGGAGAACACAGACTTTCCGATGGCGATCCAATGGTTGAGGGCGTTCTAAGATGGAGGCTTAGTCTTAAACTAAGGTTGAGATCGTGGGCGGGCTCATGATGGTGGTAGAGGCTACGAAAGGGGTCAGGTCAGTATGATGGAACATGAACATGGATATGGTCGGGTTTGGCATGTATGTGGATACAACTCCAGTGCGCTGTGCTAATCCAATGCGTAGTAAGATGGCTTAGACCACGTCCATCAAGGATCAAAGGACTAAAGGCTACAGAGGATGAAACTGTTGTCCTGGGGCGAGATGACGAGGAGCCTGTAACGAGCGGATACTTTATGCACCGGTGATCGAGCTGAACGGGAGGATTTGCGTGTGTGTGGGCCCTTGCTTATGACAAGGACGGTCGATGTCGGATAAGGCCTGATGCTGACCGCTGGGACTGTTTGGTGTAGCTTACAGGCAGGATGTGGGTGCTAGTGGCGGTGGCAGTTCCTTTCCCTTTCCCTTTGTATTCACTTGTAAGACATTGTCGGGCCCTAGTTTTGAGGCTGAAGTTTGAACGGGGAACCTCTGCATGAGGTGGTGGTGTGGAATGTTTGCATTATATGGGGGGCGGTGGCTTGCATAGTGGAAGAGTTTCGTATCTGAGATACCAATGAGAAGATGGAGTTTGATGATAAGACATGAGTGCGTGGTGCAGATTGGCTGTTGCGCCTGTCCGGTGAGGATAAGGTAGTGGGCTGGAGGGTTCGTCGTTGGAAACCAAGTGAGTTGGTTGTCTCACGCGGTGCATCCTCGTGCATGATGTTATTGTCAATAGCTGAAATTAGGGGTACCGAGGGAACAAACGTCCCGGTCGCGACTCCGTGTATAAGAGGAAAGGACTAATGGTGATGGTAAAGCGGTTATATTAGTTGTGTTTCTGGATAATGTATGGCCATCAATACCGACTCCCCCTGGGTCCTCCTTCATCGAAGCTGGACACCGAGTAAGCATTCCCTTGTCCATTTGATACAGCTTTCTTGTGAAAGGCTCGGTGTCATGACATGGTCAGATGACCGCCTTTGACGCTGCTCGCGACTGGTCTTTCAGCTCGTTGTCCTTGTCGTCACTGTACCTGTGTCTGAGTGAGGACTAATCAAGCATAGTTAACTAAGCTTGCTGGGTCTTCGCCTAGTTCGTGGTGAAAGCCGTGGATCTCCGCTTCCTGCGACGACTAAGTGACAGCCTTGCTCTCGGAGTTACCGTCGCCCTACGTAATGAGTCTTGGGCCATTTACTTGAAAAGGCAATGTTCTATCTTGAATTTGTGATTCAACCGTTGATTCGCCAAGACTTGAACTGGGAGATAGAACATGATCCGCTTCTAATTACCAGTGGCCACCAGTGACCACCGGTGAGAAAGCAAATCCTCCCCCGTCGGCCTGCTAAAAGCGCCGAGACTTCCAAGCACGCCTTGTTCGGAGAGTGCGGTCGTGGTGGGGGCTGGGTGGCACTGATCGACAGAGTTTGATCTCAATCGGTAGAAATACAGGCAGATTTTCGTTCAGTCGGTGAAGGAAGACATGCATGATCGGGTGCGACAATTGAGCGAGTATGGGGAGACTTGCTGCGCAAAGCTGCCCCCTTGGAGTTTGGTGGTTGTTGATCTTGCGGAGATCCGGGAGATCTGATTGGCTGCGCGTGGTAGGTTGACAGTAGGGCTGACGGTAGCAAGGGTACTAAAAGCAAAAAAGGAGTGTATTCGCGCGTGGGGAGGCGGTGTCGTGTGAATGACTTTCCATGACTCCATGATCTGGATATAGCTTTAGATCTGCGCTCGATCTTGGTAGGCTGTGTAGAGACTTAAAGGTCACTGTGCAGAGTCAGAGAACGGCTGAAAAGGCGGTCGAACGTGGAGTGGGAATGGAAATATCATCGGTTACATTGAGAGGGAAGTGGAGTTGTATTGGAGGTGCTGGAAGAGAGAGGGGATTTCTCGCGCATAGCTATGCTAAGCTAAACCGATGGTAACACCAGGACAGCTGGCTCATCCAAATGCGACCTTCTGGGCTGAATGCAAGTACCAATTTCCCTGACGAACTGAACATGTAGAAGTCGCCTTTGGGGTAAGGGGCTTTTGGTGTGAGGGTTCCTGAACCGCGACATCCAATCCAAACCATTATCCTCGCATCCTTCGCTAGGATTACCATCGGCTCGTTGAACCACCGCCATGTTACTTCTTCAAGCTTCTATAGGTCCTTCCAGGCTCCTAGGGGTATCTTCGCAGGCTGTTCTACACTGGTTGTCCTTCTCTTTGACAGCTCCGATGGTTGAACCGCGTGCGACTGCGTTGAGACAATAGCTCTATTGCGCGTCCCCCGCCATGGCTTTCGGGAGTGACAAAATTGGCATCAAATCTCTCGTACATCGGTCCGGATATACAGCATAGGGAAAAAGTTACGATGCCCGAATGCAGTCTCATCTCTCAAGGAGGTTGGCCGGCCAAATCTGGAAAGTCCATCGCAAGCTTCCAGAAGCCGTAGCAGATGGCGACAAACATGCACACAACTACGATCTGGCCAAACCATTCTGGAAACGATCTCTCTGTAACGTCGATCTCGCTACTTGCCATCGATGATTCTTCGTCTGGCTCGGGGTACGCTCGGTAGGCGCCGTAATCTGGGGGAGGGCCAACGAGGAGGGGAGAGGTCTCGGAGTGCGTCGCATCATCGTAGGAGGGAGGAGGCCCGTCTGGGGGAAGGGTATGGTATTGCGGTGGCTGCCATGGAGGGGGAGGGGGGTAACCGCGGGGGGTCTGCTGCTGTCAGGAAAAGTTTCATAGATAGGTGGCAATTGTAGTTCTTCATACCGACGACGGGTTGCTCATTGCATCTGCAGCATTCCCTGCTACTGATGAACGTCCTAGCGAGTGATGGCGTCAAAGTATTGGGTCGCCGACGGGTGATGCTGTCCGCGGCGGCATGCATGTGAAGGCGGCGCAACCTTGGCCGGCGTTTCGTTCCGCCGGCGCCGAGGAACACCTTTGAAGCCCATCGAGGCAGCAGCAAAGAGTATGTGAATGTGAATGCAGTCGCATTATGAACAGCATGTCCTGCGCCTTACATCTCACACCTGTACACTTCTTCTACTGTCAGGCCCAGCATGTCTCATGATATATCTGCTAACCTGCAGATATTCTCGCCAACGCGTTCCGGCCGCTCGTCGCCTTCGCCCCGAGTAATGCGCAACAACGCAGAGGAGGGTACGTACAACACTGGGGGTATAAACTGGAATACAAGGCTCACTGGAGATTGTAGCGTTGCAAAAGAAGGACAAGAACTTCCGTCGTTATGCTGCCGGCGTCGAACGTGCGCTGGCCCTCTGGGACACCGCGCAGCAGGAATGGGCCGACTATATATCGTTTCTGGCGAGGCTTCTGAAGGTCAATATGCCCTGGTATCTGGAATTGGGAGGAATTGTGCTTATACGGCTGCGTAGGCTCTCCAGTCGCATCCGCCCGAGACGTCGGTCATTCCACATAGCGATACTGTCGCACTGCGATTAGCGCAGTGCTTGAATCCAGCTTTACCTTCCGGCGTGCATCAAAAAGCCATTGAAGTCTACGGCTTTGTCTTCTCTACCATTGGTGTACGCTATTTCCCACGAATGCTGTCTGCAGTCACTGACTTCGACCCAGCAAGATGCACTCGCCCGTGACCTCAATCTCTACTTCCCAGGCTTGGCTTCCGTCTTGTCATTTGCTTCTCTATCAGTTCGCCCACTATTTCTCTCCGTATTTGAGGACCACATCTTGAAGCTGGGTGCGGTCCCTCTCCGGCCAGCACTGAAAGCCGTCATCCTGTCGCTACTGCCAGGCCTGGAAGACGAAACCAGCGAGGACTTTGAGCGTATGGTCTCAGCCCTCGACAAGCTTCGTGATGCCGTCAAGAGTCACCCGGACGAGATCACCGACGTCAAGAGCAAAGCCAGCTCGTCTCACTTCTGGCAGTGCTTCTTCCTGGCCACCATCACTAACCCATCTAGAAGACAGGGCGCTCTTGCTTATCTTGTCCGGCGCCTGCCAAAGTTTGGTGTTGCCCGGAGAAGAGGCTCAGCAACACTAGATGGAACAGCCTCATCCGATAATTTACCAGCCGAAGCCGAAGCCGCCATATCTCCAGAGCCAGGTCTCCTTATTCGCTGCTTCGAGTCCGGTCTGTACGATACGCAGCTACTCGTCCAGCGCGGATTTCTTGATCTGCTCGTCAGTCACCTCCCTTTGGACTCCCCCGTACTGCAACAGCGCCTCGGCAAGGAAGATCTCGAGCGATTAGCTGCCGCCGCCGCAGGTGTCGTCTCGCGCAAAGACATGAGTCTGAATCGGAGGCTTTGGGCTTGGTTTCTGGGACCAGAGCCGACCATGACTGAAGGCAATGACTCTCTCCTCACCCCGACTCAAGATAGACACGTGGATCCTTCCACCTTCCACGCCGCGTACTTCTCGCAGCACGGTCTCCAAGCTTTGACGCAGAGTGTATTGAAGATGATTAATCGGCCTTCTAAGCTCCCTGCTGAGCGAGCGCGGCCGTTTCGAGTCTGCCTTTCACTCATGGACCGTTCAGAGGTAGGCGGTCTGGTCGTTCCGGAAGTCTTCCTGCCGGCGTTGCAAAGCGTTCACTCGTATAGCGAGAGCGCTGCAAAGGACGAGGTTGATGAGGTGATGCGAAGTGCAAGTACTTTCTTCGATGGCGTGGACAGCGACTTGATCTGGGGCAAGCTTATAGAGCTAGTATCCTCATCGTTGGACTTTCGTACCCGCCAAGAAGAGGCTCTGCGGCAGATGAAGCTAGCCAAATTTGTTCTTGCACGCTTCAATTTGAAGGATGAGGATATGCTTGTTCATCATATGCCTCTGATGATATTATCGACACTCACCGCGCTCAATGTGAGTCTAGCGAGTAAGATCGCACTGAACAAGGAAGTTGCAAACCTAGCCTTCGAGGTTGCAGATTCTCTCGTACAGATTGTTCCCGAGCGCGCAATCAAAGACGATTCTGCTAGCGAGAAGTCAAGCCTTCCCAAAAGCGTTTCGCCAGAAACCATCACGAAGAAAATTTTCACGTTCTACGAAGAGTCGCCGGGTAGTTGGGAAACAGTCGATCCCCCTTTCTCAGCAGCCGTGCTGGGCCAGCTCATCCTTCGAGAGTCATCGCGGATATTTATTGCATCTATCAAGCCCAATTCGGTCTACTCCGCAGAGACGCCCTCTAGAATTTTGTCGAACATCGTTGTCAAAGCAGACCGACTGACAGGCCTGGATGAGTTGGACCTCTTTTCTGTATTCCAGCAACTGCTTTCAACCACGGCGGGCTCGATCCAACACCCCCTCCCCTTCCCGCATCTTAACGCTCTCACAACAGTTCTCACAGCTCTACAAACTGCGAAGCCTTCTCAACCTTATATCAGCAGCTCACAGATATCAGAGCTCATTCACCCTCTGGTAGCCTCGCTATGGCACTACTTATCGCCATTGATGCCGAAATATCACGTGGAAGCTGTAAGATCCATACTACAACTGCATACAATATCGCCATCCGATCGCATGGTAGAGGCTGCTATTTCTTCAATCATTATTGAGGAAATCGGCTACGGATCTGCGTCGACGATAGGCTCAGCCGATGTTGGACGTCGATTTTCCGTTCTTTGGTCTCACACCATGTACGAGCTCAGTCTGCAGTCTGAGAAACGCGGGAGCTTTTCCCGCCGTCAGAGTGGGAATATGACACCGCTGCCGCCGTCACAGGCAGTAAGCTTCCAATCAGTCCTCACGAGACCACTTCTTCTCCTTCTTGATGGTCTTGAAGAGGAAGGTACTGAGACAGCTGCCTTCATGCGGACTTGGCTGCAGGATTTGCCAAGCCTGAACAAAGTAATGGAAGTGCTCACCGGACGCCTGCAGTCGTTGCAATGCCTTTCGGAGAACGATAGTCTAGCACCAGGCAAGACCTCTTCGGCACGGACTTCGCGACCCTATGCGGACGATACAAAAGACTGCCTTTACTACCTGAGGCATATCCATCAAATACTAAGGCGGCCTTCTCACTATACGTGGGTAACTTTGGCTGAAGAGCCTAGTCCCGACGCTGTTGATCCCGCTTTGAAAACATCACTCCAGGAATGGCTCGTCAAATTCTGCATGAGGACGCTTTCCATCAACATTGGCGAGGCAAACTCCTCGAAAGCGCCCCATCTTCACGAGCTCTATCGTTTATCGGTCGGAATCATAATTCAGATCTACTCGAGCGCGTTCGTGAATCCGCTCAGAGACCTGGAACTCGAGGTACCATTGATGGCTCGCCTAAGAACAGCCTGCCCTTCATTGCAGAGCCTCCTTCTTGACGCAATCTTTCTAGCCCTCAAAATCAGACTAGTTCGCCCCCCCACAGAAATCAACGCGGAGCCAAAAGCTCCTGGTATCAACACTCACAGGTCGAGGCTATCGATTGCATTGAACAGGGATTCCGTTGATGTTGAAGCCGCAGTTATTCCACCACCTCCTCAACTAGTTGAAACTCTCAAATATGGGTTCTCGTCCCCTACTAGTCGTCTTGTTCTAGACGACTGGGTGCATTTCCTGATCGAGGTGCTTCCTCTCTTTTCCGACGCCATCTTTCAGAATCTGCTCCCGCTGGTGGAATGCTTCTGCCAACAGATAAATTATACTTTCGAACAACTCAAGACCATCTTCACTACGCCAAACATGGGCGCAGATATTTCTCCGGAACCTACCCTCATATCCCTTGTCAATGGCCTAGAGCAAATCTTAGCCAGGGCGCATGACCGATTGACAGTACAAGAGACAAAAGCAACAGCTAACAAGACCCCGGAAGTTCCTCAAGGCTTCTTTGGCAACATGGTCTCTGGTGTCTTCGCGTCCGATACGCATCAATCGCGCACGCCTACAGCTAACAGCAGACTTACGGTCCTTTTATGCTTTCAGGACTGTGTACGAATCTGCTTTGCCATTTGGTCATGGGGAGGCTACGGGCCAAAAAATGGCTTGCAAGACCCGTCATCATCGTCATCATTCGGGTACACATCTCTACGTATGCGCAACCGAGCTCGACGTATCTTAGAGCATCTCTTCGCAGCGGAAGCCCTGGAATGTCTTGAGACGTTGATCGTCATTTGGGCGCACTCTACCAAGGATGACATGCAAGCTGCCGCTGTCATGGGCTTGTTGAACGTCTTGAACGGCTCCAAGCCGCGACACACTTTACCCGCGATTTTCAATGCAGTCTACAGTCGTACCAACCCGAACGCGATGGACCAGAACAGGATGTCTACGTTAACTTCAGACTTGTCCGAGATAGATCTCGTAGCGTTCCTGGTGGACTACACCAAGTCACTGGAAGATGATGCTATGGATGAAATTTGGCAAGACTGCACGCTGTTCTTAAGGGATGTTCTCGCAAACCCACTTCCCCATCGACAGATCCTGCCTGCGCTACTCGAATTCACAGCGGTGATCGGACAAAAGGTTGACAACACAAACTTTGGCGAGCAGCGAAAAATGAGGAAAGAGCTTGCAGTAAGTCGCTCAATCCCTTCAACCTGCACAATGTTAACGACTTCATAGGATATCTTCCAGAGAATTTTGACGGCCGTCTTCACCACACGCTCAATGGGCTACCTTCAAGATCCAAGCCAAACAGCATCATTAGAGAAGACACTGATAACCACAAACGGCAGTCTAGGCCAAAAACGTGCCAACGATGTTGTGACTGTCCTCAACACCATCGTCCCTCACCTCCCTCTCATTTTAGTCGAGAACGAGCGCGTCACCAGTGTCGTGACAAGCATTTCCACCTCCGTCGTTGGTCCCACTTTCCGCGCAAAATCGTTCCCCGAAAATGTGTCCAAAGGCATCCTAGACCTGCTTCAAGGCCTCGCAAAAGTCTCACAAGCGAACAAGTTCTGGAAGAAAGACATTTATGACGCCTTCAATGACCCCCGCTTCTTCCACACTCCCTTGCCATTGCTGAAGGAGTCGTGGCTACCAATTCTCTCACAATGGACACACTCAGATAAAGATCGGCTACCCGAGCTATTGTCAAGGCTTTCTGCCCCTACCACAGCTGGAATCATGTTCGGCGTAGGCGCTTCATCCGCAAGACAAGAAGCAGATCGCAAAACCCAGCTCACACTCCGCCGCATCGCACTCATAATCCTCGCCGGCATCTCGGACGCCTTCACACCCAACATCCCCCAAATCACAGAAAAGCTCGTCGAGCTCCTCGCCGCCACCCCAGCATCGTCCCCCTCCTCCGCCACCCGCGCAGAAGTCCTAGTCCTCCTGCGCGCCATCATACTAAAAACAAGCTCGATCCATCTCGCGCCTCTCTGGCCAACCATCAACGCAGAACTCACGTCCGCGCTGTCGAGCTTGCTCCCAGACGCCGATAACAAGGACCACTACAACAATGCTGGCATACTCCAAGCCTGTAAGCTCCTAGACGAACTCATCGTCCTCGATCCCGACGACTTCCAGCTCTTGGAATGGACTTATATAAGCGACACCATCGACGCAGTCTACAAACCCACGCACACCACGTCTCCCACTAGTCTCGCGGACGAGATTGCGGAAGCGCTACAGTCGACTGAAACGCCGACATCGCGGAATTTACGTTTAAACATACCGCCACCCTCGTCTACCTCGTCGTCCGCAGAGCCTATGAGAACGCTGTTCTTGGACCCTTTGATCGAGGCTATAGAGAAAGAGGAACGGGCGGAGGTTCTGGAGATGGTGAGACGCGAGTTGGTGGATCGGGTTGTGAGGCCGTTTTTGGGCAGTCTGGCCATCGCCGCTTTTGAGAGTACGTATGGGGGTGGGGCGCCGGATTGGGAGGGCGTCTGGGGGAGCGTTGTCGGGGATGTTAGGGGGGTGGAGTAGGGGGTTATAGGTTATAGATAGAGGGAGAAGGGGGAATGTGAATGGGTGGGGTTTGTCGTTTGTTATGGACTGGCTTCTGATGATGCATTATGTAGAGCCGTCTCCTGGGAACCTCGCTCCTGCAGACAATGTATGATTTCCTCATTGACTAAGAGTTACCTGTTTCTGGCATATAGGTATGAACCTATTGTCCGCCCTTGGCACTGCAAGAACCCTGATTGTGAAATGCTACTTCAGTAGGGAACTACGACGAAGATCCCGCTTCTTGTTTAGCTTGGAAGAGTTGAATCTCTCGGGAAGAGTAACACAGGCTCCCACGGCATTTGCAAAAGTCAGCAGTAGTAGATCTATTAGAGTATCTGTCAACATCTTAACAGAGCTATACAGACTATTAATAGAAACCTTTGCTATCTTTTTACTTCTAGCTTACTTAGTGCTATCTTTCTCTATTCTGTAAGACAAGAGTGTAGGATATTTTGGAAAAGGTTACCAAGAAGCTCTGAGGCACTTCCAGGAACGTGAAGATAAGCGGTTTGAGGAGAAGTTTGATTAATGTTACTGTGGGTGCTCTGTGCATTACCAGTTACCTAAGACTGGTCACTGGGCCTTTGCATCTAAATAGCTAGCCAGCTATCGACCTTAGCCTTATATGCAACTAACCATGGATAATTTGCGCGCTTCCAGCTCTTAGATTCGATCTTCCAGACTTTGGGAGGGGGCCAGGGGGCAGACTTATATCACACCTTTGATCTTAAGATCGAAACGGTACACGAACCATTTTTGTTCCATGTGGATTATTATCATGTTTAATTGCTTTTTGAAGAAAGCGCTAGTTCCGGGTATTAAGGTATAGGATAGACTAACTATAATGAATGTTGGAAGGGTTTCATTTCTCATCTCAAGAAGATTACCTAGGTAGTATAGGCGTCTTCAAACTGGGTCCATATTATTCCAACCTGCTATTATCGTTACATCACCTATAGTCTTTCATGATTCCGCCTCAATCCTCGTTCGTGTCATCCTTGACAAAGTACCGCTCAGGTTCCTTCTCCCAGACATTATCGGATCGCGTATCGGGCCTAATCTTCAAAACCTCCTTTAGCACATCATGCACAAATTCCACACACGTTTCCTCGACCAAGTTCTCCAAACCAGAGAACTTAGAATGTCCCCTCGTTGCCCAAGCATCAATAGCCAGTCTCCTCGCCGGTGCTCCCTTTGCTGTTCCCACGTATACAACCTTAATGAATGCATTGCAGGCGCAATCTTTTTTGTTCTTTTTCAGGAAGGTGAAGAGAGCCGAAACCACGGCATTCCGGAACGCGGGATCGTGCAGCTTAGCGCCGAGGACGTACGCGTGTGCGAGCGTGACCTGGGCTTCGTAGAAGAGCGTTGTTGGGGTTAGGAAGCCGATTTCTCCGGTGTAGAGCCAGAGCACGTAGATGTTGAAGACGGAAGCGCATTCGTCGGTCAAGTCGATGGGCTTGGTGGGGTCGGTGCGCCATTCCGATTTTACGGCTGCGCGGAAGAAGCCTGAATGTGTGACTAGGACAGCTTCGTGGACGTAGAAGGTCTTAGTTTCTTCTCCGGCTACAGGATCTGCGGGGGAGGCGGCGTGTTGCTCCCTGGTCGCTTTGACGTTGGTGTCGTGCGGTGTGAAGGAGTCTGGGTATGTTGCGGGATACCAGGGCGTGTCGGTACTGACTTTGATGGCGAGAGTTGGGCCGCTGACACTGGAGATTTTTAGCTGAGAGCGTAGGAGGGCTTCATGCGCCGGGGTATACTGACTCTGGAAAGCTGGATATGCTTCCGTCGGTCTTGTGGAGTCGCGGACGCTTTGCGAGCTTTTGGTATTGAGGGGAAGAGCGCGTCGACATGGTGGTTGAGGGGAAGTCAGTGTGTCGAGTTGTTCGGGTCACGGTATAATATATATAGTTTTCTTTTTATTAAGTTTGAAGTCAGGCGCGAGTTGTGATGTTCGGTGGTAGGAGGAGGGTGAAAGTGAAAGTGAAAGTGAAAGTGAAAGTGAAAGTGAAAGTGAAAGTGAAAGTGAGGGTGAGGGTGAGGGTGAGGGCTAAAAATACTAAGAGAGATATTAATTTATTAATAATATTTTTAGTAGGAAAACCCTATAGTTAAAAAGCATCTTATCATTATAAATAGTTATATAGAAGGCCTTCTTAAAGTTTTATGAACCATTTCATCGCAGTTTAAGCTTCCAGTTCTGGCGCCAATTAAATCTACTCTCAAAGTATGTAGAAGCTTACTTTACCATATAATTTTAAGATCTTAGATACATGATACCGGAACATAAGATGAGGAAAGATAATGGTTTAAAATAATATCTATAGTTTAATCATTTTAAAGGAAATAAAGCTTAAGCATTACTCATAATAAAGCAGCATAGTATTACCCATCACCAAGTGGTAGAATGTAGATACACCGATGGTCCCCTTGTAATAGATGCGAAACCCTTTAAAATAATGAGTTCTCTTATATCTGCCAATCTTTTAACTGGACCAATGTCGGTGGTGGTGTCGAAGTTTCTTTGATCATTTGGAACATTCGTTAATTCTTGATAAAAAGGTCGTGCGAAGCGAGCTGTAATCGCCGGTTCAGTATTTACTGTATGGTATATGCTTTGACGAAAATCAGTAATATCGAATAGCTGTACCCTGATCAATAATATAATGATGTTCCAAAAGCCTTAATACATTTTCCACAGTTTGAAAGCCTCGGAGTTTTACCATGTTGCGGGTTCTCTCCCAAACGCGACGATCCTCTAGATCCTTAGCTGTTGGACAGTAGAGACCCGAGAGCATGCGATGCGAAAAGTGATCCATTGTGTGTCCAGCGGTGTAGCTTAGGAGAGGTGACTATATAGGTAGGAGCCGACGCTAGGCCGGAACGGTACTGAACCGTCCGGAACAGTCAAGTACTGTTTAGTCCAACATTAGCTGTATGCCGATGCTCTTCATTCGGCCAAGGTTAAAAGGAAATGGTGGTGTTATAACCCTCTTGTGCAGTGGACAAGCGTGCGAGACCATCGAGGGTTGAACTACCTGCGGTGTAATTGCTAAGCGGTGATATGATAGCACATCGGTAAAGTACCTATCTACACGTAACCTTGAATTAATACTTACCTTAAGGTACCTCCCTAGCAGTGTATTTAACCGTACTCGGCTCCATTATGTTGGACTTTGTGTATAGTGTACTTATTGGCTCATGACATACATCGAAGCCGACATCCGGCTGCTGCGCTGTTCGACGTAAGACCTACTTATAGTATCGACTCTAGCGCATGCACAAACACATAAATTCACTTCTTTCCAATCTTTTGCAGCCATGGAACTCGAATATTCCGCGCGCTTGTTTAGCTTCAAGAATTGCATCTCTCGGGAGGGAGGAGAAACACAGGCTCCTACGCCGTTGCAAAAGCTAGATTTAAGTACCTGTTAAAAACTCAGAAGACCTTTAACGTAAAGCACCACCTTCTATACTTCTACATTGATGCATGATGACACATTTATTAGATACATCTGAATGAATCACCCATTACAATGAATTTTTTGTCCTCGACTCGTACGGAGATCGTTCTCGTCACCAGTCAATTTTCTCTCCGAACTAGCGCTAATACCTTAGGCAACTTCCAACCCTGTCGACAAGCAGAACTTTTGGTCTCCAGTGATGAGCAAATTCTTGTGAACGAACGTGAATCCCCAAAGTTACTCAGCAATCTGAACACAACACTGCCCAGAAGCTTAGGAACTAACAAAAGATCCCTTAAACCACGCCCCTTCGCTAGACTGGCCCTGTTCGCAAATCCTGTCATCATCCGCCTGGTAGTAGAACCTCACATCGCTCCCAGTGTTCCACTCGAGAGCCGAAGAAAGCCTCCCGAGCCGCAGGGGTCCGATGACCGTGCCATCGGAGCTCCACCCTCCGCTCCACTTATACGCCGCGATATTCTTCCTAGCATCCTGGCAGTACACACGTAACTGCGTGCCCGAGTTATACCATCCGACGGCGGCGATTGAAGTGTGGCGTGGCATTTTGTCGGTGCTGAATTCGCCTGTATTGTATCCCGTAAACGATATTCCTAACAATGTTCCTTTCAACCAGCAGTGCTCTCTCAGGGTCATGTCAGGGGCCTGGTAGTACACCCGGATATGGACTCCGTCCTGCTCCCAGCATACCGCAGCGAGACTGGTACCCGTGTGAGCGACTGGGAGCGCAGACCCTCTTGTCCAGGGACTGCCGTTGCAGTATTCCTGGATTTGATCGGAGCACGGCTCTGCTCGTCTGTTAGATACGTGACATTGAAGTGACCTCGGAGGCGCCATACCTTGAGCATACAGTCGGATATTCGGCCCATTGTCAGAAAAGTACACAGCGGCAAGCCTCGTATTCCCAGCAACGCGGAATTTCGAATTGGTGAGATAGCCGGCGCGCCAGCCACTCTGTCCGGACGAGTAGCACCATTCCTGGAGATAATCGTCTTCCGAGACGCAGTAGACGCGGATCTAGCTCGTTCACTTCACGTCAGATGTGTTCCTGTACATGTAACACTGGGAGGATCATATGACGCATTATACATACCTCCTTGCCCGAATCGAAACTGATGACAGCCAAAGGGCTGAACAACTTCGCGCTGAAAGTCGACGAATTCGTGGCCATCCACCCCCGATTATTGGTATACTTGCGTACTACCCCTTGAGCATCTTGGTAGTAGACATTGCACTTCAACGAGCCTGTGGTAGTGGCGGCAACGTCGCTGCCGTTTAGAACCCCGGGCGGCCCGTCAATTGTGATCGGGTACTTCCACCAGCCGCTGTGGATGCAGTCGGGAACCGTGCGGAGGAAGGACCAATTTCTGGTGAAGGACCACTCGCGGCGATTTTTTATTGTAGCGCGCCGCTGCTCGTCTTTAACGAGCGGCGCCAGGGTCTGTTGGCCCCGAGCGGACTCGAGAGTCGGCGCATGCGCCCATGCTCCATAGTTGGACTTACTGGGCTTCGCCTTGTTCTTCCATGCGTTGTAGATCTCGCCGGCGGACACCTGCAGGGCTTTCAGACAGCGCTTCTTGTTGTCGTCATTCTCTAGGTCCAAGGCGCGCTTGTCGCCGTAAGCAGTCCACGTTTCGCCTGCTGGGTTCTTAACTGAGAGGCCAATGGCATTGTCTTCATCATGCATTAGCTATTATACTGTTAGTGCTTGTGTTTTTTATATTTGGGGGTTGGTTTTCATTCTCACCTTGGAACAGTAATCCGGCAGTGGCACCGACAAACTGCTTGAATGCAGATACCGACGTGGAGTACGAAGGTGGCCTGCCGAAAATGAGTCCTCCAAGAAGTGATCGGCGAAGGCATTCATAGCATAAGCCTTCTCGAGATCCCCGGCGATAGCCACGTCGAGGGCTTTCGAGTGGCCGGCGTTATACGCAGTACGGGCATCTGCACCGAAGTGGTCCCAGTTTATCCGGGCAAGCCCGAGATAGCCGGGTATTCCGGAGCGGAAGATAGTAAGTTTCTCGAATGCCCAAGTCTCATCAGGAAGGCTGTTGTAAGCCACCGACGGATCTTGATGGCGAGCCAGGGCGTTGTTAACTGCGTCGACCTCTTTCTTCAGGATATTGAGAATCTCAATTGCCTCTGCCGGCTGACCTGCGTAGCGGGCAGCGAGGGTGTTATAGGCGTTCACAAAGCGGGTGGCTTGTTCTGTGTCGTTGGAGCCATCGCTAATCGGGTAATAGGTGCCGTAGAAATCACCCGCGAGACCGTTGATTTGACCATAGGTAACAGTCAGCCCATTTTCCAGGGTGAAGGTGTGGTCTTTGCCCGTCACGGTGCTTCCATCGGAAAGAGTCAGAGTGATAGCGTCTCCCAAGTAGCAGTGCTCGGCATACTCGAAGCCTCATGAGTGTGTCAGTACCCACCTCTATGCATCTTGGGCAATGCGTATCTACTTACCGAGATTGTCTTTTTTCTTTTTCCCAGGCGCCGCAGTAAAATTGGCACCGCGTTTAAACGCAGGCTGAGTTGTGATGGCACGCGTGTTCGGCTTTCCATACTTGCCTCCTAGGATCTCGCAGTTGGCAAGGTGGTTAGTCTGGGCCAACTGTTCCATGGAGTCGAATGCCGAGACGATCAGTGCCTCCGACAGTGGCGAGTAACTACCGTCGACCAAGTAAGAGACGCCGGAGATAACCCCAGAAATCCTTTTCTTATAGTATGTGACGGGCTGGTAGCTGAAGAGGAGTTCATACCCGTCTTTGTGATGGCGGACGGAGACGCTGAAGTTTGGAGCCACAAATGTGTCTCGCAGTTGAATTCGCTCCTCTGAGCCCCATGAGCCATGAGCACATCGGCTATTGAGCACAATCACATTATCTCCCTGTCTCAGTGATATGTGGAGTAGATAATCGCCTGCACTGTTGAGGAGGTTGAGGTTCGTGTTATCACCCGTCCGCGTCGTACGCCAGTCCCAGGAAGAGGACTGAAAAGATACCATGCCGCCAGGCTCCACTGCCTTCTGGAGCTTCACGGTCGTCCCCTTGGACAAGTAGTATGGAATCTCGAACTGGGACCACCGTGGCGGTGGCTGAGGGGGAATTTGCGCCATGGCCAGCTTGAAGATGGCGCTGACACCGCGTTGCGTTTTCGCGGTTCTGACTGCCTCAGTGTCACCTGACTTGAAGTTCACCAACCACATCTACGGCGAGAAGTCCGAGTCTGGAATGTGTGTTTTACCTCGCTTGGCGAACCCTCCATTCTCGGGGTTATAACGCATGTCGCTGTGTGCTTTCGCGATGATCAAAGCATTGGAACTATTCCATGCTTTACTGACGAAGTTGGCCAGGGCGCCATAAACAGCCTTGCAGATTGCGTTCTGGTTATCCGGCTCGGTGAATTTGTTTCCCTCAAGACACTTGCGGACTTGCTGCCATGCCTCCATTCTTTCCAAGTAGCTCTCGTTGAAATGCTCGCTATACTCTGAAAGGCATATGTAAAGATTTTTGTGGACGTCTTTGGGCCCTGGCGGGTGGGCGAACGGCGTGTTGTCCTCCACGGTGATCTTTTTTTCTTCCATCAACTTCCAGATGAGGTATGGAAAGGACTCGAAGACTGCGAGAACATCTCTACAGACCCCATTGTTGATGCACTCTTCGGCTTGTTTTTGGCCCCCCGTCCAGCGAGTGTCGTACCCAATCCAGAGGAGGAATTTGATAGTTTCCCAATCAAGAGCCGCCAAGGGCTCCATATCCCCCTCTTGATAATACGTGATCGTCTATTATGTGTCAGTCTAGTTCTCTCAGGTGCGGATATATCACGTACACGGCCCATAGTCGCTTGTGGATTCGGTACTCCGATCAGCGGTTTACGATAGTTTTTGTGTGGAAAGGAAAAAGGCCTTCAGGAGGAATGGCAGGCCAGCCTTTATGCTTTTTCAAAGTATGTAAAGTCCTTCGGTCAGCAACTGGCGTTACACGACAAGCAGAGATGTCAACAGTCAGTCCGGACTGACAAGACTGACTGACTGACTGGTATATAGCAGTCAGTCTAGTCAGTCTGAGGCCATGATTTATAGCAGTCAGTCAGTCTGAAGGCCTTAGACTGACTAGGACTGACTACTATCAGACTAGTATATGCCGTATATTTAATGGAGAGAATCTCACGATAGTTT
Source organism: Byssothecium circinans (assembly GCA_010015675.1). Classification (NCBI taxonomy): domain Eukaryota; kingdom Fungi; phylum Ascomycota; class Dothideomycetes; order Pleosporales; family Massarinaceae; genus Byssothecium; species Byssothecium circinans. The sequence continues at coordinate 122,918 of ML977027.1, read as the reverse complement.
TATAGTGTTAAGGTCTCTAAGCCTTAGGCTAATTTACCTAATTAGGCAATATAAGTGAGATTAAGCTAATAGTAAACATTATAACGCGTATTAATAGGCTACTATTACCTACCTTTACCTATCTACTAACACCTATCCTACGCTATTTTAAAGCCCTAGATAAATAGTAACCTTAAGAAGGTCTCTAGGGAGACTATTACGCGCAAATACTATAGAAATCTACCCTAAAAAGCGCCCTCTATTGCGCCTACCATTAAGACGCCTATTAACCCTCTAGATAACGTGATTTAAGCTACTTAAGCCCTTACACCCCTTAATAATAATAGTAATAACTATCTATTTAAAGGCCTTAACTAGGCGCGTGTCCCTTACCTATAGAAGCGTTTTACGCAGCATCTAAAAGGTAAACTAAGCTAGGTATATAAGTATAGCTAGCCTATTTAGTACTATAAGAAGTAGTAGAACTACTAGCTCTATTACTATTACTATATATATAAAATTAGTAGTAGTAAGTACTACATTATAAGCTCTACGTCCTTAGCTACTTCTTATCTTAACTAGAAGACGCGTAGTTATAGGATTAATTATAATAGTAAGATTAACTTTTAGCTTTCTATAGTAACTAGCTCTATTATTAACTAGCTCTAGTTTAAAGGCGTTAAGATCTTATAAGAGGTAACTAACTAGATAGCCTCTAGCTTCTTATAGAAGTGCTTCCTTAACGCTGTAAAAGACTAGGTGCAGGCTAATAACTAGAGCCTCTAGATAATTAAGGCGCCTACTTTCTACTATATAATTACTACTATAAACCTACTAGTAGAGTAGGTCCTCTAGTAGAGCTATAATACCCTTTATAATTATATTTTAGCTAAATACTACGCCTATATCCTTACTATTATAGAGTACCTCTACTGCGTAAAGTTACTTATATACGTATCCTTTAATAATTAGACTTTAATAGGTGGTAAGCGTGTTCTTACTAGGATCTATATATACTATCTAAATAAGGTAGATAATATTAAGGACTACCTACTTAGCCTTCTAGTCTTACATAGTAAGCACTGTAGTAATAATATTACTAAAGTAGTAAGTAAGACGCTTTAAGCCTTTAGCATTAATAAGTAGTGCGTTAGATACTTTATGCTTAATAATGTAATAAATAATAATATAGCTATAACTACTTTAGGTAATAAGTATAGCTTTTACGCTCCTTACTATTAGCTCTGTTGTACCTACCATATTCTTAACTTAGGCGCCTAAATGATTATTTAGGGTAAGGATAGAGAGTCCTTTAAGAATAAGGATAAGAATCTACTAGTAAAATAGCCCTCTACGTTTCTTACTTTTTATAAAGCTTACTAACTCGTCTGCTAGGTAGAGGAGAAGTTCCTTAAGGAGTGGTGTAAATATGGCCTAATTAGAGTTCTATTTAACGTAATTATATTAGTTTACTTACCTTAAGCTTATAAGCTATTAAAGAAGCTTTAAGAAGAGGAGGCTAGTCACCTACGTGAAGAGTTTAAGATGAGAGAGCTAGTTAAGCTAGTTAAGATGTAGTAGAACTTATACTTTATAGCCTTAAAGAGGGCTATAGAGCTTTATAGCCTACTTAATAATTATATATATATTAAAATTAATGAGAGTTATATTAAATAAGCTTCTTAGCGTCGTAATCCCTAGAGGCCTCACTTAGAGCCTAGGGTCTTTATCTATAAGGGTAGCTTATTAGGTAATAACTAAGTAATAATTACTAAGTATGTTAACCTCCTCTACCTATTTTAAGAGGCTATAAAGCTACTTAAAGGTAGAGGTAAATATAGTAACTATAGTATAATTTAGGAAGTTCTTATCACCTTTAAATAGCTACTTAATTAATTAGAGGAGTAGAAAGATTACCTTACTACTATTAACTATAAGGACCTAGATACCCTAGAGGATTACCTAGTAATAAACGTTAACTTAGCCTATATAAAGCTCTTAGCGTACTACGTAAAGCTTAATAACTTACCTATCTACTACGTAGCTATAGTCCTCTACCTATACTATAAGCACTATCTTAAGGCTCTATAGAAGGTCCTAGATAATTACTATAAGAGCGTTAATAGCCCTTACTATAAGAAGGACTAGCTCCCTAGAAATAATAAGGCCTTCTAGGCCTTATAGCAATTATATAAAGAGAAGGCTACTTATAAAGCTAGTAAAGAGTCTCTACTAAGATAGCATCCCTTAAAGTGGCAGCGGCTTAGCCTACTATCATTATAATTAACCTTTCTTACAAACTCTATAAAAGCAGCTATAAAGTTAATAGAGGAGACGCTTAATAATGAATATAAGGTCTAGAAGAGGTAGCCTATCTTTATAGAGGATAATAACCTATTACTTAACCTAATTAAATATTAGTAGGTCTACTAGAAGCAGTTCCCTATCCTATTATAGCTTACGCTTAACATCTATGCAATACCAGCTTCTGCCGCTGACTGTGAGAGGACGTTCAGCGAGCTTAGTAATCTCCTTAGGACGAGGAGGCTCCGTATGAAGCCTAAGTTACTTGCTACCCTCTAAAGCTTAAAGTCCTAGAAGCGTATAGGTATTAGACGCCCAACGAATAGCCCTCAGCCTCCCTACGAGCATACGGTTAACGAGTTATCAATAATCTAGTAATACCTATACTAGTTTGACTGTAGTTAAGGTAGTCAGTTAGTCTAGAGCCCTTTAAAATAGCAGTCTAGTTAGTCTAGTTTAGACCTCCTCTACTTATGTTAGCAGTCAGTCCAGTCAGTCCGGCGCCTCTAAAAATACCAGTCAGTCAGTCTCGAGCCCTCCAGACTGACTGATTGACTGTTGACAAGTCTGCTGCCGAGGGCGTTCTCTAGTGCGTAGAGGGCGAAGCCAAAGGGTAGGATGCTAGCGTCAGGCCAATCAACAACACCTGTGATTTCACCGCTGTCAGGATCGACCAGGATGTTCACCTCGTTGAAGTCGCCGTGGGTGAGGACCACTGGATAGCATCCGTCAAGGAGCGCTGGCAGGGCCGCTTGTATTTCGGTGACGGCCGGCAAGAAGCGTTTTGGGATGGCGTCAGCTAGGTACTCGAACCTGGCGTAGCATTCGGTGCTGATGGCGGACATATTGGCCAATCTCGAACTTGCCAGCTTGCCCTTTTGCCACGACTGCGCAAAGAAACTTCCATTTTATGTTAGCAGGTTGACGCAAAGAGAAGAGCTGAAGATATAGTAGTCTCAACGAACCTTGCTAGGCTGTGCACGGTATTCAGTCGTTTATCGTGTGTGAGAGAGGGGCGAGCCATGATATAGTTCTCTCCATGGAGCCTGTCCATCTCGTATATTGCTAGCGGTGACCCGCTTGGATCGCCAATCCACCCGAGCTCGGAACACCTAGGCACAACCTCTCCGTGAATTTCTTTTGCTAACTCCAACATGTTCATGTCTAGCAAAGCAGTCTGCTCTCGGAATTGAATGATCTTGTTGCCGCTTGGGCCTGCAATTACGGTGTAGCTGGTCACGCCTTGGATGCCAGCTGGCCGGATCTGTCCTCCATCTCCTCCATCTCCTCCACCTCCATATCTTCGGCGGACAAAATCGTCGCATTGTATCTTAGACGACGACGCACCAGCGTCGGAAAAGAACCTATCGATGGCGTCTTTGAGAGTGTAGACGAACATAGGCATGGCTGACGGCACTGGGGCGAGATGTCTAGTGCGCGTCAGACGGGTGCGCGAAGCAGAGAAAAGAAGGCACACAGTCGGGTAAGAAAAGCTGGCGAGAAGAGAAAAACAGCCGCTCACCACGGATACAGATACTAGGAATATCGAGAGTTAAATTATCTGCGGATGATAGTTTACGGTCTCGCCAAAATGCCTGCTATAGTCCTAGTGTCATACCACCCCAGCGACCACCAAACCACTATACCGTGTTACCACTCAATGCGGACGCGAATGATGTTGATCAAGTCTATTAAGTATCTACCCAGTCGGAAAGCTATCACTTGCTCGAATGCGTCAGACAAGGTGTTGTCGATGATTTTGTGGTCGTTGTCGGTGAGAACGGGAGGAGGGTTCGTTGTTGGCGAGCCGAACTGATGTTGTTAGCACAATACCTAGGTATGCCTGAGAGAATGCAAGCCAATCTCACCTTGCAACTGCTCCACAGCTGCGTCACGGGCTTACGTAGCGATATGCTAGCCTCGTCGGCGTTCCTTTATAGAAGAAATTCTATATTTAGGTTAAGGTATACTACCCCGGTAGATCCGCCTTTATAGAAGCTGTCTTCTTTGGTGGGGACAGGGAGCGTAAAGAGAATACGAGCGCTAGGAAAGAGGGCACATTCTTAGAGAACGCATTGGCTGTGCTTCATTGGACGTTTGCGTTAGCCTCTTCTAGTCGCTCCTGCCAGCTCTTTCGTTGTGTCGTTACCACGACTTCCTTCGCTTGCACCGCCTCCTTCTTCGGGGGATCTGTCTCGGGCCAACCGGCACATCGGCGAGACAGTCATATCGCGCGTCGCGGCCTTCAGCCGTGGCGAGGTGGTGGGGAGGCTATGCGGCACCCGCTGGCGCTTAGCAGTGTAGACCGCATCGCCATAGCCGACCCCGGAGTCAAGGACTGCGACGACCTAGCGCTCAATGCTAGGGCCTTGTTGAGATGGCGGCAGAGCATGTAGGCAGTCGAATACAAGACGAACGTGAAGCTGTGGTCTGCTCGTCACGAAGACTCGCAACGATACGGGCCGCATGTTCTTGGTCCGAGTGAGAAGATGGAGTATGACTCAAATGACTTCTTCCCTCACGCGTTCGTCTAATGCATTGTGGTAACCGAATGCTGAAAATGGATTTGTAGGAAGACTGCATCGAACCGCGCTGTAGAAATTGCTCTCATTCGTACTGGTGGCAATCCGAAGAGGAAGCAGTGAACGCAAGCAGCTGGCGCTCAGACTTCCGTATTTTTGACATTTCCCGGGATTGCTTTGCTAGAGCTCCTCGACATCATTGCTAGCTTCAGCATCCTGCAACCCCAATGCTTTGACATGGTACGTAGACGGATCGCATGAGTCCACCGTATGTTGCGAGACATCCCGAAACGGCATCTTCAAGAGCTTGCGAGAAAGCTCAAAAAGGAAGTCGGCCGGAGGCAGACCGCAGTTCGTGTGCAATTGCTGTTCGCTGCCAATATCCGCGCACAGGTCGATGACAAACTTCCGGAGCGGGCTGCCTTCTGGTGTATCGTCAAAGACGCGCTGAACGTTGTACATGCCGGGGACGCTCCTTTCAATTCTTGATTTCGCGATCATGGCGTCGATAGCAACGTTCCTCGTCTCGACATCTTGGAATTTTTCGGCTAGTACATAGAGCTCGACCAGAATGTCGTATTCCTGCCGCGAAACCTTTTCGTCATGCCGCCCGGTTTTTGCTTTGATGGGCATCTTGCCGGTGTAAAGGAGCTGCAGATATGTAAAGAAAACCGTGGAGCTATCATCCGGCAACTCTACAATCTTGTCGTCAGACTCCTTCCACTGTCCATGCAGAGCTTTTTCGAAGAAGGCAGCGCGATCTGTAACCAGCCGTTCATGCACGAAAAATGTTTGCGATTGACCTTCTAGCCCTACGACGACTTTGATGACTGATTGTAAAAAGCTGTTCTTAGTAAGCTTGAGACGCGTCACGCAGGGGGTACGGCTAGCAGTCACTTTGTTGCTTCGCTTTGAGCCACACGGACGTCTCTTACACCCTGTTTCGAGTTTGCAGTAGGGGACAAAGCAGGCATAACCGGTGAAGATACGGATCGATGAAGATAGTGTTCATTGCGATGATGTTGCGGGTCAAAATTTCGTCTCAGGAAAGATGGGGCAGTCGCCTTTCTTCTTTCGTCACTAGCGTGCTCGGGTGTTGACGCGACAACGCGTGACGTCTTCCTTCGCCCTACATGTATATACCCACCTGCACCCTGCACATGTGTGCAGATTTCATCCCATCTCGTCGCATCTCGTGAAAGTGTGTGCCTTTTTCCCGCTGTGACGAACTCCAGTTGAATCGGCGGTGAAGGCGTTCATCAACGACTTGAAGGCTCTTCTCGCATTTCGTTCCCTCACTGATGATCTTAAGCCCTGGATCGAGCGGCCCGAACAGTACCATATGGTACTACCTTCCGGTACGAATTAATGCGTCGTTCCATCCTCACGAAACTGAGATCAAGATAGAGGGCATGAGATCTCAGGTTGAAGTGAGAAATGTGGGAGGCAGTAATGTGCCGGTAAAAGAGGAAGGTGATTAAATAGACCAGAAGTCCGCAGTTCAGGGCTTCTGGGGAGCCTCATAGTGGTCTACGTATGATTGCGAGCAGGATAAATGGGTGTGGAAGATACATGTAACCAGTGTGGCTCATTCAATAAACATACTGGAAGAGATATGGTGTATGATCATTTGTGGAGGCTCTCGTGAAACCCGGAATAGCTTACTATGCAAGCGCGTGTTCGAATGCTTCCCCTTCGGCTAGATGGGGATGCTATCAGCATGGAGATGTTCTCGTCCATGGCTCAGACCTTTTTTGTGCCCTCTCTGTACTGGATACCTCGCAGTCGTCGTGGCACTTGATTCTAAAAATAAACAAGGGCGATCGGTAATAACTCTCTTCATGTAAGATGCAACTATACAAGCAAAGCTCATTAGTTTTAAAATATTCGCTCCTTCCTCACATTCATCTTCACCTTCGCCTTCGGACGCTAGCCGTTTTGGGATAGCAGGATTTGCGCCTTGCACTTCGCCTTCAACTTTGGAAGCTCCACCCGGTCCGTCCCCACTACGCCAAAGAAAACGTTCTCTACACTGCGATGCCTCTACAAATCCACCGGAAATCACTGAGTGCGTAAGTATCCCCAAATTCAACGCCTGATAGCTCATCATTAATGCTTGCAGCAGCTCAACACCCATCATGGTTGAGGGCGAGCCGCCGGCAAAGCGCGTCAAGCTCTCCGAGCTCCCCAGGTACGTAACGCTATAGTTGATCCACAACGAAATGCACTGATCATCGTCGAGCAGGATTTCTGGCGAGGCGGTTGCCGTCAACGTTGGTATTGCTCCAGGCCAGAAGACGTTCAACATACACAAATCCGTCGTCGGCTCCTCTCGTTTCTTGCGCGCTGCGTTGAGGCCAGAGTGGGCTGGGGAGGGGCCCCGTTCTATTGACCTTAGCGACGAAGAGCCGGAGATCTTCGGAATATACGCCAAATGGTTGTACTCCAAACGCGTCCTGTTCAGAAGCGAAGAAAGCCCTCGTCACCAAGCCTGGAGCAACCTAGCTGGGGCTTATGTCCTGGGTGAGAAGCTCATGGATTCATCGTTCCAAAACGACATTGTGGACGCCTTTGCAGGATACTTCACAAGCGCAACCTTGAGCTACGGTGCCGTCAAGATTATCTATCGTGGAACAGCTGCGAACTCTCCGATGCGCGGACTATTGGTGGATTATTGGTTACTAGAGGCCAGAGAAACTTGGGCGAAAGAGGACTTAGTGAAGTGGACAAGCGCTGAGTTTGTGACCGACGTTCTGAGAGCTCTTTTGAGAGATCGTCCACATGTTCGAGATCATCATGTTCCTTGGACGGAGAAGGTGGAGCAATATTATGTCAAGTATGGCGAGGCTGAGGAGTGAGGAAAGACCAGTCCTTGAAATACTTTAGCTCAGGTATTGTCACCATAGCGCATCGACATAGTTCTAAATCCATTTGCCGGAGATCAAGGTTATGCAGATTCCAGCAGTTCCCTTCTCTTTCCATGCTCTCCTACTGTTGACCAACGCAGACGACTAAGCTGTTAATTACCCATTCCTATCGTCAATCAGTCTATGCTCTTCTAAAGACGCACTATACTAGCTCACAGGACGAATTTACCCTAAAGATCGAGCTTCGCGCAACACAAGACAGTGAATTCAAAGGCAAGGCTATATGGTATAAGGAACATTTACTTTACAATCAAAGAAAGTTGTGATAGAATAATAAATCCAGTGTGCGAGATCACATAAGAAGATTATGGAGGTAAGATAGGGAACTGAAAGGGTAGAATTGAGAGGAGTGGTGAGAACATGATGTATTCGAGCAATAGTTTCCAGGCGTGAAAGCTAGAGTAGATTCGACTATTTTAATTAACCATGAGCCACCTTATCAAGCTCCGTCTATACTAAATCCTCGAAACACGCACTGCGCGGAGAGAAGACCAAGTTCGGACCATCATGACCTACCACGACACCCTCATACAACTGGAACTCGCCCGGTTTCTCACGGCCATTCTTACTTCCAGGAGTTCCTCCTCCCAGCTTCCCTGCGGTCCCGGGGGCCTTGGTGAAGTCAAAGTACCAAAGCGTCCTGGCAACCACCAAAGTCATTTCCAAGTACGCCATGGGCTTTCCCGCGCAGTTACGTTCGCCGATGGAGAAAGGTGCGAAAGCGCGTCGCATGGAAGCAATCACATCCTTCTGCTCTGCTGTCTCAGGTACATCTGATTCGCTCGCCAGCCACCGCTCGGGTCGAAATGTGAATGGATCCGGGAAATACTTCGGGCCATGCTGCAGGCTGTAGTTACTCAGTCCGACCTGAGTACCAGGAGGGATGACGTGCCCGTCAACAACAAAAGATTCTCCTGTGGCGACGGATGAAGGGTTCTGTTCGCGCCAGGCCACGGCGAGGGTAGACGGCGACATGCGCATAGTCTCGTCAGTCACAGCCCGCAGGTACTTACAACTATTAAGCTGCGGCCCGTGGAAGATATCGCGGCCAGTCACGAAGGTAGTCCGGATCTCTTTCGCCAAACGTTCATAAGCGCCAGGGTTGCGTGAAAGGTAGAAAAAGACCCCGCTCATTGCTGTAGCAGTGGTACTTCCACCAGCGGCGATGAAGAAGACGGCTTCAGCCCAAAGGTCCTTGCCAATGAGGCCTGGTTCGCCGGGACTGATCTCTCCCGAAGCAAGGGCGTAGAAGTCATGCTTTGCATTTTTTGGGATCGTCATACGTGCCTCGATCATTGTTCTCAGTGAGCGGTAGAAGCCATCGATATCCTTCCATCCCAGCATCCGGTCTACCATCCAATTGAAGGCTCGAAGGCGCTCCCAGAAGTAATACAGCGTTCCACGGGCTCCGCGTAACTTGATTCCATCGACGACTGCGCGATGTGTGGGGTCTGTTTGCGTGTCGAGCTGGTATCCGAAAGCGAGTTGGCCTACTATATCGACACCTAGCCGTTCGCATCGCGGTGACATGTTGACTACCTCGTTCTGCTGGCTTGACTTTAGTAGAAGGCGAAGGAATACGTCAATCTGCTGAGACATTTGCTGCTCAAATACGCGCATGGATCGGTCGGAGACGACGGGTGCGATTATTCGACGTTTCTGTCGATGAGTCTCTCTGTCGAGAGTGTTGAGCAAGTTCGGTGTGGCGTTAATCTCAGCTCGCAATTGAACGTAGGCATGGCCTTTGGTTACTCGTGGGTTGTTGTATATGTCTATCGAAGTAAGTTTTGATTCCGCATTGATGCGAATGGAACACTAACCTTGAAGTGCCGTCACACTACTGAATACAAGACGATTGGGTGCCACTCTCACAACCGAACCTAGCTATGGCGTCAATTTCGAAGCCGTAGCATCATCAGACGTCACACGATGGGGGTTTCACTTACCATACTTTTTGTGGAGATGCAGACAAGCTGTATGAAAATTCCGGTGCCAGATATACCAAAAGCTATATGCGCTGGTAACTCTTGCCCCAATAGGACCCGGAAAACTTTTCAGTGGATGGAATCCGATCCTATAACTCAGAATCAGAAGACTCTATAGGTATTGTCAGTTCCCTTAAGGTGCTGGCGGGCTGCGGAAAAAGGTGGTCTTACCAGCAGCAGGAGAACTTGAGCAACTAGACTGAGCAACGAGAACAAAAAGGCGAGTTCCATGACTGCACAAAAGTTGAATACGAGTATCCGGCGCCACTGGTAACTAATGAAGTTATGATCGTGCAAGTGCTTGGGACGATACCATTACTGTAAGTTAGTCTGAAGCCGAACGGCGCAGCATGGGTGGCAACCAAGTGTCAGCTTCAATATATGCCGTGTAACAATAAGCAATATGCCCGCAAAAACCAACACAGTGGAACCGAGGACGGGTAAATAGAAGCGGAGAGATAGCATCCCCATTGCGCTATAGCGCAAGTAGTGAAGAAGAAAAAATACATACTACGATAGCTTGTAACTAGCATGGGTAACTCTATGTCAGCTGCAGTACGTTGCTCACCCTGGTCAAATTTTATTACGCGCACGTCAGTAATTCGCCCAAGTCCCTGGGTAGCGCCGCGGTTCGAAAGCACCAAAGCAGAGAAGGCGACTGGTGACTCCAAAGTCGGTTTGTGGAGGTGACGAGAATATCTTAAGAACTTTGGTACCATTATATCTCATCACATTCTATCGAATTCGTAGCCAGCCAATAACGGAAAGGAAATCAACAATTCTGAAAAGATGCTGCGCTGAACAGCCATTGTTTCACTCACCCACCTTACCAGCCGACTTAGGAGGACCGCCATGCATCATAGCAAGCTTAGTTATGCTATGAACAGTATTATTATCGTCGTTGGTTCGTCGATATGCGCGTTTCCGTATACTCCAGCTTCCGATGCTGCGATGCCACGATGCGTTTTGGGTACCGCCGCTTGGTGAAGATTTCGATCCCATACACGTCCAGGAGCGCAACGAAGACGCCAGCCGGAAGGCGATGTTGTTCTCGGCGAAGAGCTTGGTCAGTGCTGGCACACATAACAGGATAAACATGCAAGTCTCTTCAGCCAATGCCCAGAGCAGTGTCTGAGAGAACTTGTACGTTCGGTCGGTTGGTTTGCTCGCGTCTACCACGTAATCGAGGGTGATTGTTGCATACAGTCTTCCGGTAGCAAGGGCGACTACTCTTTGTGGACGAGGACATCAGCTTCGGTTCATTTGGAATACACTCATGGTAACACTGCTATGTGAATAGGAGAAGGGAACACTTACATGAGTCCGACTGATAATATAAGGGAGATACCAAACTTGCGGCGTCCGCTCATGTATAGACGCCATGTCATTCGCTGAGGAAGGATGAAGATGAATATATCCAGGACGAGGTTGAAAGAGGCATTGGTGATGTCGCGGATCTGTCCATTCACACACTCGCCATCTTTCCAAAAGTGCCACGATTTTGAAACCGGCAACCAGGCGAAGATGGCGAGGAAAAGTGCGCTGTAATAGAGTCCCGTATTGACGATGATCAACAGCGTGCTTATGTGAAAGAAAGCTGTGTTCGTGTGATTGAGAACGAAGATTCGCATCCATTCGGGGAGAATTGCACTTTTGAGGAAAAGCATAACTAGACTGTAGCATATTGCAATCACAAATGCATTCTAGGATCAGATGTTGGGTTCATAGAGCATGGTTGGGGGCATAAATAGGAGATAGCATCATGAATGCTTCACTCACAATGCCTAGTTTGATCAGCACGCGACCACGCAAGTCCCACTTGTGTACATCGAAGCCGGACTCATTGCGAAAGTCGAAGATGCACCAGACGACGCCCAAGAAGGGGAGCTGTGAAATCAGACCTAAGTAAACTCCAGACCATATCGTGGCACTTACGTGATGGAGTCAGACGGTTTGCATACACCGGAATCGCACATATTTTACAGCCGGAAATGATCGTTCGCCAAGGGTATCATGAGGGCTACAGACGGGTATGGAGTGGATGTGGTGTTGAACTCATTATCAGGACAGGGTATGCTTGCGTCATGGGATTGTATTGCTCCTTACGGCCGCTTTGTTGATATTGGCAAGTCGGATATCATGGCAAACTCGCCACTGCCAATGGCCAAATTTGCTAAGAATGTCACATTCTCTTCGGTTAACTTACACCATATAGTGCTCACAAACAATATTCTTACACGTCAGTTGGTTGAGAAAGTTCTGAGCCTGATTGCCGATCAAGATTTTGGCGGCGGCCCAGTACCACTGCATGCCGTTGCAGTATCCGACGTTCAAAAGGCTTTTCGATACATGCAAAGCGGGGAAAACACCGGGCGTATCACTGTCGACCTAACTTCGAATAATGAAGTCCCGGTAAGATTCTATCGCCAATATCTATCGTACATGACTAATTACAACAGAAATCCATCCCCCACAAGAATGACTGGCACTTCGACGCCGATGCATTATATCTCGTGGCTGGAGGTCTCGGCGGTGTGGGACGAAGAATCCTACTATGGAGGTGCGATCGAGGAGCGAAGAACATGATCGTCCCATCGCGCTCCGGGATCTCTTCCCAAGCGGCTTTGGATGTCATCTCTGAATTGAAGTCCAAGGGGGTCAACGCCATAACTCCACGCTGTGACGTCTTATCGTCTGCCGAGCTCGCTGATCTTCTTCACCGGTGTGCTGATATGCCTCTTATCAAAGGATGTATCAATCTGGCAATGGTGCTTCAGGTATGTCAAAATCAGCGCGCTCCGACTGTTATTTAACGAGAAAACACAGGACGCTGTCTTCGAATATATGACACATGCGCAATGGGCCGAAACCATCCGTACTAAAGTGTATTCGAGCTGGAACTTGCATCGTTTGCTGCCTCACGACATGGATTTCTTCATTCTCATGTCCTCACTCGCGGGCATCTATGGCCTGCCCTCGCAGAGCAACTATGCTGCCGGTAGCTCCTTCCTCGATGCTCTCGCAAGCATGCGCGCCACGCAAGAGGGCTTCGGCACCACCGTTTCGCTCGACCTTGGCTGGATGCAGAGCATCGGCATTATAGCCGAGCGAGCAGAGTATCGGCGCATTGGAGAGAGAACCCGCGACATGGTCACCATACGCACTGGGAATCTGCTTGCTTTGCTTGAGCATTACTGCGACCCGATGTTGCCTCGGCCCACCCCAGAGCAGAGCCAAATCCTCATAGGCCTGAGTACACCCGCCGACAGTCACGCTCGCAGCGAAGTACGTCCATCACATCTTCAAGTCCCCTTGTTCGCACCGTTCGACATTGTGCGCTCGTCCAAGGCCACGAGGCAAACAAGTGGCGAAGACAATGATGATAATGATGACGCAGTGCAGCGGTTTTGGCAAGCAAACGATGTGCAAGGTCGAAGTGAAGCCGTGGTCCAGATTCTGAAGAGCAAACTCGTCGTCGCATTAGGCGTGCAGCCCGAAGACATTGATCTAGGTATAGGACTGGCTGACCATGGCGTAGATTCGCTCATGGCGATTGAGCTGCGGAATCTGTTTTGGCAGAGCCTTCAGGTTTCTGTGGCTGTGTTTGAGATTATGGGTGCCAAGACATTCGTGGTCTGGGGGAAATCATTGCGTCCAAGATTAGCGCAGCTGATGTGAGGCAAAAATAGTGCATGAATGTATGTGTGCAACGCAGGGAGTTTAATGAGATAGGCTACGCGGGCTAGTTTTCGGGTTGTCTGACGTTCTATGATTTGGTGATGAGCTAGGCATCAGACTCCGCAACAATCCGTCTAATCAATCTTGGAGTCGTGAATTGAATTGATTGGTTGTAACGCCTGCGCAGATTGAATTGAGGATTGATTGTTGGTGTTTTGGGCCAGATGGATTGCAGATGGATTGCAAATTGGGCAGATTGACACTGTTTTATGCCAAGGGATCGACCTGTATACGATTATTGCGGGTGGGTAATCCACTCCTCTATATTGTAGTCGCGTACAATATCCTCATTATCATCCTCATCCCATCCGCCCTCAGCCTCGCCCTCGCCTTCGGCGCGCTTGTCGTGTTGAGTTTTGAAACCAGCTCTTATCCATGATCGTATTAACTGAAGAGCTGCGAGTAGCTCAGCGCCAATTGCGCGTCGTTTGGGCTCGAGTAGGTCGCCAAGCTCGCTGAAGAGTCGCTCGCAATCGCAACTCGATGCTGGGACAGTCAATATAT